>JAVUPR010000366.1:2400000-3000000 GCA_036785695.1 Gentiana straminea
GCACTATGCGCTCTTCTTTCTTGTACTCATAATCTTCTACCTCCATTACTTCAATCAACAAGGAAACTGAATATGAAACTGGGGAATCACTCAATTAGAAGTTAGAACCAAGAAAGAGAACAATATGGTACTGGGTTTTCATTTTTAACCACGAAATGACAGAAAGAGTTCAGAGTGTTTTAGCAAGTCTTTGGGTTTGTCTTCTTGTGTAGACCGAGGAATAATGATAATGACTATGCGTAAATTTTACACATTATTAAAATCGGAGTTCTGCAGATTCAGGAGGTTTTATTTAAGATGAAAATGATGTTTGCTTCCAAAAAAAAAACAAGATTCGATGCATATGTTGCACACAATTTAGAACACAAGCCTTTTCTCAAAAAAAAGAAAATTTAGAACACAAGCCAAATCCAAAGGCAAAATTTTGAAAAAAATATGCTTGAAAAGTTAAAAATCGGAAAAGTATGCTAAATATTTGAAAACTATGACTGCGTCCGACGCATGAGCGACGCTATAACCCCGTCCCGAACCCGAGTATTTTCCGAATATGAACCGTTCAGCTATGCTCCGAGACGAAGTCTCGTAAAACGAAGTCTTTCTAACTAAAACATTCTCTAAAAAAAAAATAATAGCGAAAGCTAAACAAAACAACTCGGGTCTAACAACAACATTTACTTCTTCCCAATTTTCTAAATTACACCACTGAAACATAACACCAAATTCATAATATTTACAACATTCTAATCACAAGTACTACAACACACGATCTCATTTCATATTCTCAAATGTAATACCCAAATAAATACTCTTAATAAACTAATCTTTTGTCACCAATGGTTAGTTAGACGCCCAATACCATCATCACCTTTCGGACCATGTATTTTATCTGAAAAACATTAAAAAAAATATAAGAGGTGAGCACTAATGCCCATAAGGAAAAATACATCAAAAGGGAACCAAAACAGTCACTGGGCAGACACACCAAAAGTTTCCTTTTTGAGTTAGTATGAAAACATGAAATTATTTATAATAATTAACATAGGTTAAGAGCTACTAAATTTAAGGGCTAAAATAAATGAACAAATGATATGTTGTGATTAATCAAAACTAATGTAAGCATAATATAATGATTTACTTATTTACTTATTGTCATAAAATGTTGCCTACTAAGAGAGGCTCATACTAATTAAACTAACATGTAACCAGTGGCGGACCCAGAAAATTTTTTCAGGGGGGTCCGTAATTTTTTGTCTAAGTAGAATAATTTTTTTACGGTCTAAAATATTTTTCATAGATAAAATGTAGAGTTTTCTTTCAGAAATATTTTTCACGGGGGTCCGTAATCATTTTTTTAAGTAGAATAATTTTTTTACGGTGTCTAAAATATACATACATATAGGTAATAATTTTTTTTTCAGGGGGGTCCATGGACCCCCAAGTTATCCATATAAATCCGCCCGGCCGAACGGTTCATAAGTATTACGTCTCATTTATTATAGCGCTAGAGAAGGAAACTAAAATATGTAGCCGGATGTTCATTATTATTGCCCGTGAAATGGGAAATTGCCCGGCTCCGGCCTTTTCTCACTATTATAACCCGTGAGCGGGAAATTAGTGCCGGGGACCCTCGAGGATTCACTGCTTTGTCTAATTACATACTTAACTATGAACCATCACATTTCTTACTTGTCATTTATTTGATGTCTTAGTAACCTCGTATGAAATCGCACATATACTCTATTTTGCTTGATTCTTTTATTATATATCTATAGCCAGAGACGTAGCCAAAAAGAATATTCCATATTAATCTATTTTTTTAACAAACTATTCCAAAATAAAAGTGAAGAGAGAAGGGAAAAAAATAAAAAATAAAAAATAAAAAGCAATGATTGGAGATTTGGGGGAGAAGATTTTGGCCCCAAATTTGGGGATACCCCAAAATGGGGGAAGATTTGGGAGGGGGGGGGGGGGGGGGGGGGGTTGGAATGAAATTACCATTTTTTGGTGATTTGGGGAAGGGTTTGGGGGAGGGTTGAAGATGCTCTTAGTAACCTCGTATGAAATCGCACATATACTCTATTTTGCTTGATTCTTTTATTATATATCTCTATACCTACAAATATATATATCGTCATCATGACATACTAATTTTACGGAACTTAGAAAACGTATATAAAATATATCCATATACAAATATTTGCAGTATACCTTCAGCGAGTTTAATTTCGTAAACTTCATATATATTAATTTGAGAAAACAATAGTTGACAACATTAACAAATGAATTACTATAGAAAATACTTTTTCTAATAAATTAGCTATTTGATAAAATGATAAAAATATATGCAGAGTGACGAAGGTATTGCCCAGCTTGTTATCATATATTTACACAGTTAAATCATTTATCAAAAGTGGATGCTTTTTAAATGCTAAGAAAAACATATGCAGAGAAAACATGCATATAAAAGAAAACAAACATGATAAAAACATCCAATTAATACACTCCTCCTTAACTCGAATCTGAGCCACTAATCCGTTCATCGAAACTCCATCTCTAATTTCCATTTTCACCGAGACGACCATTGCATTTCTTTTTGTTTCATCAATTTGATATAAACCTCTTGAGTAATGTTGTCTATGATATTTTCTTTCTTCTTGCTCTCACTTTGATGTCAATTTGATATAAACCTTCATAGAATAACTAAATTATTTGTTTTCAGCACTCAATATACACATATATATATATAGAGAGAGAGATATTAATCCTAATTTTGTAACCCACAACTTGACCCACGACTCCCTTTCTTCTCCCTCATAATTGAGGCACTTTATTTCCCCAAATGTATCTCTTTAGTGACACTAAAGGCTGCAATAAAAAGCAATAATTACTCCCACAAAAATTACCAAATATAAATAAAGACATATATTCTATAATTAATATTAGTAATATTTTAACCAATTACCAAAATACCCTTTAAAAAAATACGGGTCATTACGCACGCACGCGCGACGCGTGAGTGACGCACGAGGCACACATGCGTCGAAGCATATCTTATCAAAATTTTAACTTTTCGGGTATAGGTTCTCAAGTTTCCCAATCCAAATGCATTTTGTTGAGGGAAAAAAAAAAAGGAAACTTGATGAAATATGTGTGAAGAGTAAAAAAATTAACAAAATACGCCTACTATGCGCTGCGTCGCGCGTCACTTATCCGTCGCGCGCGCGTGCGTCGCTCATGCGTGTCTCGTCGCGTCGCGCAGTGGTTATGCGTGTCTCGTGCGTCGGAAGCAGACACAGTTTTCAAATGTTTACTTTTCAGATGCATATTTTTCCGACTTCTTACTTTTCGGACATATTTCTTCAAGTTTCCCAAAAAAAAAAAAAAAAAAAAAAAAAAAGAACGAAAAAAAGGTCGAGTAGGCTTCAAAAGTAGTCGATCTAAAAGTAATGAATTTGGTGTGTTGACATTGGATGATTTCATATAATTTTGTATTCATTACTATGAAAAGCATATGGAAGGTAAGAATGGACATGTATGAAATGTTACGATTGGTACGAAATCTTACCAAATGATACAAAGAAAGTGCGAAATGATACGAAAAAGACACATATATAACTGGGTCTGTTGCCATATTCTTCTAAGATATTTTATGGTGTAACGATTGTAGAAAGACGTATCAAGTGGTATATATTAGAGTCTTTTATTTTTATCATATTTCACATAATACACTTTTATCGTATGTGAGGGGGTATAATTAAAATGTTGTAATGTATGTCACTTGATACAATCTTAATACAACGTTTGTATTGTGAAATTTGTCATTCTCATATATGTATAGTAGGTTGCATATCTACGTCAGTTTTGTGGGAAAAACGGTGTGAGCGATCCACATGGTCTTTCTGGCTCGGTTTTTCTGGCAATTTTATGTTTTTGTACCTTGTGTTATGTTACTCTACGATTTTTGCTATTTAATTCAGAAACAGTAAATAATATTTTCATTGATTAGCATGAATTGAATAGATTGGTGGTGGTATGGTTCGGTTAGATTAATTTAATTAGCACAAGTAATGTGACTTGTGTGATATACTTTATAACAGATGCGGACGTAGGATCTCAGGTAAAATGATAAATAATTTTTTTTAAGACAAATAAAAGTTATAAGCTATATGCATAATATAAATATTAATGTATTTTTTCGGATCAAATGGAAACAGTTGTCCTCCTTAATTATATGTAGGTCCGTCATTGCTTGCTAGTACAGATAAACGGACACACACTTGCATATTCTTCGCACGGGATCATCTGTCCACATTTTCTGTCCAATGTGCCTGTCTAAGTTGATCCGTGGTCGTTTTGTCTTTTTTTTTTTTTTTTTTAAATTGTTTCTTTTATAAAAAATGCAGATTCCCAAAAGAAAAGTTTACCTGTGAATTAAAGTCGTCTTCAAACTCTCCTTCTTCATACTCATTCTCATTCTCTCATTCCAAACCTTAAATAATCTATTTTTTCGTCTTCCTCATGCCCTCCCTTCCCTAGAAATCTGTCCGAAACATTTGCTTTTCTAGTGCCGAAATCAACCCAAACAACTCAGAGCTGATTATAATCCCATAATCAACCAATGTTGAGAAATTAACAGAAACTTGATTTCCAGGGCCACCGGCTATCCGGCAATCAAGTTACCAGTAAACGGCCACCTGCAAATCCAAAATCTGTAGACTTTCACATCCATGCTCCCTAGAGCAGCTTAATCCTCCAACAATGCATCAAATATGAACTAGCTAGCATCCTAGCAGAAACCCCAAAATAGACAGACACTCAACTTTCTGTTAGAAAAATAACTCAATAAAAGAGCAAAAGCAACAGACAAAGAATAGGAACCGGCAGTCAAACGAAAAAATTAGGGTACTTCTTCATGAATTTATCTTCTCATTCCTATATTGATCGATGGGTTTCATCTGAGGGTTGAAATTGTTGTAATCATTTGAAGAACTCTGCTAAAGGATTGTTGTGGTAACAATAAATTAAGTTGTTTTGAGATCGAACGATATTGGTGTTTTGGATGGATTTTTGTTTAGGATATAGAATGGGTGAAGAGTCCGTCAGTCCGAAGAAGATGCAATCCACAATGGTTTTTAATACCACAACGTGAGTGTCAACTTTTTACAGAATGACATTGGGATGTAGAAAATAAATCAATAATGACGGCCAAAACCACACTGTAAATAAAAGGGTTGTGAAAAAAGGGTTGGCAAGAGTGAAGTGAGTCTGCACATTTTACAGTTAACGTTGATAGACTTTATATTTCTTAGCTAGCTCTTATTTCATACATTTTTTTTTATTATTTTTCATCTCTAGCTGGATCCTACTTTTTGTCATATACCCATTTTCGGTAAGAAAATTATATCTGTTGGTAAAATCAACTGGTCTTTTAAAGCCATTGTGTGGGGGATGTGAATAAAAATGACATCATAATTCCATGTAGGACAATTTTGATGCTTTTGATGATAAATGACTATTGAAAAGCTTTAGGCCATTGTGATTGGCCTTAGATGAACTGAATTCTTCTTGGGAGACGTTTCCCCTCCGGTGCATATTGTCATGTAATCAGTCCAATGCACATTTCTAGTACTTCCACGTCACTTGCACAAATCTCAGCCGCTAGTTGTGTTGTTTATTTATTTTTATTAAGTTAAATATTGCTAATTGCTCAATTCATTTTATAGCTTTAAACATACCTTTTTTTTTTTTTGTTGTTATAAACCGGATATCTTATTAAATTAAAAAAAAATTTGTGCATGACTCTACATAAAAGAGGAGATTTTGTAATTACAGTAACATTACAAAATTAAGACCAAGCTAGTCTAAGTTCTCGGGTTTTGCGTATCGCTTTTGAAATAAACACAACTGTTGGGGGTCTTTGGGCACCATTTAAATGAAAGACTTCGTTGCGCCAATACCAAATACTAGAAATCAGCTCGCGGAAAAGAATTCTCCAAAATTCGATGGTGTCGTGTTTAAGCATATGCACACCAAGGCAGAAATCAAGCCAATTCGGTATACCCACAAATGAAATGAATTCATACCAATATTATCGAGGTATCACTTCTCTCCAAGTTTTTCTTACCACCGTACAGTCTCTCATGGCGTGCATTGTAGTTTCTGTTTGGGTACCGCAAATGGGACAAGTGTCATCCTCGATGATATGTCTCAAAAAAAAGAAGTTCAGCCGTGAGGAGGGATTCTCTACAAATTTGCCACAAAAGTAGGTTACCGCGAAGCGGGCCTTTGATACTCCAAATCATCTTCCAACCACGACTGTCCAAAGGAGATAAAGCTGGCAGCCAAACATACATATTTTTTCAAAACACTTATATCAATCAATATCCATAAAACACGGAAACAAATACGGATATATCGCACGACGCGACATGAATACGTCGACACACCTAAGAGTTGGAAAAAGTTATTAATATAAAAATATGTAGGAATTGAGTTAGCATTGTAATTTTTATTTATATAGGTTAACAATCGATATTTTTAGTTTTGATTCAAGAAATACCGACATTTCAATTAACAATCGATATTGTTTAATTTGAGTGACATTTGCATTTATTTGAGTGTCGTGTCGTCCGACATTTTTTTTAACACGACACGCTTTGACACAGTAATTGAAGAAAATGAGGGAGAAGAATCGTTTTAATTTTATGGGAAGGAGGCGAATGAGTTGAGGAGAAATAGGAGAATTTAAGAACGAATTTTTGTTTGAGGAGAAGGGGAATTTGAGAAATTGAGTTTCTACATAGAAGATGCTGAATTGAATTTTCAAAAAAATAAAAAGATGCTGAATTGGTTGAGATGACCTTATAAGTGATAAAACAATTTGTATGGTACATAATCTTTTATGGTGTATAAATACATGAAAAAAAAAAAAAAAAAAAAATCAGGATTATTTTAATATTAATCTAACGATAAACCGATGACGGTTTTTTCTTTTTCTTTTTTTTTTTTTTTTTTTTAAATGCTAAAGGGGCTCGTAGCGTTACCTATATGAAGAAAATAAACAAAGATAAATATTAATAAAGTCCTTAGTGTTACTCCATATTTCATCAGTCGTGAAACAAAAAGACAAAACCAAAACAGTTCATGATCCACCACAGCCGCCACCACCACCACAGCTACTACCACCACTATATCCGCCTCCATCGCCGCCGCCGCCACCACCTTCGCCTCCATCGCCTAAACCGCCATGATTGCCACCACCACCACATCCGCCGCCATGATGGCCGCCATCACCACCGTGATAATCTTTGTCATCTCTTTCATCATCATTTAATAAAATGATGCAATTAGAATCATCACAAGTCCCGGTTGATTTCCTTCTGTTGCGAATTGCTTTGGATTTTTTATCATCTATTTCACAACCAATCTACCATGTTATATAGTGATCCTTAGACCATTAAATCAAAAATAAAAAACAATATATTATTATAAAAAAAAAACATTGGAAAAAAATTCCTTAACATTTATTTACCTTTTAGGGTTCGTCGGAAAAAATCATACATTCGTTGAAAACCGGTTCTTGATCTGCCACCTGCAGCATGGCTGCAACCGAAAATCACCGAAGATAAAACTGCGAGAGACATTACAATGAGACCCACAAAAACCAGCCCTCCTCTGTAACGAGGGTTTTGACCTGCTTTTGTTGCTGCATCCGCCGCCATAACTTGTAAAGAAACTAACAATCTCGTCATGGTTTACGATAATCTTGCAATTAGCTTTTTTTTAATTGCTCATCTTACATCAGATTACATTTAGGTGTATAAAAAAAGGGGAGGGGGGTTGGAATTATCTGTGAGTCAGATTTTTTTATTTTTTATTTTTTTCCTTCTTGAATAACAAGTTTGTATACCGGGGCTTTAAGCAATAGAGAAAAAAAAAATACGTTTTTGTCTATAAGGACAAAATAATTTGATTATTAGGATCCAAGTAAACTAAATATTAATTAGGACAAAACATATGTATTTTTCCCAATATACCCTTTTTCTTTGATCCATAACCATGCTCTGATTTTATGCTTCTCTGTAAACCTCCCTCGTTCATATCCCCTGCACCCCCACCCCAAATCTCTCCGGCAATGGCTTCTAGGGTTCGATTGAACCTCCACGGCGGCAGCTCCTCCTCCAAAATCAACCCCAATTTCACTGTCTTCTCCACCTCATCAACCAGAATCTCACATGGTGAATTTCGTTTTTGGAAAAATCACATAGCCACACGTATCTCGTGAAGGCTTCAAAGCTGTGATTTCTTTTTGGATTATCTGCAACCGAATCATCTCGATTATGGAAGGCATTTGTAGCTATGGATTCGCAGCTCTTCATTTCGATGCTGGCTTGATGATTCTATGGTCAAAATCGGAGGCCGGAGAAGA
Organism: Gentiana straminea; assembly: GCA_036785695.1. Lineage (NCBI taxonomy): Eukaryota > Viridiplantae > Streptophyta > Magnoliopsida > Gentianales > Gentianaceae > Gentiana > Gentiana straminea. Next base: position 2,408,429 of record JAVUPR010000366.1, read on the forward strand.
GAGAATTGCTCACAAGAGATTCGCCGGAACGAGATTTTTTTTTTTTGGCTGCGTAAGGTATCAGGGAAGTTTTGTAAAAGAAAAAAAAACAATGGAGAGGGGAGGCTGCCGGAGAAAAAAAAAAGATGAGGGAAGGGAGGAAAAAAAATGTTGTCAAAGAAGAGGAAAGGAGATGATTTGGGGCAGTCGGAGAAGAAGGGTTGCTGCCGGAGAAGAAGGGTTGCTGCAAAAGAGAGGAATAAGCGGGGACTGTTATTACATTTTTTTTATGTACTTTATATATTTTATGGCTGTTACTATTTGTTTATTGCCCGTTACTACATTTTACGGGGATGTTGCTTTATTTGTTTTTAGTACGTTACTACTTGTTTTTAGGATGTTACGACATTTTACGGATCGTTACGACTTGTTTATTGGCCGTTACTATATTTTACGGGTACGTTATTACTTGCTTTAAGATCGTTACTAATTGTTTTTAGCCGTTACTTTTTTTTTTTCATTGGGTGTTACGATTTTTTTTCAAGGTCATTACTACTTGTTTTTAAGTACATTCTTATTTTTCATTTGGATGTTACGACATTTTATGGGTTGTTACTACTTCTTCCTACTGTTACTATTAAAATTATAAAGGCATTTTTGTCACTATATTAAGCAATTGTCCTTACTAATCTCTGATTTTGAAATTTGTCCTTCCGGACCCATTTATCATTTTTTTTTGTCCTTCTAGCCCCTTCCCCCAAAAAAAAATCTGTATATCTATTTAGTATTATAATAATGAAACATAATGCATTCGGGCAACTGAGATTTTAGTTAAAATTTGTTTTTGTTTTTTTTTTTTTTTTTTTTTTGAGGAAAGTTACAATTTGTTTAATTTCAAGATTCTAACAAACAAACAAAAAAAAAATATATACATATATATATATATATATATTGTTTAAGGATAATGCATGCAAAATGTAGGTTATAACAAATTTTGAAATTTTTATATAAAAAATTAAAAAATAATTGTGTTTCATATAAATCAGGGTAGCAAAGTTTGTTATAAAGGGTGATTTGGGTCAACTTACCCCCAATAACTTTTTTTAAAAAAATTTCTATGTATTTTTCACACAATTTAAAATATTTATGTAATAATATTTACTTAACCGTTAGGTTTTAAATATTGATTCTTGACCTATGATTATATCTATATTTTTTATATAATACATTAAAATTTGTAATACGATTTATCGTTTTTTATCTTCGACCCGTATCATACAATTGCAGCCGCCCCTGTTGATGGAATATATATGACTAGGTATAGCATGACCACTATATATGGACAGGCCTCTTGTAGGAAAATTATTATGGCACCGAGATGGTGCATACCCCATCCCGCGACCTTCAAGTTGTGTGGTGCAGTTTATTATTTTATTTTATTTTTTTAATTGAACGGTGGAAAATGTTGGTCGGTGAATTTGTGTGGATAAAAGGTGATGCCTTTATCACTTTTACTCTTTGTATTATCATTATGCATATTCAGTAGATGTTGCCGGTGATGGTTAACGTTTATACCTTTTCTCACAGTCACATATATAGGGAATGCGATTTGATGCAAATTGTGTTCGATCGGTATCCGCATGTAACTTGGAAACACTGTTTATTCGGGTTGGAGAGTGCAGTCTACCTGATCTGTACTATAATGATTCTATTGTTTAGAATTATCTAGTGGTGCCGTCTACCTCACTGTAATGATTCTATTGTTTAGATTTGTTTAGATTTATCTAGCGCCCCTTAATCAGTATAAAGAATTTTTTTCTCCTAGCTCAGACGCCTCAATCGACTCTTTGTTTGGCTTTTGTGTTTGTTTTTGAGTCTTGTTTGGTAGTTTTACGTTTGGTCCACCGGGTGGTGATTTTATCCGGTCTTTCCGGCGTTAATCTTGTTTCTTTAATAAACTTTCGTTAGTGAAAAAAGAATTATCTAAGAAAACAAAGTTTTATTTCCGTATTTTAATTTGTTATTTTTGTATTTTATCTTTATTTATTCCATAATTACATCCTTTGATTACAAGATTATTCCGTAAACAACTCATCACACGATACGGTTTCCTAACAGCCGTCCTCGAAAAATTGGTGGCAGACCTTCTCAATCTCATCCGGGATGCCCTTAGGAATCTACATAGTTTGCATTGCTTTCGAGAGAGTTTTTGCCTTCTCAAAGACCAAATTTTTTTCTAGTACATTTTTTCCACCAAATCAAAAGCCATAAATCCTTTTCTTAACATAGGAATGTACAAGAGGGGTGCCCAAAAATACTTGCCCAAACCGTCATTATTTTGCATACCCAAAGTTTGGCTAAGGATGTGTGCCTAACTTTGCTGATTAAATTCCTAGAAATATGAAAGGACGATTTTATTTTACCTTCCAGTAAATTCCGGGAATTAAGGTCATATTCATTGGACTTGTAACTAAGTTTTAACCGTGACAGTGACTTTTGTACATCCATCCATGTTCCAATATTATCTATTTCCAAATTGTTCAAACACCGAAAGTAAAGCCAGTATTAAATTCGCATTAATAGTAGTAACATAAATGAATATTTGTAAACAAATTAAGAAAAAAAAATAGGAATAATTACGAAATTCACATGCATAAATATGAACTAATCATATACATAGAGGAAAAAAGAGAAGATTAAAACGAAGATAAATGTTACATTTTTAATTTTCCTATCAGCTTACCTAAATTAATTAAACCTGATATATTCCCAAAATAAAAAAAAAAAAAAATTTCTAGACCCGCTTATGATCCTCCTCCACAACCTCCGCCCCCACCTCCACACCCACCACCACCGCCACAACCACCACCACCATGTCCACCACCTCCACACCCTCCTCCTCCGCTGATGATGATGGTGGCCACCACCATCCCCACCGTAATAACCGCCCGCAGCACCAGGATAAACATAGTAACTAGAATCACTATAAGTCCTTCTGTTACGGCTAACTGCTTTGGATTTCTTTTTGTCTCCAGAAGAATCATGACCGCAACCGAAAACGATCACAGACAAAACCGCAAGCGACATTACTACGATGAAGAAGCCCACCAAAATCAACCCGACGTGATAATGTTGCGGGTTTCGCCAAGATTTCTTGCTGCATTTCTGCATCTTTCGCCATATATTGCAGAGCTACCAGCAACCTCGCCATTGTTGTCGATATTGTATCACTGTTATAATTAATGAGAAAGGCTGTAAAGAAGGACTCTGTATTTATATAATGGAAAATGACCAGAAATTATGGGAATTAATACCGAATAGTGATAGGGAAGGTATGCTAACAAGTACAGTAACATATAGCGATAAATCCTTATAAAAAAAAAAAAAACTTAGCGATAAAGATAATTATAGGTATAGATTTTTTATTGTAAATTAATGTTCAAGTAAAATTATTTGTTTCTTAAAAAAATGTAGAATTATTTATCCGTAATTTTTTTTTTAACATTATTCGCTTTTTTAGGAATATTCTTTTTAAAATGAGAGTGATTCTTCATCAATTTATTATTTCGATTTTACTGTCTGTACATTAATTAAATAGAATGGGTAATGACGAATTTCAGAGATATACTAGTTAAATGCAAATTTTGATTTTTTTTTCTCTTGGTATATGAGGAAGTCAAATGCAACAATAACTAGTTATTTCCCCTATTAAAAAAAAAACTAGTAATTTTTTTTTACCAACTACTAGTAACCGTATAAAATACTACCAACCAAAAAAAAAAAAAAAGTAAAATTATATATAAATAAATAGGAAATTCATACAATATGTTATTCTTATAATGGCTCTTTTTTACTGGTTTGAAGTAATCGGAGGACATTTATTTTAATAAAATTAAAATAAAGCTTGCGGACAAGCATTTAGGTAGGAGCTCTCAATCAGAACTCTAATTCCGGAAACTAAAGTTGGGAAAGATGAAAATAGGAGTGTACATTACACGTTTAAATTGGGTATAGGTTGCTAAAAAAAGAACAAACAAAAAATAATTCAATCTGGGTTAGGTACCGCTATCATTTTAATTCCATTTTAAATAATAATCGGAAACGTTCACTCGGTCACAACAGGTGATATAGTCTTTTTTGGATTTAAATAAGCCGATTGTTTATGCTTCTATCATTACTCGTCAGCTTTTGGGTTTTGTTTTTCCCTGATAAACGCCTAAACCGAAGTTCGGTATGAATCATTCATGTTGAGTTCGCCCTTATTCAGGAATAAGGTATGGTCAACAGTGCTTTCAACATGACGTGCCTATGTCTTCTTCTTTTTTTATATAATTTTGTAAGGAAATTGATCTACGTCTTGATTCATGTAAGCTTGTTTATATTAAAGTATTAAATTTTGATTAATATAATTATATTCAGAAAGAAAAAAAAATAACAATATGTTTCACCGGCGTCAAACTGCCACTCCATTCTAAATAAATTGAAAAAAAATTGACATCGGATAAGATGGGACAATAACATAACCAATAAAAAGTTGGAAAATAACATGACTGATAAAAAATGAAAGACAACTAATACACATAATTGTTATAAAACTAATATGACTGATAAAAAATGATCTTAAGACAACTAATACACATAATTAAGGAAAAAGAAAGACATATTTATCTATGTTGATTTACTCCCCCGAACCAAGCATCAATTAATGTCTTTCAACGTCGCATCCCAACGCTCTTCACCGATCTTTCGAATGTTGCGATTGATAATGTCTTAGTAAATAAATCGCTGCAGGGTTGTCGGTTGATCGGATCTCGTTGCACATCGATTTCCCCATTCTTTTGCAAATCTATTATGTGGCCGAATTAATTTCTCAATCCGAGTTGCATAACGTATATGTCATGCACTATTAACTTTTTGCTAGAAAAACCCGGTGGGAAAAAAAAACTAGACAAGGTAAATAGTTCATGTCATATGCGTTTTTATGTGTTGCACTAATCGCTTTCGTTAAAAACCTTTAACTAAGAAAACCCGTGGGAAAAACTTGGTCAAAGGAAAAAGAGTACGATCATTGTGCTTAAAATAACTTTGAAGTTGTCGCTCCCCCGACGACAACATCTACTTTATGTGCGCATTAAAGTATTATAAACACATTCGTTCCAAAACGGATGTAGAAATGATTTTAGTGAACAATTTTTCTAGATTGTTACTAGAGCGCACTTTGTATATCCGTACCTTCCGGACTTCATGTAGATAATTGAATGTAGGGGCTAAATACCGTCATGCCCACTACTCATTCGGGCAACACATGGAACTCGGTCGACTATAATTATAAAAACAATGGGGAAAGTAATACAATCGCAATTGCATGCGTATATTCCACTCTCACACGTCGTAGTGCTATAAATTCATGACACAAAGTTTGAGTTACTTATATATTCTTTCCTCAATAGAACTATACTATAGTCATATTACATTCAACATGAATGTTAATGATATTTTTAACTTAATAGTAGGCATGCTGTGATTGTCATGTTAACTTGTTTCTGAAATCCACCAAGGATTTTCATATTAATGTCCAACGACCCATAAATATGTGGTCATGACATATGAAAACTCAACATTACTGCCAGATATACTAGTTAGCGGAACATAACATTATCTATAATGGGAGAATATATTTGATCATTAACAAACAAATATTTCTAATTCAAACTCAACCTCAATTGCTTATTTCATTTTTACCTAGTCTGAGTGTTTCTGGCACTCTGCGAATGACTTAGGTACTGGATCCAGATATAATAATAGCAATTAAAGAGGCAAATATGTCGTCGACGACTATTATATTTTATTATAATTTCTCCCATAAAATTCATTGCTAATTCGATATTAGCATAAACCAATTCCTTATCAATGTAAGGATTGGTTGTTCCGCAATCCCAACATTTAATCATTTGATGCACGTGCAATTTTTGTTTTGGGGTTTTCGTCTACAAGACGAATCTCTTTAAGAGATTTCATGAGTGACTGAATATCAATAATAAATTGATCATTCTTCCGCGGATTTTTATCTTTAACACCGATCGGTCTTCTACGCTTCTGGCGTAGAGAAATATCTTTAATCATACTGTTGGTGCATTTATAAATAATCACTCATTTAATTTCAATATAGGTATCCGGCATATTACTTGTTAAATACTACAAGTAAGATTATTTTAGATTCCGTTAAACTGATGCGTGGAAGATCGTTTATCTTGTTAAAATTTCTCGGCATTCTTTTATTCTAACATGAGATTTTCTTTATCTCCCCCTAATGCCGAGAATCGATCTTCATCGAACATGTTGCACCGAGCTATACATTGATGCTCTTTTATTCGCTTCATGCGATTTACACATATAAAACATAGTGGTTTCAATTAAATATCTCAGTCTATGAGATTTTTGAAAGCAATATCTCTCTTGCGCTTCATGCGTTTAATATATCACTATGTGATTTTAAATTCTTCAAGAATCGTTTGAAAAAATTCACGTTATATTTAGAGAAATCACTGGAATGTGACAACGAACTTTTGGTTCGTTTCTCCTCTTTCTCGGAAAATATTTGATATATGCAAAATGTGCATAATCTACCCTTCGTGGGTTTCATGTAAATGAATAATATATGAATTCATGGTTCATATATGTCCATATTTGTCACGAGATATAATGGATTTTCCTCCTCTTATTCTCGGACAACACTTTTTCACAATCGGTATCTAGAAAATTTGCAATTACCCGTGACGGATTCAACATTTTAATGTTAGAGATCCTCTTATGCGGGTATCAACAAATTTCTTTAATATTTTCCGATTTGGGGAGAAGCATTATCTCCTTTAGAGATATTTTATCAATTCTCACAATGCTTATTAGGATGATTAAGTCAAACATATTTTGAAATTAATAATAATATTCACAATTAAACAACACAATGTATCATGTAAATGATAATACTGACAATCAAACAACACAATGTATCACGATTCCTAAGACAAGCACTTCATATGTGATCTATTACTAGAACAACTCAAGAAATCCTCGATAACTGAAAAGTCGGTAAAAATTATATGTCAATAGACACTATATTACCAAAATGTGATCACTTACATAATAAATGCAGCCACTTTTATCGACTAAATGCATGTTTCTATCGTATATTATGAATAGATAAATCATGCATTACATAGAGCATAGTATTAAAGATGATTTGATCTAATAATGTGTTCAACTTCTCAAAAGTAATGAGAATGAGTTCAAATATTTCTAAGAATTAAGTAATAGTCTATCAAATTCTAAAATATTTTTAGTGAATTAATATGATAGAAATGAATTGTTATATTGAAGAAATCTTCATCATTGATTAGAAAATTGTATTAGTATAAATTAATTTTCTACAAATTGAGAATATCAATTGAAACTGCCTTCCAAAATAAAACAATCTCTTAATTTGATTTTGATTTGCATCACAAGGTCAAGCATCACTTCTTATTAACAAAAGAAATGAGGAAACATATGCATATACATTTTTCGGCCAAAAAAAAAAAAAAAAAAAAAAAAAAAAAAAAAAAACACAGAAGGTATCTCACAAACGGTCAGGTGCTGTCCTCCAACACGTTTTTGATGAATTAGGTTGGTCCATGTCATAAATAGGGAGTCAACAAGTGAGTTGGCTTTTCAATATATATATATGATTGCAATTTATATAAATAAAGCCAACTAATAATGATATAAGGAAATCACCACTTTATGTATTATATAGTGATCCTAATGAAGGTTCAAAACACATCCTAGATCAATCTCAAAGGAGGGGAAAAAATCGACAAGAAAAAAAATCACATCCCTAAAAAATGAAATCCACACAAATCTGAAGCATTCAGGGCATCATGCTGACATATCATCAAAATTCATGGCATCATTCTTCTGGTGTGACAGTCGCATACCAAAGTTCAGATCATTTTTCTGATCAATCAAATTTTCATTTGATTCAACGCCTTTTTCTGGCTTCCCTGTGATATTTGTTTTCTATGTGATGCCTGATAAATCAATTTTGCATTTGATTTAAGGCCTTTCCTATTTGTTTTCTATTTGTCACATAACGGCATTTCTATAAATAAAACCAATCTATCGTATATGAAAATCACCATTTTCTTATTGAAATAGAAATTACCATCAAAATCGTGTCAACTTAGAGGAATTACATACCACAAAAAGAGGAATTTCCAATCATCTAGCAAAGTGATTAAGAGAAGCCAACTAACTTCAAGTTGTGATATCGTAGCATATCAAAATCGAATAAAATAAACCGCATATCAAAATCAAATAAAATAAACCCAACCTCAAGTTGGACATAGTGACATATTAACCAAAATACCAAATTTGTGACATATTGGCCTATATTAACCAAAATACCGTTGTGATATATTCACATATTAACCAAAATACCAGCCGTGACATATTGGCCTATATTAACCAAAATACCGTTGTGACATATTCGCATATTAACCAAAATATTGGCTTTGTCTCAATTAATTGGCCTTGACTATGTCATGATTGTCATTGTCATAGAAAATTTGAAGATTTTGCCGCATTCACGACTTGAGCCAAAATGGCCTTGACTATTTTCCACGACCACGGACCACGTCCACTGCCAAAATGGTGAAGATTTTGTCGCATTCACGACTTGAGCCTGTCGCATTCACGACTTGAGCCAAAATGGCCAGCCAAAATTTGAAGATTTTGTCGCATTCACTTCAGGGAATGGACTTGCGTCAAAATGACAATTTTGTCGCATTCACCTCAGGGAATGGACTTGGGCCAAATTGTCCAAAATTTGAAGATTTTGTCGCATTCACTTCAGGGAATGGACTTGCGCCATCAATAGGACAAGACTCGTGATTTTTCAACAAGTTATTTGTTTTCATACCCCACAGATGTGGTCTATTTTCAATCGGTAGTGCCACTTCAAGGGCATACCATTACGATAAAGATAACTGTATCAATCATGTCATTGTCCACAACCATAATCAAGTGTTTAAGAATTACGTCACATTCACTACAGGAATGGACATTCATCCATTGATCGGGACTCATGAGATGTCAATATTAACTTATTAATTGTACTCATCATTCCACATCTGGTGGATTTTTTTTTCATTTATGATATAACAATCAGAATCATTTAATTGATATTACTACTTCAAGAGTATATCATTATTATATTATGTAGTGGTAATCATTTAAATCTCATAATCTATTCGAAGATTTCTCACTTTGAACTTCGATCACTTGCTCTCACCGGAGCATGACATGTCCGGTCTGACATTAATTTTTGTGAATTTCATATTCATCTTCGTCATTATTTGACATGTCTATTAATGTGAATTTCATAATCACTTTTTCGAGCTTTGATATTTTCGAATGGACTTTATGTCCTTCAAGGCTCCATACCATCTCTATGAATATCAAATATTGGTTTACCGTGATCTTGACTCGATTTGATGTTATCAAGATCAGACAATTACTATATACAATTGATTATCATCTAATAGATCATAAACAACAAAACAAAAAAAATCAAACCTTTGCTATCTCTCGGGCTATGTCGAATCCTCCAGAGCAATGAAGCAGGCCTCCAGGTTTGGTGGTTGGTTTCTCTCAAGAGGTGCGTACCACCTTTAAAAGATACGGGCTTAACATCCAAACGTTTTCTTGAGAAATTCACGGCCATTGATTCCTCGTTCAAACATAAATTATAATAGTCAATAAAATTATATTATCATTCCCTCTTATGAACAATAACAAATTTTAACGATAATCACATGATAAGAAAAAAAAAAGGTTACAATATAACTTAAATATTAAATAATACGAAAATCGCATATATGTATAAAACTAAAGAAGCGATCATCGTGATCATCCTCAAGCATGGAATATTGCAATTGGAGTGCTTGCAATTGGGGCAATTTGTCCAATCTTCAATATACTCCGTATGATTGATAGGCTAATGAGATCAAAAACAAAATCAATCTTAAAAGAAATTGTAGAGACTCGTCGATAACGTGTTATAAAACTAATATAAGAAAGAACATAAACAAAGTAATGAAGAGAAAGGAGAAATGATCTTATTTATTTGGTATCACGTATTTATAGTTGAGATTAAATGTGAATACAATACAATAGATAAACCAGAAAATCTTGTAATCAATTTGAATAATAGATAAACATATTATTATCTTTTATAACAATAATAAATATAATTTTTTTTTTTTTTTTTCCGATTCAAAGAATGGGGGTTGCCAATTTTTAATGAAAGTAACCATCTCATGTCATATTCAACAAATTACTTTCATTTCAGTGGTCAAGAAAAAAAAAATCATTTGAAGGTTACGGTCAAGTATTTTCTCAAAAAAAAAAAAAAAAAAAAAAAAAAAAAAAAATTACGGTTAAAAAAAAAAAAATTTAATTACGGTTAAGTATTACGATTTTGCCAATATTATGCATTCTATAAAGTTGAAATTTAATTCGCACGAGTTGTTGTGTCCGAATATATTGACCGTGATGTCATTAACCGTGTCTATAAGCAAAAACTATTTTCGAACGGGTATTTTGTTTCAAATTTATACGGATGATAAAAGACATCATTTTATGTGTGATATATATTTATCATTTTTCCTTTTAAGATCATTAGATTTTTTATTTTTTTTGAATGAAAATAAACTTGTTATTAAGTCAAGTCCGCAAAAGCGGCGGAAATTACATCATGAGGAGAGGCTGTTCCCCAAACAATACAACCAATATAAGCTAACCCGTGTCTAGCCAATAAATGCGCCGAAAAATTGCCAGTGCGCTTGATAAATGTAAATGATGCAGAAACAAAGGATGACAAAATCGCAATACAGTCACGCGCTAAGCAACTGAAGACAGACAAATCATTCAACGGCCACAACAATGCTTGAACAGATGACAGACAAGCAGTCTCGAATTGAATGCAGAAAGTCTCAATCGAATAGCCTCTTCCATCGTCAATGGAATCGCATGCAACTCCATAATCTCAGGACTTATACAAGGGTTGAGGTGAAACGAAAAAGCGCAACAATCGAGCCAAGCGCATCTTTGAAAATCTGACCACACTAGAACCCGAGTCCGTGACAGAAGCATCGGAATTACATTTCCAACTACCCACGGGAGATGCACTCTATACGACCGGATGAACAGACCAATCAGATCCCGTGTCTCACACGGCTTGACGAAACTCTATTGCCGCATCTGTTAGGAAATCTACGCGGGAACGCAACGGAATTTAAAATTTTATTTCCTTTTTAACCAGGATCGACTTCGTTTAAGCAACAAGTATAAAAGAAGTAGACAAGAGAATACATTGGTTGATCCAATTGGATCGACGCTTTGTTTAAGGTTGTAGTTTCTGCACGAAGCTGCCCAAGTGATCAGCCTCTACCGGTGATCCACACGAACTGCCCGCTGGAATCCCATCATGGATTGCTACCAGAAAAACTCAGTTGCTAGACCGACATTTTCTCTCTCTCAAAAACCCTCTAAGAAGCTCTCTTATTTTCACAAGAACTATTAGTCTCTTGGAATTGTGATGTGTAAAAGAGCTAGTCAATCTCTCTTTTATATAGAGAGACATGCGCCCCATATGTCTCCCAATCTGATTGGAAGAAACTTCCTAGTAGATTGAGGAGAAAAAAAACATTTTCTAATAAAATATGAAAAGTATATTTGATTGATTTATCTCATTTAATTTAATATCTCATATTAAATATTTTTAAGATATTGTCAATATCTAATATTGATCATCTTTATCATATTACCATAAATCTATTTTTACAAATCAATTAATATCCAATATTAATATATGATAATATTATTAATTAAATTGTACAATCCAAGTGTATCTTAAAGTGTCATGCGCCCCGATCAGCCTTTTCTAAGTGTCCAATCTCACCGGCAGTGTACCGGGTCAACTGTAGCCTAGAATTGGTGAGTCAAGGTCGTATCCCACAGGGAATATGGTCGAGTACCAAAGTCGGTCTCGTCCCTAGTTCAGGTCAACACAAATATTGAACGTGGTGATTTGTCGATCACCGGTTCTACAAACTAAATATACACAAAACAAAGATTTAAAATTCAACAATCTACCCTCATATGTCGGGTTCAACAGTCCGCTGACCGGATTTAACTGACCCGACACGGTCTACGATCTATGAGACGGTCATTAACAATGATATAAACATCACACACGAAACCGAATCTGAACAACTCAGTCGGTTTTACAGGGTGATCCTAGAACCCCTTTTCCCACACCCTCTCGCAAAATACATATGTAAAGAAGACGCCCCATAGTCAATATTTTGGCATCCGGAATATTCTTAAATAATATAATGCCATGATTAATTAATTTGCAAAATACATGTGTATCAATATACACAAATAATTTCGACTTATACATCAACTATGTATATTAATTAATCAACATAATTAATATCTTATATTTAATTTATTCATAATAAATAATACCACCATATTAATTACCAATATAACACTTTATAGTCGAGATAAAACTTTTCTTATTTGGTTGTTACTATAACCGTATTTAATCCGGTTAGATGTTCTTATGTGTGTGACCCGATAGGCTTCCGAATATGTTGGCCGTAGACCCAAAGTGCAAATTACGAAAATGCCCTTCATACCAAACGATCACGGAATATCGTCTAACAACACACTGTGACCCCCAATCATCGGAGGAGTCAAATGCAATGACTACTACCTTTCATGTGAAACGGTTACCGTACAAATATAATCATATCGTTGTTACCATATCCATACGGTCGTACGTCGAGTGTCAAGCATCAATGACCGTATCTTATAATCTGGATATCATGATCTCTCAAAGCAACTCATTTACTTCCATTTTGCAAAGATTCACGAGAGTAAGAAATTCCTTTTAAGAAGGCTCTTTCAAATATTTACTCATAATCATAGGATAAGCGATTTCCGGACGAGCAACATGAATCTTACGCATGCTTCAGTATCACACCCAATCACTACCGCATGATCGCCCCATGGTTAGGAGAAACCTCAATAGTGTCAAAGTATGACAATCCACACCGTGATGTCATGAAGACTCCGGTCCTAGGATAATTACACAACAACCATATAGTGCGACACTTAATAAAGTAAGTGGGCCAACGTACGTATTCTCTAATACACGCCCACGTACAGTCCAAGTGTCTCAACACTTTGATAGATCATATCTATCTCTATCTTCAATAAGATAAAATACATCTAATACGTGCTAGTATAATCGTACTATTAATGTCATGTTTAATAATACATACGACTAGAGATATTTAAATATCAAACCATTTAAAATGAGTCGAGATCTCATCAACCATAATCACTATTACGATTTCTCTCTCACAGTTTGACACTAGGGACGTTATCATGTAACAATATCGTAATTTGTCCGCTAAACGAACAAATATATAATATCAAAAAATCATTTGATATATGTACAAACATAAAGAAATAGTAGAAATGATCCGACCTGGTCGGATCCGGTCCAACCCGATTGGGTTTAGGACATTATTCCAACAATCTCCTACTTGGCCTAAAACCAATCACCCGTACACACAAGACCAAGTTGAAACACAAAATCTCATGCAATGCTCGCAACCGACCCTAAGCGTGAACGGATCACTATCCGTGGGGACTCAGACTATCTTTATATCATGCTCCAAATGACCAAGTCAAAAGGAACCGCCTCAACACACACATAAATATCTGACGAGACCTTGGTCCTTGCTTAAGCAATGAATCCACTTACTACATCAGCTATATAGAAAAGGTAGAAGAACCACGCAAGGTTCATGAATGAACCTTCTAGATCCATGTACTACTCATGCTGCGCCTCCAAGGCACTACTGTGTTTTGGCCCAGTTGTAGAATCTTCAGTGATTTCTAGCTAAGAACATTTCTAGCTCACTATATCACTTAATCAACGTGACTGCAAACCCAGACCATAGCTCCCACTATCTTCATAAGATTCATGGTGCATATATGTATATCTACGTTTATTCGATTCTAGGTTTCAGTAAACCAAGAACCCGTCCTTAACACCTTTAAGGATATTCTCGACATATACTAGAATCACTTTCATACTTGTTCATGACTCTTCATGAAGTATGAACATCTGGTTTTAACTCACAACACTTATGATGGATCCTATTGCAGCAGCAAAAGGAACCTTCCACAAGTATTATCTTTTACCTTATCTTTTGGGACTGTCATCCTATCATAGATAGATTCTGAGAATACTGGCCAGCAGTATCTCTTGCTATGATCTATGCTAAATTGTTTTATCAACTCATCTATAGGGTGAACTGTGATAATTAAGCAGCATCTGAATCTATCACTATCGATTCTTATTTCTAAAATAAGAACTGCCATTTCAAGAGCTTTCATACAGACCTTGAACTACCAAACATTAATTGACTGTGACATGGGGTGTTGATTCCGAGAAGGATATCCAAAACCTTGCTCGAGAACTATGACACTCCCACTAACCCTTCTACACATAAGGCATATATTTCCTCTTGATGAAGTCAAACTCTTTTGATTTATCTATGCAAGGAACTTAGATAGAGGAACTTGTTTGAGTCCATAAATGAATCTCATAAGCTTACATATCACGTTATCGTCTATAAACATCAAGCCATTGGCCCAACGTCTTCAACACTATCATATAGCCATGATAAGAAGCTACAACAAGCACTATTTGAATAGACTTAAGCATAGCTGACAGTAAGAAAGTAATCACAAGGTTTACACCCCGTAGCCTTCAGCCATCAACTTAGCATTAACTAGTAATCGTATTACTTTTCATGTCAGTCTTTCACAAAGACCTGCCACACCTTTTAGGGACATTCCCTTCAGGTAAGACATACTAGGTTCATAACCCGGTACGTTACTCACGGAATCCACTTCAAACATTATGGCTCCAAGACATATCTCTTAATCTTGCATTTCAAGCATTCCTGCATGAGTTGCAAGATCTTCATTCTTCAAGATGAATATACCAGCAGCCCTTTCAGGCGTGTGGTCATCTGTAGACTCATAGAATACTTGTGTGCACTGAGCAGTGTCCTACACCTCATCATTATGCGGTTCCTGCTCATGTTCCAACGGTTGAATATCTTTTTGTGGTTCTCAAACTACTTTGAGATCTAATTTACTCCTACTGTTACTTTTGGAAGAAACACTTCCTCTAGAAGACAGCATGTTTAGAGACAAACACATTTTGCTCCGTGGACAAGTAAATAATATCCAACATGCTAGCTAAGATATTTCACAAAGTTGCACATGTCATACTAAGCTCCAAGCCTTTCAGACATTTCCTGCTTGCTAGAAGCTCGACAACCTTAAATCATCGATTAAGATGGATTTGATGTTATCGTCTTCCATATCTGATTTGGAATTTCTTCAACATTTATTCTTTGGAACTTGGTTAAGTATATGTATTATATAAGGGCACTATCCCGAAATGGGTAAGGGATACTTCGCATGGATTACGTCACACCTTTATCATATAAAGTGGTGTTTCCATTTTAGGAACACAATCTAATTGCGTATCCCAAAGATGGTATCCTTCAAGGGAGAATCTGATTCTATTTCATACAGCTTCTGAAACAGCCTTCAGGCACTAATTACTTCAATCCAACTGAAGATTAACTCCTAAGTAGCTCATTAATATCATAATCGTACTAGCTCAAACTTTTCGGCTTTTCCGAATTGTTGTACTTCACTAAGAACATTCGACTATTTCTAAAATAGTCATAGAGATTAATAAACAATTATTTGTGGCATTAATTTTCATAATCCAACAAACATCGGTATGTTTGGGCTTTAGACAATTTTTCTAGAATTTATAATATTTTTCATAAAAAGGGTATTTTAGTCATCTTTAGGTAAGATACGTATTATCAACATGATTCATAATCACATGGTTCAGACATCATCATAATGACATTTGATTACATGTTTCTCTTCCAAGAGACTATGTCTAGATAACCACTAAATATCAGGGATAAAAGCCACACAAATATTTGGTTGAGATTTTATCACATATATCAACTATACAGTGACACCAATCTAGTATGTTAGATTCAGTGACTGTTCAACTTTATCAGAACAACTTTTATCCTTACAATTGAAGATGTCTATTAAATCCTAACAAACAACTGAGCTCGTGTTCTTCATAAGAACCGGAACACAATAACATTTATTTAATTCCTTAATTAATTTACTAGACTCAGAATACAAAACCGAAAATGTGGCAACGTTTGCTTCACTTTCCGTATCTTGGTTTATTGCGCATTTAGATCTTTCTAATTTAATCACACTCGTAAGATATCATGCTTCTAAGAATTGACTTGAACTTAGATGGATTTATCCCAACACACTTGTCTAGAATAGAGACTTCGATAAAATCTCTTATTTTAAGCACTTGCCCTAATTTTCCTTTTTAATCCTTCAAGCACTCGTAAATATTTCTCAGTTTTGTCTTCATAAGGTTTAAGAGAAATCACAAGATCTTTCGTAAAGAAAATATAAAGTTTATTAAATAGTTCATTTAACCTTTTGAATCTTATTCAAAACATGAAATATTTAATTAACCTTCAAGCAATAATCAAAGAATTAAATCGATACTTAAATCTTACAATTTTGAAAATAGCATTTCCAAAATTCGATGGTCATTCTTATCCAACGTTTGAATTAATTGTCATCGTATGACATGATGATCATATTGGATCGAATCCTATATATGATTGATTCGTTGAAACTTATTTCAAATGATTTAATCATATCATGAGCTTCCGTTTTTCATTAATAGTTGTCACGGATTTTATCAACACAAAATAAACAAGTAATAATCCGGTTAACCTCAAGTATAAGGATCGTAGTAATAGCGGTTAATGCCGGGTCGATCTTACGGGGAACTAAACGATTGTGATTTCTAGTTTTTATCTAACTAACCTATGTCACGATTACTAAGCTAAATAGCGGATAAAACTAAACGAATACTGAAAATTAAACTTAACTAAAACGTAAAACTGGACGACAAGAGATGATCTAAAGCCGGGAAGGATACGGGCTGCGAACCAATTTAAACTAACTAATCTAAGATGCAGATAAAAGTAAACTAACTAGACAAATTCAAGCTTTTAAGGATTTAAATCAAATTTATAACGAGCAAACGAGGATTGATCCACCTATCCAACAAGCATTGATTTCCTATCTCGATTATATTGCGCTTTTATCTAGGTTGTGATTCACCTCACCTAAACATGAACCCTAATTCCTTAGAAAGTTCATCTATTAATCTATTATCTTCCGATGTAAGATTAACGCGTTTTCTAACCAAAGGTGCAAACTTTGTGTTTATAATCTAGTAATCAAACCTATTAACTTCCGTTATGATAGATTCGAATTACTATTCTTATTCATGGTGATCTAGGGTTTATTAAGACTTCCATCAACAATAAACAATCAACACATGCACATCTTCCGATATAAGAGCAATTTAAACATGAATAAGCATGAATAAGAAACAACCTTTATTAAAAACTCACAAAGTATAATCGAAGAAAACGAAATCAACAATTGTTGGACGGCTTCACAATACTCGTTTGATGAAGCTTTTAGCCTCTCGAACATCCTCGGCAACTCAAATTTGCGTAAAAAAGTGCATAAAAAGTAACTAGTTTTTTTTCTAAACTAAGAGCATGAAAACCGGAATAAAAAGATGAAAAACGCAGCCTAAAGCCGCCCCTAGGTTTAGGGTTTTAAATAATGAGTGCATGATCCTTTTGTGTGGAGAAAATGTACCGCCTATTTATAGAGATTTGAGGCGGTTTCACTAAGTCGGCATTGCGGACGCCCGTCCGTGTGGTGAACGCCCGTCCATTCTTCATATGAACTTCAAATCGGGCCGAGTCATGACCAAACGCTCGTCCGTACGGCGTCCACTTCGGCGTCCAAACATCCCGAATCAACTTCCCATCCCCGGACGCTCGTTCGGTTCCATCGACGCCCGTCCACTGGACGGGACCTGGACGCCAGTCCAATATGACTGGATTTCGATTTCTTTATCTTTATCTCCTTTTAATTCAATGTAAATCATCATTATCTCTTCCTCTTTAATCAAATCCGACTTGATCATCTTTGAATCACCTCTTGAGCTCGAATTTGTGCTTCCATGACACATAAAAATATCGCAAAATGTAATATCGCTCAAATAATCATAAAAACATAATTAAAACACATAAATTAATCCTATGTTGCGAATAACTTATTTAAAATACCATTTGCTCGATAAATCCATTAAACGCTCGTTTCTTATACAAATTCATACAAATATGAGGGAAAATAACATAAAATATAGCGTTATAAATCGTATAAATTCACCCTTAACAACTCCCCCACACTTAGCTTTTGCTCGTCCCGAGCAAAACAAAACAAAACTAGGCTCGGAAAAAGAACGAGACATCTCAACATATATAACATATATCCAATAAATCGAAGTTCACCGGTGCGTGTGTGCAAAACCATAGAAAACTTCCACTAAATCCAAACTTGAAAAACTCAAAGCAAAACTAGCTAATACCCCTTGTAGACTAGTAATCAATGACACTCATAAGATGCACCCTACAAACGTGATATATCCCGAAAAGAATGACCGAATATATCTAGGGCCTTTCGAAATACTCGAGGACAATCCCTACAAGATATCCGACGCTTTCTACTGGGGATAAGATAGACGATAACTTAGTCTTATATCAATTTCATACCAATTCTTTAGTTGATTTAATTATTTCACTTCAAAACGCACATCGAATGAGCTCTTGCCCCGTCATAGCGAGAATAGGATATTCGAGATATACCCTACCTTACTCAAATCATAAGGCGCTTCTTCGATCGTCGTGAGCTTTTAGTCATCATAGTGGTATAGGACATACGTGGTATACCCTATCACACTCAAATCATCGACCAGCTTTCGACACACACAATTAATTCATATTTTTTTTTTACTCAACTTTTTTATTTGAATAACAACTTTTTCAACAACTTCACTTACGCTTTACTTATCACATTCAAACCTTAGATATTCACAGTACAACATACTCCGGATCTAAATACAAACTATCATAAATCTCACGATATATACGTAGCACTAAGCACATGACTTATAAGAAAATCGAAATCACTAATCAAAAGGGTATAACTTTATATATTAGCTCATCATTCACTATGGCTTGTGAAAAATAGTGTCGGGTGAAACAACTCACTTACTAACCATATGATATATAGCTGTGATGACTATAAAAAAAAACGAACATTGAAGTGAATTGCCTACTCGGGACAAAACAAAAAAACAAAAATGTCGGAAAATTTTGGAAATTCTAGCTCAGTTTGCATAGAAACATAACGAATTAAGCAACTGTGTAGATACATATCGAAACATTCCCCTCCCCCACACTTAAAAACTCAACATGTCCTCATGTTGTCAGATCGGAAGGAAAAAGGAAAAGACTTAGCT
This sequence comes from Gentiana straminea, assembly GCA_036785695.1. Classification (NCBI taxonomy): domain Eukaryota; kingdom Viridiplantae; phylum Streptophyta; class Magnoliopsida; order Gentianales; family Gentianaceae; genus Gentiana; species Gentiana straminea. Next base: position 2,428,059 of record JAVUPR010000366.1, read on the forward strand.
GATTGAAACCGAAACGCGAATCGTCGGTCAGGCCGGAGCCTACATAATGACACTTAAGAATGCGTAACCAGACAATGTAGCTCGTCGAAACCGCTAAAAATATACCTGCACGTCTTGACAAGCATGGAACCATCTCGGGGAAAACGGGGAGTTATACCAAAATGAAAAGAGATATCAAAAATGAATATAACGCAAAAGTGAAAACATTCAATACATCCAGAAAGTGTAAACACAGTAGAAGTGAAAGTACTGGTGCCTTATGGCTTACATGATCCATCGGGAAAAGGAACAGTAGTAATAGCAAAACTACAACGAATCATATAAGAAAAAGTATCAATAACATACATCCATCGGAGCAAAGTATCAATAATATTTTTTCTTTTTCTTTGCACAAAGAAAAGAAAATCAAGATCGGCTCGGTGTCCCGTAATCATCGGGTGGAGGATCGGAGGAGGGTCCAAGGTGGTGCCGTATCCCTAGCCGCCGAGTCGTCGCTCCTCATCCGGAGATGTCTCGTGGTCGTGTAGAACATCTCGCAATGACCCGCTCGATCTCATCGGCAAAAAGAAAATCAACGGAGCTCGGATTGAACGTCCTTTCGTCCCGCGGCCGCCGGCCCTCGCGTATACACCGAAGAATCGATAAAATATTGTTCCGTGTGTCCCGGATATCACTCGGCCCATTCCCGGAAACCGTTGGCCATGCTCAACCGCATCCTAACCGCGGGAGATAAAGTAGGAAGGGAGGATGCACGAGGCGGTGCCGAAGAACCAGGCTCCCGAGGTATCTCCGTCTCGTCCGTCCCGAAGGCTTGCCTTTTTCTCATTTGGATCGGCCTTGGATTCTTCGGCTTGTGATCGGCTCCATACTCGTGCACACCGGCATCGATACGTAGACCGTGGATCGGGTGAGGGATAATCAAGCATCGGGTATAGATCTTCTCGATTAATAGCCACCTCATCATATAACGCCCGTCCCACATCTACGTTCGTGCCAAATGTCAATGCGTATAACATGCCTAGGTCACCAATGTGAAAGTGCGTCAAGTTGTTCTTAGGCAACAACCGATTCTGAATAAACCGACACTGGACCTTCCAATCCTCCGTCCAGGTCGTGGTAACCAACTCCTTCCGGTCGCCTCCCGGCCTTAATGTCCATGCCACATCCGGACACACTCTAAGGCGCAACTCCTCCAAAGGATCCTGCCCCAAACTCTGTCTATGTACAATCTCTTCCTTGTAATCCCTACCCTCGAAAGCCGCTAAGTTGTATTTCTGATTGATCACTTCCGGTGTAAAAGGGACTTCTACCCCTCGAACCACAACTACCTTCTTCCCCAAATCGGTTTCCGAACAGTTAGCATAAAATTCCCGAACTAGGGAGCTATTCACCGGGGTAGTCGGGATTGTCATCAAGGTTTCCCATTTCCGATCTTTGAGCAACTTAACGAACCCCGGATCGACTTTGGCCTCCAAAATGGCCCGCTCAATCAACATCGTCCTCGAGAAATAATGCTGTTTATACACATCGTGAGCTCTAGGGTTCACGAACCGACGAGGTAGTGGCATAGGAGGTACGGTTTTGGATTTCTTTCTAGGAGGGGTATCCCTAGGTACAACCGGTTCCTCTTCCTGGGTAGCATCGACAGTTGCCTCAGCCCTAGACGAACCTCCACCTCTCTCGAACTCTGTGCATCCGTACCAAAGGCACATCGTCATCGGCCTCGAGTCGAGGTCGGCTCATCTCTCAAAGTAGCCCTAGTTTGGGTGGCTCTGGAGGTTGTTCTCGGATACTCACACCCCGGTTAGGATCGACCAAAGTAGGATCAAACTCCTTGCGTTTCTTTCCGGCCTCCCTAGCCACTTCCTTTCCATGCCTCTTAACCACGCCCTTCTTATGAACCATATTCAAGCTTATTCTAACCAAAACAACCCCGATTCACAACAAGATACCCGTTTAACATCCAAAGCGGGATTTCAAATCAACCAAACCACAACCGCAACCATAATCATTACCAAACAACCCATTCATCACCCACCACAACACCATATCACCATAACAGAGAAGAAAGAAACACCAAAACCAGAAAAAAAACAAATTAAGGTAACATTCAAGAAAACGAGCCGACCCAAAGATCGAACTCACAAAAACGTGAATGAAATCTAGAAAAGTTGTTACTAACTTACCAAGTAGGGTGAGTAGATGTTGATTGAGGTGAAAACGAGTCCAAACAACACAGATATGGGCTCCAAAATCGATGTTTTTCTCCAAGAAGTCGGACTACAAAGGGGGTCTCGATTCTCCAAAAATATTGCGTGTTGGGGAATTTGGTTATGAAAATCAAAGAGAGGGGCTCAAAAGCGGCTTATAGCACTTGGAATCGCCTGAAATGGTTGAGAATTGATGATTTTAGGGCAAAAGGAGGGGAAAAGTCGGTTTTGGTTTTTTGAAAAGCCGAGAAATGAAGGTTCATCGAAGCTGTGGGGTATATATAGACAGAGGTTGGACGCTCGTCCAACTCGGTGGACGGGCGTCCACCGGGAAGTCAAATGAACCGGACGGGCGTCCGCCCGCAGACGCTCGTCCAAGAGTTTCAATCACATACAGATTGGAGGGAAAATATCGGACGGGCGTCCGTGCTTGTGGACGTCCGTCTAAGGATTTGTTATAGCGGACGGGCGTCCGTTTTCGGACGGGCGTCCCAGAAGGCAAAAAGTACAAAAATCATAAAATTCCATATAACCCAAATTCAAAAGTACATCTCTTATTAAACTTAATTAAAACGTCAAAAATACAACTTCAAATCAAACAAAGTACATAAAGTGACTAGAAAATAAGGAAAAAACAATTAGAAAACAGTGGGTTGCCTCCCACAAAGCGCTTTTGTTTTACGTCGTTTGCTCGACGAAACAAATCTAACTAACGCTAGTCTGCATAAATCTCGTCCCAATCCACCAACCGGATGAGACGACGAAGCATATCAATAGCAGGAGGGAAATCATAGTCGTCTTGTACACCCCAGTCATCTCCAGCTACCTCTAAACCTCTAAAATGTGAATCCCGTAGTACCGGCCGCTAGATCCGTCAAAGATAGGGTCATTTAGGATCGTATATGGACGTCCTATAGCTTCCCGTAGCTCCTCGCAGTGAAGTCACTACCTCCCGAACAACGGGGTACAATGAGAACATAGGTGATGGTCCTCGTACGGGTACTAAGCTCAAAATCTACGTGCAAGACTATAGTGCCCCCCGGTCCATCGCCCATCGTAATCGTGGGATCCGACTAATGATGGGGAACTCCTCGTGAAGAACTCCGTAATCCATATCTAAAAAGAGCACTAACCGACGGATGTAAAAGAAAAACTCGTCGCCGCCTAAAACTTAATTAAACTAAAACCGAAATAAATAAAACACTAATGGCGTGAACGAACCTAACTAATATACTAAGGGATATCTAGGATGCCTCCTAGTAGCGCTTTTGGTTAATGTCGTTAGCTCGACACCGTTGAAGCTAGCCCGGATCGTGCCATTTGACTTTTTCCGCCGACCCACTACCTCGTGTAAGCTCGATCGCAGTGTGGCCGCGAAGCGCATCTCACACATGGGGTGAAAACTTTAATAGCTCTCCACATACGCTTGAAATTCCCCATGGGTGACCTCTTCATTCTCTCGAGTCCTCGATGACGCCGCAACCGACGCTCCCTCTCCAATTCTTCCATATCCCAACTACCGGCTAGAACTTCTTCGAAGGACCACTACATCCATCCTCTCGAAAACAAAGTTGAGTGAAGACTCGTCGAATTCTTCGACTTCCGTAGCACCACACCCTAAGATGTCGAGGCAACGGACATTCGAAGGTCTCTCTTTAGGTTCACCAATATAGTGCTTGCACCTCCGGCCATTTACTCGAAACGGGTCACCACTATAACCACGAAGTTCTAGAACGCCTCCGGGGGATGATTTGGAGAATCTCGAAAGGGCCGGACCAACGTGTCCTTAACTTTCCAGAAACGAGATGTAACCTAGAATTGTATAGAAGAACTTGTTCGCCGACTAGAAATTCTCTCTTCTTAATCTTAGCATCGTGGAGTAGCTTCATCTTATCTTTACTAATCCCGGCACTTTCATAGGCCCGGAGTCCGAATTCGTCTAGCTCATGTAACTCGCCGTAGCCGATGTTGTCCACAAGATTGGGAATCGAAGTTCGAAACTTTGTAGCCCAATAAGCTCTATGCTCTAACTCGACAGCAGATGACATGGTTTCCCGTAGACCATTTGATATGGAGATGTCCCCATAGGGGTTTTATAGGCGGTTCTATAAGCCCAAAGTACATCATCCAATTTCAAACTCCGTCCTTTCTATGATGTTTACCGTTTTTTCCAGGATTTTCTTGATACTTTGGTTGCTTCTCTCAACCTCGACCACTAGTCATCGGATGATATGGTGTGCCGCTTTATGACGAACACCATACTTTTCAAGGACTTTCTCTGAGGTCGGTTGCGAAATGCGTTCCTTCATCACTGATCAAGGCACGTGGACATCCAAACCTCACGAAGATATTCTTCTTTAGAAATTTCATGACCGTTTTATGATCATTGTGAGGAGTGGCTTGAGCCTCCACCCATTTTGACACATAGTCCACGCAGACTAAGATGTATTTGTTACCGCAAGATGATGGGAATGGTCCCATAAAATCGATACCCCATACATCAAAGACTTCGCATTCGAGGATGGGTTTCAAAGGCATGTCAAACCGCCTTGTCAGAGCACCGGTCCTTTGGCATCTATCACAAGCTTTACAGAAGGCTTCTGTATCTTTAAAGATCGTCGGCCAATAGAATCCGGACTGGAAGATCTTAGCAACCGTTTTCCAAGGACCAAAGTGACCACCTGTGGGTCCACTATGGCATTGCTCGATTACATCGCGTTGCTCGACTCGGAACACACCTCCTCGCAAACCATCCTTGCAGATCTTGAATAGGTAAGGTTCATCCCAAACGAAATATTTCATATCGAGAAGAACTTCTTCTTCTCTTGATAAGACATTTCGGGATCAAGGTATTTGGCATGAAGGTAGTTGACAATGGCGGAGTACCAAGGAACATCTGGAGAGCGGCCATCGATCAACATGATGTTCTCTAGAGGAAAGTAAAGATCTATGTCATCAGGATCACTCTTTTCCTCACTTAACATCCTAGAAACATGATCCGCCACTACGTTCTCACTGCCCTTCTTATCTTTGATTTGAACGTCAAACTCTTGGAGGGTCAGTATCCAACGCAGTAAGCGCGGTTTAGCTTCCTTTTTGGTCATGAGATACCGCAAAGCAGCGTGGTCAGTCCACACAATCACTTGAGCGCCCAGCAAGTAACTACGAAACTTATCCATAGCAAAGACTACGGCTAATAATTCCTTTTCAGTTGTCGTGTAGTTAACTTGAGAAGGATTCAGTGTGTGACTGGCATAATAGATAGGCTGGAACTTTCCATTAAGCTTTTGCCCTAAGACTGCACCAACAGCATAGTTGGATGCATCACACATAAGCTCAAAGGGTAGGTTCCAGTCTGGCGATATAAGTATTGGAGCAGAGATCAGTCTATTCTTTAGCTCCTCAAACGCGCGCTTGCAATTCTCATCAAAATCAAAAGTAACGTCTTCTTTGAGTAAAGTAGACAGGGGCTTGGCAATCTTTGAAAAGTCCTGGATGAACCTCCTATAGAAACCGACATGCCCGAGAAAACCTCGGACCTCCCGAACATTCTTAGGATAACTCATCTTCTCAATAGCTTCAACCTTGGCTCTATCTACTTCTATACCTCTGGCTGACACTTTGTGGCCGAGGACTATGCCTTCATCTACCATGAAATGGCATTTTTCCCAATTAAGCACTAAGTCCTTTTCCACACATCTAGACAACACCTGATCAAGATTATTGAGGCAGTCATCGAAAGATTGACCAAAGACCGAGAAATCATCCATAAAAATCTCCATGCACTTTTCAACTAGCCCGTCAAAGATTGCCATCATACACCTTTGAAAGGTGGCTGGGGCATTACAGAGACCAAACGGCATCCGCCTGTAGGCGAATGTCCCATAAGGGCAAGTGAAAGTGGTCTTCTCTTGGTCAACAGGATCGATGGGTATCTGGAAGTATCCTGAATATCCATCCAGAAGCAAGTAGAATGCGTGCCCCGCCAGACGCTCAAGCATCTGGTCAATGAATGGAAGGGGGAAATGATCTTTCAGTGTGACCTCATTGAGCTTTCGATAATCGATACATACTCTGTATCCAGTAACGAGCCTCAATGCTATCTCTTCTCCTTTCTCATTCTTCTCAATAGTAATTCCACCCTTTTTTGGAACTACTTGAGTTGGGGATACCCACTCACTGTCTGCAATGGCGTAAATGATACCCATATCTAGAAGCTTTATAATTTCCTTCTTGACTACTTCTTGCATATGAGGGTTAAGCCTTCTCTGAGGCGGTCTAACTTGTTTTGCACCCTCCTCGTCTTGATCTTGTGCATACAGATGTCGGGAGATATCCCTCGGATATCTCCCACCTGCCATCCAAAGGCTTTCTCATTTTTGCGCAAGACGTTTAGCAGTTTAAGCTCTTCTATTCGAGATAGCGTGGCAGAGATGATCAAAGGAAGCCGGTCACCTTCTCTTAGAAATACATACTTAAGATGTTTAGGCAACGGCTTCAGAACCAAGTCTACAGGGGGTTCCTCTAGACTTGATTTAAGATCTCCACTCCTCAACTCAACATCGTTGAGCTTACTTAGTGGCCCTACTGCCAAAGCTTCTTCTCTTAGCTCGTCCTCGAATTCAGCTGCCAACTGATCTAGATTAACCGCACCATGAGTATTTAGATTATCAACCAATCGCTCATATTCCGCTTCTACAGCCATGACTTGCTTATCCATATAATCGGTGAAATCATCCGTCATATAATCAATGGAAAAGCCGGTTGGAGGGCCAGAGGGCACTTGAATGGACTTTAAGACATTGTAACTCACCTCTTGATCACCAACTCGGATAGTCACTTGCCCACCATCGCAATCGATGAGGGCTCTAGCTGTAGATAAGAAAGGTCTTCCAAGAATCAGGGGAACATTTTCATCTTTCTCCATATCTAACACATACCAATCGACTGGGAAGGTAAATCTATCAATTTGAACCAAAACGTCTTTTAGGATCCCTGAAGCTTTCTTAGAAGATCTATCAGCGAATTGTAAACTCATAGTAGTAGGTTCTAGAAGGCTTTGTAAACCGAGCTGTTTGCATGCAGACATTGGCATAAGGCTTATAGAGGCACCTAGATCACACAAAGAGTTAGGGAAGACTAGACCTCCCATTAATACTGTAAGTACGAATTTGCCAGGGTCACCTCTTTTAATTGGTAAGTCTTCATAATTAATCATGGAGCAATCCTCACCAATTTGCCTTTCCATGCTCGCTAACTTCTTTTTCGAAGACACAACATCCTTGATAAATTTTGTATACTTAGGCATTTCAACCAAGACATCCGATAAAGGAAGATTTACCCGAGTATTCTTCAAAAGGTTCGTAACCTTCTCGTACTTTTTGTCCTCAATCAAGGGAATGTTGCTCTTTCTTGGTGGAAATGGAAGCTTCTTAAGGTCACTCTCGAAAAGACTTTCTTTGAGGATGCACTTTGCTGCCTTTATCTTCCGGATCTTTCCATCGAACGCCTTTTTCGAGATTTCTTTATAGTCAGGGGATCAGCATCCTGACTTTCGCTTACTTTTTCAGTCCTCAAGGGATCAGCCACTTGAGTTTTCTCTTGCAGTTGAGGGGAGTGTAGGTGCTCAGCTTCCCCTCCTGCCTTATCAGTGGCAGGAGGGGCTAGTGGTTTCCCCGGAAGCCGGGGGACCACTCGGTGAGTGCCACTTCTTAAATTCATCGCACCGGCCTCCTCTTTACCGTATTGCATTGTTGGCACGAGGTCGGTGCATGGGCCTTTGTTTAAGTCGGCTTGAGCAACTTGACCTCCCTTCGGATTCTTCTCGGTGGCGGGCGGGCGCCGCCCGGGGGTCTAGAAGCTAATTGTTCGGCCCACCGCCCAATTTGTCTCTCTAGATTTTTCATTGACTCGCTTTGCTCCTCCAATTTAGCTTCAAGATTGGTAGATTGGGAGGGGCCTTGAGAGTTTTGGAAATTTGAAGAATAAATTTGGCCGGGCCGACTTTGAAATTGAGAATTTGAATTGGAAGGCCAATTCGATTGAATTTTTGAGTCGGATTGGAAAAATTCGAGTTTTGGTTCGACTAAACCCGGGGTTTCTATTGAAGTTCGATTCGAATTAGAATTCGAATTAGGATTGAAATTTGAAGATGGATTAACCCCTTGGGTTTGGAAATTGTTCTGGCCAGAAAACTGATTGATTCTTGGATTGTTCTCGCCATAGAATGCATTCACTTCCGCATTTCGTCCATTCATAGGACGAGAATTTAGAAGTGTGCCCCAACTCGTCACAATTTCGACATGTGACTTGATTGTATTGTCCATAATCATGGACAACATTCACTTGATAAGGTGCAGAGGGATTAAATTGACACCGGCCATTCATGTGGCCGTCCGACAAAGAATTTTCACAAGTATAGAACCCGAGGGTTACGTGGGAAAGAAGGAGTTTGATTTATCGGATTTGGAACCGGGAAGTTGCCATCTGCTTCTGTAGCATGGCGATCAAACTTTGCATGTTAACTTCCTCAACCTTAGGAGGAGGAGGTGCTTGAATTGCTTGATAAGAGGGGGCGTAATTGTACTTTGCAATGTCCTCAAACAGTGCCCATCCCTCTTCAGGTGTTTTCTTCAGAAATGCCCCACCAAAAGAACTATTGACCATGCCTTTGGTGAGCTCGGTCAATCCGCTAAAGAAAGTATTGACTTGCCTTTGCAAAGCGGCAAGCCATGGTGGGGACACTTTCTAAGGAGAGATTTGAATCTTTTCCAACACTCGAAAAATGATTCATTCTCTTTCGATAGAAGGTGAAGATTTCATTCAAACATTGGGCGAGTTTTGGAAGGTGGGAAATATTGACTCGGGAACTCCCTCTCGAGTTCAAACCCAAGTATTGATGGATTCGAAGGGAGAGAGGTGTACCACTCTTTAGCTTCTCCCTTTAAAGAAAAAGGAAAAAGTTTCGGTTTGATAGCATCATCATTTACCCCTTGGATGCGTGTGGTGCCGCATATCTCCAAGAATGTGTGTAAATGAGTATGGGGATTCTCGATTGATAGCCATGAAAAATTGATGCATGCCGCATCATCCGGATAAGTCCCGGCTTAAGTTCGAAAGTTTGTGCGAATGGTCGGTAAAACGATTGCCGGGTTGACGATCGCACCGGGCATGGCGTAGTCCGCCAACGTCCGTCTATCCTCGGCGGCCATTATTACGAGATCTTCGATTTCCTTTATTAAGTTTTGTTCAATTTCTTGATCGGTTAAACTTCCTTCGCCTGCAGGGATCGGCAAAACGAAGTCTTCGCCTATTGGGTCGGACTATGGTCCGCTCGGGGTCGAGTGAAAAGAACAATGGTCCTTTCGACTTCGAGTTTGCATAAACCGACACCCTACTCAAGATGTTGAACCTATTAACTAAAGAAAAATTAAAAGCCTAGACTAGAAATTAAAAACCTAAAGGAAAGAAAAGGAAAGAAGAAAGGAAACAAAATTTATTGAATAAAGCAGACCGACGGACGTCCAATAATTGGACGGGCGTCCGGGTGAAATTTGGACCGGATGGGCGTTTAGTGGTCCAAACGCTCGTCCGAAAATTAGAATACTTGAACGGGCGTCCAAATATTATGGACGCTCGTCTAAGTGAATAAAATGAACGAGTTGATAATTTTCCGGCGGACGGGCGTCCAATATCCCGTACGCCCGTTTGGTAGCGGAAAAATTTAGAACGAAGTAGAAAATTTGCGAGAAAATAACGTAAAAGATAAGGGAACAAAAGAAAAGGGAAAAGAAACGAGAGGAGAAGATAGAGGGGAGAACTAATCACAAGAGAACCTTAGAAAAAGATCTTTAACCCTATCTAAACCCTAATTAACTAATTACCTAAACGGTTATGAATTAAAAACGGGACTCTAAAAATGAAATAACAAACGAGAAAAATAAAAACTAGACAACCGTCCGGTTCCCCGGCAACGGCGCCAAAAACTTGTCACGGATTTTATCAACACAAAATAAACAAGTAATAATCCGGTTAACCTCAAGTATAAGGATCGTAGTAATAGCGGTTAATGCCGGGTCGATCTTACGGGGAACTAAACGATTGTGATTTCTAGTTTTTATCTAACTAACCTATGTCACGATTACTAAGCTAAATAGCGGATAAAACTAAACGAATACCGAAAATTAAACTTAACTAAAACGTAAAACGGACAAAATGAAGAGATGATCTAAAGCCGGGAAGGATACGGCTGCGAACCAATTTAAACTAACTAATCTAAGATGCAGATAAAAGTAAACTAACTAGACAAATTCAAGCTTTTAAGGATTTAAATCAAATTTATAACGAGCAAACGAGGATTGATCCACCTATCCAACAAGCATTGATTTCCTATCTCGATTATATTGCGCTTTTATCTAGGTTGTGATTCACCTCACCTAAACATGAACCCTAATTCCTTAGAAAGTTCATCTATTAATCTATTATCTTCCGATGTAAGATTAACGCGTTTTCTAACCAAATGTGCAAACTTTGTGTTTATAATCTAGTAATCAAACCTATTAACTTCCGTTATGATAGATTCGAATTACTATTCTTATTCATGGTGATCTAGGGTTTATTAAGACTTCCATCAACAATAAACAATCAACACATGCACATCTTCCGATATAAGAGCAATTTAAACATGAATAAGCATGAATAAGAAACAACCTTTATTAAAAACTCACAAGATAATCGAAGAAAACGAAATCAACAATTGTTGGACGGCTTCACAATACTCGTTTGATGAAGCTTTTAGCCTCTCGAACATCCTCGCAACTCAAATTTGCGAAACATTGCATAAAAAGTAACTAGTTTTTTTTCTAAACTAAGAGCATGAAAACTCGGAATAAAAAGATGAAAAACGCAGCCTAAAGCCGCCCCTAGGTTTAGGGTTTTAAATAATGAGTGTATGATCCTTTTGTGTGGAGAAAATGTACCGCCTATTTATAGAGATTTGAGGCGGTTTCACTAAGTCGGCATTGCGGACGCCCGTCCGGTAGGGTGAACGCCCGTCCATTCTTCATATGAACTTCAAATCGGGCCGAGTCATGACCAAACGCTCGTCCGGACGGCGTCCACTTCGCCGTCCAAACATCCCGAATCAACTTCCCATCCCCGGACGCTCGTTCGGTTCCATCGACGCCCGTCCACTGGACGGGACCTGGACGCCAGTCCAATATGACTGGATTTCGATTTCTTTATCTTTATCTCCTTTTAATTCAATGTAAATCATCATTATCTCTTCCTCTTTAATCAAATCCGACTTGATCATCTTTGAATCACCTCTTGAGCTCGAATTTGTGCTTCCATGACACATAAAAATATCGCAAAATGTAATATCGCTCAAATAATCATAAAAACATAATTAAAACACATAAATTAATCCTATGTTGCGAATAACTTATTTAAAATACCATTTGCTCGATAAATCCATTAAACGCTCGTTTCTTATACAAATTCATACAAATATGAGGGAAAATAACATAAAATATAGCGTTATAAATCGTATAAATTCACCCTTAACAATAGTTTAAAGTCTTAGAGCACTTCATCAAATATGTAGTCTCTAACTACTATAACAGGGTTGTTCGTGTCATTGCTTATTTTAAAAAAGGATTAAAATTTACTTAACCATACTTGAGAACGTTTCTCAAAAAGTAACAGTCAGGATTTGGTTTTACTAATCGAGAATTAAAAACATAAATATAAAAGTTTGCTAAAGAACTACAACATGAAATAAAGATACAAGGGTGTTGTTTATACATGAAAAATAAAAAATGTCTTTTGATTTATGATTTTTCTCCCACTAGTAAACTACTCCCACTTGACTTTCAAGAATCTTTCAAAAATTCTTTTGTGGCAAAGATCCCATCAAGTTACCCCGATTCCCGACGAGGGCCGATCAACAGGAATAATTTGAAAGTTAGCTAACACTTCACCAATCACATCTCTATGTGACTTTTGGTGGTTGACTAGTCAACTCTTTGACACTGCACATCTCTATGTGGTAGCCAACCACTTGTCTTTAAAATAAGACGGTCCTGACGAGGGCCAATCACCGTAATATTCTAGTCAATTCATAACCCAATATTCGCGAGATCTCAAACAATCATATCTCAATAATAACGATATACCCAAGGTAGGTCAACTCCCAACGAGAGCCGATCAGTTGGATCTGAACAAGGGCTCATCACCGTCATTCTAATATTGGGAGACAAAATTCCGACTTAATTTTTGTTGTGGGAGTAATTTTAAATTAATTTCAATTACGGTCTCAACTATTATATCTATCTCTATAGACATACTTCTTACACATTCATCTAGATCGTGCCTAGTCATGCATCTATCGTATCATATAAAATAAATACAAGCACAAAATAAATAAATGCGTAAAGTAACCGGTATGATCATGGAATTTTCCTAAGTGCAGCTTCGAATACAAACTGACGAAACCGCGGGTCACAATCTAATGGTAGCTGGAACCGCCAATAGGATCTTTAATGATCCATCTCCAATGGGATCTTTATTCGTCTTTCTTTGGTCTCCGTCTTCTGCTCCATTCTTGTTACATAAAATTCTATCCAATAAAATAAATACACCCGTTGCACACGGGGGGAGCTAACGGGAATGAGATAATGCAGGAAAAAAAACTAGGTCACGTTCTTCATAACGAAAAAAGCTTGAAGATATGCTAAGAGCTTGTGTTTTGGAAGTAGGCGGATCATGGGATGATTACCTACATGTAGCGGAGTTTGCCTACAACAACAGTTATCACGCAAGCATAGGCATGCCACCGTTTGAAGCTTTGTATGAGAGAAGATGTAGAACGCCGTTGTTTTGGGTGAAGTCGGGGAAAGACAAGTCACCGGGCCGGAGTTGGTTGAACAGGCTAAAGAAAGGGTTCAGTTGGTTAAGAAGAATCGAAGGCAGCACAAGATAGATAAAAAAGTTAGGAAGATGTTGAAGAAGACCTCTTGAGTTTGAAGTTGGTGAAATAGTTTATCTACGAGCTTCGCCAATGAAGGAGTGAAACGTTTTGTACAAAAGGGTAAGTTAAGTCCAAGGTATGTTGGACCGTTTGAGATTCTGGAAAGAGTTGGACCTTTGGCATATAAGCTCAAGTTACTGGAATCAATGTCGAGAGTCCATAATGTTTTCCACGTATCAATGCTAAAGAAGTGTTTGACAAAGAATGATGTTGAAACTACAGTTGATCCGGAAGTTCTTCAGGATAATCTTGCTTATGATGAGAAACCGATCAAGATTTTGGACCGGAAAGAAAAGATGATCAAGAGACGGCTGATTCCTTTGGTTTTGGTGCAATGGAGCAATCATTCACCGAATGAAACAACTTGGGAAGTTGAAGACGATATGATCAACGAATTTCCAGAGTTTATGGAGTTACCAGGTATGTTCTAGTTTCGAGGACAAAACTCCTTTTAAGGGGGAGAATGTAATATTCCGATTTTCGGAAAGGGCAGACGTGTCATTTTGCGAAAACGAAATATTATTATTCTGAATTCTTTTATTGGAGTTAAGTTTTATGGGGTATATATATATATATATATATATATATATATATATATATATATATATATATATATATATATATATATATATATATATATATAAAGGAAAATCTGATTTTTATAATAAGGGAAAAATAATAAGGAAATATTATTTTTGGGATTATCTATTTAAGGAAAATAAATCCATTAGTTCCCATAACCAAAAAGAAATCAGAATTTCTTCCAACGTTGAGAGAGGGAACGGCGTGAGAGCTTTTAGGGCTGAGAGAGTTTTCTATCAGTTTCTAAGTCGTCGAATCTCAATCGTTTTCAGATCAGAGTAGAGCAACGGAATCGTCGTGAAGAGAGCGTCGATTCAATACCAGAAAGCTAAGACTTTGTCAAGGTATGTTTTGAGCCCTAGTTATGTTCTTGATCGGAGTTTAATGGACCTAAACTCTTAAATTCGTAGTGTTGTTGTTTTAGAGGCGTGTGATCGAATCTAATCTGATGTTCGATTGATCACATAGGTTTCTGGAGAAAAGGTTCAAGTTTGCTGAAGTTTTCTGAGTTTTTGGCTTGGATTAGCTTGCTTATAAGGTAAGAGGCTCTTCCTATAAATTAATTATGGTTTATAGATGTTAGATCGTGTTTTGATTCGTTTTGTAAGAGGGTTTTCATTTTGAATAGTTGGTGTTTTATGATGTCGAGGTGAAGTAAAACGGTGTTCAACCGTAGTTAATTACGATATTGTCGTGATATTTTTGTTTCCCTTCGTGGTTTTTGTTGTTTACATATTCTCTCTTGCTTTTGTTAAGGTTAACATCTTAGTACCCTGTTAGTACTTTTCTGCTGTCGAAGGAGATAAAGGGAGATTTTATATATTTTTCTATTTTTCTTCTAGTTGCTGTCGATAGTTATATAGTAATGAAAATAAAAATAAAAAAAAAAAATAAGAGGAAGGAAAACTAGTCTATGCAGCATCTATTGCCGTTGGTCTCCAAAAAGTAAAAAGGACTACGACTACCCTCTGTTCTTGCTCCCTTCCAGAAAAAAAGAAGCAAATATAGCTACAGTAAATGTATACATGTATGGAGCCTTATTCATGTTTGTTGAAGCCGAGAGAGCAATAGCATTACAATAGCTTAGCAGTTCAATATTTTTTTGACTTTCTCTGACGCCACGGTATAAGAAAAGTAAGGTAATTATTTTCCTAGAAAGCATAAATACACAGAGGTTGTAAAAATATATATACGTGTATATATAACCGCGTATCTAATTATTTACGTAGTGTGGTAGTATATTAGAGACATTTAATTTTCCTCTTAGTTCGAACTGTGCTGCCTCTTTAAAAAAAAGGATGATTTAATAAATATATAATGTATAGTTGTTGGGTATTGTTGTGTTGTGTTATTTACTTTTTGAGAAAATATGAATAAATGATTTGGTTGACAATGGATCTTGTGGCTAATGTTATTTTGATGCTTAACATGAATTGTAGTTTTGTTAATGAGCTTGAATAAGATTAAATGAACATGAACAAGCCTCGATTGAGTTTCTGATTCGTTTAGTTTCGGCACCAAATGTACTCTTAAAGGGAGTTGAAGTTCGGATCCGTCGGAAGGGCATGAAAGGGCTTGTGCTTTGATGAACTAGAGTTCATCAATGTCTGTGTACTTGATAGGATGTGATGTCTAGCTCTCAAAGTGAGGGAGTATAGTTGATAAGGTGAGCTTTGCCTTGAAAACACTTAGGTGGCTAGTTAATACACAATAAAGTTACATACGTGGTAGTAAAAGATAAAACCTCACCTATTCTCGGTTAGGCACCAAGTCATATCGGCGATGTGATACGTTCATAAAAGGTGAACAACGCTACCGGCTCAAAAGGCTGAAGGGTAGCGGAGGAAATTCATCGAACGTATATGCATACCGGAGAGATCCCGGGACTATCGGTGCTATTCACCGTAGTTGGCAAGTATATCTCATGATGGATACACATCATGCATAGTGCCCTTGAGTGATGACGTAACCAAGATAAGCTAAGCTAGAAACGTATAGTCATGACGTGTTGATGGACATGAAGTGAACCCTAGATTGAGTCGGTCTCGTAAAGATAAATTATTTAACTTAAAACCTGTTAATAAACCTTAGTTAATTTGTAGCTTCTTCCTCTTATTTAGTACATTGTACTTACCTCAAATGCATTGTTTTCTATGTGTTTGGGGGAGAGAAGATGAACAAGTAGATCTGAAGTACGAGGAAGACTTTGATGACGGCGTTTAAGGACACCGAAGTTGAAGAGTTTATTTATTTTTGTTTTTTTATACACATTGTTTTTGGGGAAACTTTGTAATTCCTTTTAGACATGTTGTTTTTGGGGAAACTTTGTAATTCCTTTTAGTTTTCTTTTGGAGGTTTCGTACGTTTGGTTTTCCAATGTAATAAATGTTACATTTCTATCTTTAGTTGAGTTTCTATTATTCGGTTGTTTGAAAAAAAAATTATACCCGAGTCTTTTGCTTCCGTTTTGCTTAACTCGATACGACGTAGTAGAGGCTTACGTATAAAGTGGAATTTATTTTATTTTAGACGTGCCGAACGTTCTTTTTCCGGATAGGGACTCGGTGTCCGGGAACGGGGCGTCTCAATCCCGGTCATAAACCTCCCCGTTTTTCATACAACCACCGTTTTTCCGGCGTCCCTCTTTAATCGGCTCCCCCACCTTTCTCGTGCAAATCGGCTCCTCCCCTTCCCCTCACCTAGCTGCAAAAAAAGCGCAGCTCTTTCTATTTTTTTTTAATAGATTGATGCTTTCCTCAGCCTCCCCATACACCACCGCCCCTTGCTGCCCCTCACCCAGCTGCAAAAAAAAACTTAGCTCTTTGTAAAAAAAAAATTCCTGCTGTTTGAAAACGCAGATCTTTGTATTATTTTTTTTTTCCTTCCGCTTGATGTTGAATGATTTGGTCTTGGTGGATGTTTTAATTCGGTTGTTGTAGGAGGAGAAATGGTGGCTGAGGTGGCGGATGTTAATAATGATGGTTATTGGTGGTGGGTGTTAATAGTGGAGATGGAGAAGATAGGTGTAAATGGAGAAATGGATAAAATGTGGGTTTATTTTGATATATAATATATATATATATGTATATATATATATATATATATATATATATATATATATTAACTTATGGACTTAATAATATTAAAAAAAGTGGTATAAAAAGTAGATTTTTTTATTATTTTTGTGGTTTGTGAAGTAAAAAAATAATAAAAATATTTTTAGTGTCGAAAGTAATATTTTGTGGTGTCGGAAGTAAAAATGTGTCTGTAGTAAAAGATGAGGTGCCAATAGAACCACCCATCAATTAATCAGTACTAAGAGCGTTAAAACATATTGTCATGTTAACCCGCACCCAATCCGCAATTAACAAAACCCGCACGTGTGGGTTGTACTTTGAATTAGGTTGAATATGGTTTCAAATTTTTATAACCCGCAACATAAATGTTGGATATAAGTTTTTATGAAACATGCACGACTCAAATCGTGAGCTTGTTGGTCATCACATTGTGTTTCTTTTGAGTATGTTGTTTTTAGGCAACGAGGCGGAGCCAAGATTTTTATTAAGGGTGCTGAATTTTCACATACAATTTCATACGGAGATAAATTTCTTTTTTTTCTTTTTTTCTAACGGGGTTCGAACACTGGTATTTGTGCCAGATTATAATCTAGCTCACCATTAGACCGATGCACCTTGTGACGGAGGGATGCACCTTGTGCTACGGAGGTAAATTTTCACTCAAGTACATCAATTTTTTTTTTTTTTTTAAAACAAGACGAATAAAAACTAAACCAAGAAATAGTTTATACTTAAGAGATTCTTTTTTTTTTTTTTTGAAATGTACTTAAAACTCGATGTTATAGTGAATTTTTCCTCTCTCTTTTTCTCTGACCACTATCTAGAAATTTCCTCCCTTCTTCATGCCAATTTAGCTTTCTTTTCCGGCGCCGGTGCCGGAGGTTTTTTCTTATTTCCTAGTATTTTCATTTCTATCAAATGTACTTAAGAGATTCTAAGACGTGAAAATAAGACAAAAGAGAGTTTATACTCTATCCCGGCGCGGTTGTAAAAATTTAATATAACTCGTTTCGGAAAAAAAAAATGTACTTAAGAGATTCTAAGACGTGAAAGTAAGACAAAAGATAGTTTATACTTTATCGCAAATTTTATTATGGTCCGGATCAA
This sequence comes from Gentiana straminea, assembly GCA_036785695.1. NCBI lineage: Eukaryota > Viridiplantae > Streptophyta > Magnoliopsida > Gentianales > Gentianaceae > Gentiana > Gentiana straminea. Next base: position 2,446,064 of record JAVUPR010000366.1, read on the forward strand.
GTATGACTTTGTGATCCAGGACCAATAGAAAATGAGCAATTATATAGACACAACGAAAATACACAATCAATTGACACAACAATGATATACACTATTGATTATTGTGAGACCTAGATCAATCAATATGGATGCCATAAAAATAAATAGTATATATTATTGTTGTGTCAATTGGTTGTGTATTTTCGTTGTCGTCGTATCATTTCTAATAGGGAATTACAAAAATATGTGGGTCCCAACTGTGTAAAATATATATGCCCAACTTTTACAAATTTACCTTTATTTTAAAATTTTCGATTGGTGGACCAAGTATGACATGGTGTACCTGGATCATCATAAAACTGCGGGGAGTGATAGAGTTACTCCATTAATTCTACCCATTTTTACACCATCGTCATTTTACCACATATTTTTTACTTGTAAAAAATTTATAAAAAAAATTTAAAAAAAACTTGAAACAATCACAACCACAAGATTTTGTTGGATATAAAAATGATGTAGACTTGAAGGAGTAACTCTTACAGTTCCCTAAAATTGCTGAAACTTTATAGTACAATAAACGCGAATGTTGTTGTTGTGTTTTTTAGTTATAGTTTTTTTTGTTTTGTTTTATGCAGCGTGTTGTTTGTTACTTATTTTGTTTGTCACGGCTAAATCATCTTACATTTAACCTTTACGGTTTGAAATTTTAAATAATTCATGATACTTCCATTTGATATTAGCACGCTATTTTTTCCAAGGTTAAAGAAAGAAAGAGATTTTGGGTGGGGGACAACATTAACGAGGGAAGGGGTTTAAAGATATACTAGTAGGTGAAGCCGTGCGGTGCACGGCCCGTGATGAAGTTAGTAATTTTTTTCGTGTTTTAGTTTTCATCAATGCAAACAAGATATTAATGTAGTATGTGTTTTATATTAGCAATAGCCATGTATTTATAAAAGGGACATAAAGAGATGGTTTTATTGTGTTTATACAATATTATGCTACGAAAAGTAGGAAGCAAAAATGTAGCACACATATTGCTAGACTACACAAACCACAACTCACCCTTAAAACAAATCAAACATTTTGTTCTTGACAATAATTAAATCCTTATAGAACTTCATTTCTGTACAAAAAAAAAACCGTTGAGCAAAAGGGTAAACGAAACTGAAGTCTAATTGACATTTGAATTATCCTGTGAATGCCTTAGATATATGGAAAAGATGGACAATCAAACCTATTTCTCGATATTCAATAGACGCTCAAAGAGATGAATAGAGATGTATTGTTCTATGATGTTTATAATGAGCATGTTCAATAGGAATGAAATGAATATGGTTATGAGAATGAAAGAAAAAAGCAAAACACCATGGTTCATGGTTAAGTACTTGGAAAGCAAGAAAAATAATGAATCTTCGAAAGCCCTCGTCATCAGTCCATGTTATTTGGCGAAAGTGAACATTATGACGGGTCAGTTAACAATCTCTGTCCATGGCCTATAATGATGGACAATTTCCGGTTTGTTGTAGGCTCGATTTCCATGTTGGACTCTATTAAACATAACATGGTACTCTTGAATCTTAAAAGCATAGCATAAGCAGCAAGATGATAAAGTTATATGAAAAGAATGAAATTAATTTATGTGCTTACTTTCTCTATTATGTTAAAATAGCAGTAAATTTATTAGTTCATATTAATACTTTGTTTTAGCTATTATATGGTAAATTAGTTGTTTGTTAGTTATACCTATGCGTTCATCTTTGCGAAAGAGAATCTATAACTATGTATTGGTCCTAGTAACATGTATTAATTCTATTTGATGCGAAGCTTCTTTATTGTGCTTCATAACTCACTCCTTATATTAACTCTTGGTGTATTAGCAAATTCCAATCGAGATTCCGCGAGGATCAGTAGGAGGGCTCGGTTTGTCCCTACCCCTCAAGTCTCTTCTAGTGTTTTTCTCAAGACTGTTCTTGGGGAGGCAATTCAAGGAGTTCCAATCAACACTGTTAGGGGCGGACTTACCTTGTAATGAGGGGGGGGGGGGGGGGGGGGGGGGACAATCGCCCCCCGATCCGGAAAAAATTAATATTATGTATGTTGTGTATTATTTTTGCCTTCCTTAAAAATTTATACTCGCCCATATCATCTATAATAATCTGATAAATTGACAAAAAAACCTTTTATCGTGTTAATAAAAATACACAATTATTACAAAAGTGATATATCTAAATAAATAATAATAATATTTTACTTATAAAAATTAATAAAACTAATGTATGAAATATTTTTTCCCTTCATAAAATTGTTTATAACGAGAGTAGAATGGTTAATGTGGTCGGATAATGCGATATATAATATGTTTCTTCCAATATTTATTGCAAAATGTATAGTAGTGATTATATAGTAGTATTTTCTCTTCGAATCAACGAGGGCATAAAAAAACAATACTATACATTTTTCGATTGCGAAAAATTTCTAGGATTATCGCTCCCTCCACACGAGATCATGCGTCCGCCCATGAGCACTGTCTGTAGACTTTTCATGGTATCAATGTCTTACACGTATTTGTGACGTCCTCAGAGCTCAAAGTGGTTTTGTCATACGCCATGAAGAAGTGGTTGACATTGTTGAGAATTAGATCTTTTGTGTCTTAAGTATCTTTTCGTTTGGCTTGTAATTTAAGCACTTGGATGCTACTACTTGCTTTAGGTTTACTATCCTTAGTTTGTGGTTTTATGTGTGGATGATGTTTGTTTAGAAAGCCGAGTCTAAACGTTTCAGCTTCCGTGTTCTAAGCATTTTTCGAGATGTTTAAAAATAAAATGGAAAATTAGGGATAAAGCGACACAATCCGAAAGGCGTACGCAACGCATAATTTTTATAGCGAGAAGGACAAAATGGTGAATCCCGAAAATCGAATCTCCCCAAAATCTCGAATCTCGATTCGAGATGTTTAAAAAATAATGAATTTTGAAAATTAAAATAAAAATCTCGGGAATAAATAGTTTTGGCAAAAGTTTCAAAAACTCGTCCTTGACCGAAATATCGTCCTTCTCCCTCATTTCCCCAAAATAAAAAATAAAAATCTCGGGTGGGTTACGACCGAATAAGTTGATCGTAATTGCTCGAGTTTCGAGTCGAGTCGTTACATCAACCAATGGTTTTAATCGGACCGTAACTTCAACTTATCTTAAGAGATTTTATTTTATTCAAATTCTATTACAAATAATAATCTTCCCTTATTTAGTGGGATCGATATTCACCCGAAATTTCATTGCTGTGAAAAATCAACCTGATAGAATACTTTTATTTAGAAAAAAAATAATACCCTTGTTAAAGATTCCGGGTTTTACACGGTGTTCACTCGCTTAAGGCCAAAGTTACGATAACTCACTTGTAATCTTTTGGAGAAATATTTTTCCAAGGGCACCTCAAGTTGCAACACGTTATTATCTTCCTAAACATCGTAAAATTAAAGTAATGATAAAGTCAAAACGAATGATACGACGCGTATTTAAAATTTTGTATTATTAATTATAATGCAGGAGTCATTAATCATGATAAACACACGTTATACTCAATGGTATAAACCGAATTGTTGTGCCCGCTCCAAAAACAAACCGCCAATAATTGTGGGAGGTTCTAAGCCCCGTTCCCGGACACCGAGTCCTTATCCGGAAAAGGAACGTTCGGCACGTATAAAATAAAAGTAAATCTACTTTATACGTAAGCCTCTACTACGTCGTATCAAAAATAAGCAAACGGAAGCAAAAGACTCGGGTATAAAAATTCCAAACATCCAAGAATAGAAATGAAATCTAAAGAAGGAAATGTAACTTGTTACATTCAAGGAAAATACGAAATCCAAACGAAAAGTACGATATTCTCCAAAAGAAACGTAACGGTGCTACAAGTCTCGAAAGACCAAAAGTCTAAAACAACCTAATAAAGAATAAATAAAGAATAAATGTAAGGTCTTCAATGAGGCGTCTTCAAACGTCGTCATCGAACTCCTCTTCGTAAACAATGTCTACTGTTCGTCTTCTCACCCCCCAAACACATAGAAAACATGCATTTGAGGTAAGTACAACGTACTTAATAAGAAAGAGAAGCTAAGACAACAATTATAATTTATAAAGTAAAGATAATTAAAGGTTTAGTTGATTATGTGTGACCGACTCAATCTAGGGTTCACTCCATGTCCATCAACATGAATTGACTAAACGTTTCTACTTAACTTATCTATGTTACAACCGCACTCAAGGGCACTACGCCTGATGTATATCCACCAGGAGATATCGATTGCAACATATTAGTGGATCACACCAATATCCACGGAGGCTAGGCTAGGTAGGCTCCGATAGTACGCACATCTCAGCGGAGTCCCTCCGTACTTAGAGTTTTGTTGACCTACGGAGTTCTTCCACCTTCAGAGGTAGGCATACATCGCGAGATAGACTGGTGCCTATCCAAGAGAGACATGTTGTTTAATCTTTTACTAGTCAAGTACGTATTTATTAGGATGATTAACTAGCCACCTAAGTGTTTTCAATTAATCTCCCTCACATTCACTACTCTCTTCCTAGACCACTAGACATAAACAAGGCCTAGCAGTTACACAGACATTGATGAATGCTAATTAATCAAAGCACAAGCCTATCATGCTCTTCCGACGGATCCGGACTTCAACTCCCTTTAAGAGTACATTCGGTGTTCTAACTGAACGAATCAGAAGTTCAATTCAGGCTTGTTTATGTTAACCAATGATATCATATCATAAATAAGGGTTGAAAACAATAGTAGTGTGATTGTAAAACCCAAAACCAAACTAAAATGATAGAACCGTAAAAACAAGGCAAAACAGGCCAGACGCCCGTTTGACCTCCTATGGACGCCCGTCCGAAACCAGACGCCCGTCCACTAAACCCCAAATGCCCGTCTGCCAAAAACAGCTACATCCTGAATCAAAAATCTCACCTCAGACGCCCGTCCGCCTATTGCAGACGCCCGTCTAAGCTACTAGGGTCTCGGACGCCCGTCTGACTAATTCAGACGCTCGTCCGCCTGGGTTTTTCCCAAAATGCTAAATCTTCATGGCTCGATTTCTGGGTCGTTTCTAACCTAATTAACATCGTTTTCAGCACAGTAAAATGTAGAAAACTTATCTAATCATCCTAAGATTTACCTAGGTTACTTGATCAACGAAAAACACCTCTTTTACTAGCATCTACACGCCTCAAATACATAATCTAACTTTATGAATCATAATCGAGATCATAGAAAGAGTCTCTTACCTAATTGCAGCCAAAAACCAGTTTAAACAGCCATGAAAATCTGCAAAACTTTTCAACAATCTGATCCCCAAGCGTTGCCCTTCTCACAACGATCCCAAATCTCTCGTCTGATCTGAAAACGGTCAAGAACTGCTTCAGTTATTGCAAAAACTATCAAAGCCCTATTTCTCTCCTCAAAGCCGCAGAGAAGGAGATGAAAAACTGAAATTCTGATTTGTGTTTAGGTTATGGGATTAATGTGTGTAATTTTCCTTAAATACCAATTTCCCATAAATCCCTTTTTCCTTAAACACCCTTAATTACCAAAAATCAGAAATTCCCTTTAATTAAATACACATAACTCGAAAATTACACATATTTAATTAATACAACACTTAACTCCAATAAAAGAAAAGAAATAATAATATTTCATTTTCGCAAAATGACACGTCTGCCATTTCCTGAAAATCGGAATATTACAGTCTATGGCTATGTTGACGGCACCATTCCCCCACCGCCGGCCACCGTCACTGCAAATGGTCAAACCAAACCCAATCTTGAATTTGTGCTATGGAAACGACAGGATATCTTTATCTTGAATATTATCATCTCGTCTCTCACCCCCAGCGTTCTTCCCTTCATCAGCAACACTGAACCGGCAAAACGGACTTCAAGGTATGCCTGGACAATTTTAAACGACACCTATGCTAAAGCTTCTCGTGGCCGCATTCGACTAATTAAGTAATCCATGAAATCCATCAAAAAGGGGACTCAGCCCATCTCCGACTACCTCTATGCTATCAAGTCTAAATTTGATGAACTAGCCCTTCTTGGGGAGACTATGAATCATGAGGATTTTATTGATCTAATTCTTGAAAATGCGGGGGATGATTACAAAGAAATTGCTAGAGCCATTCAGGCCCGAGATACTCCGATCACCTTTGAAGAATTACATGAAAAGCTCCTTAATTTCAGGCCGGCTGCACATGAATCAGCGACAGCTCCCTTTTTTGGTCCAGCATCGGCCCACTCTGCTTTCCGGCCGACCACCGGCCTCCTGCCCCGTCCTCTAGTTTCATCCTGGCGTGGTCAATCCGGCTCATTCCAGTCAGCCCCTTATTCTGGACAGCCGCAAGCTTCTCCTCCCCGGCCCACCTACAGCTCGAATAACCAAACTCGACCCAAGAAGAACTATCTTGGTAAGTGCCAATTATGTGCAACTCATGGCCACTCTGCTAAATTTTGTCCTATGTTTCAGGTTCATCCTCTGCATTCTACTCCCCCACGTCCTCAAGCTAATCTCACGGCCCACTCATCTACCTCGGCTCAGTCCTCTGACTCAGCTCATCATTCTCTCACCTCTCCTTGGCTGTTAGATAGTGGCGCTACCCATCATGTTACTACGGACTTACAGAATCTGTCACTCCACGGTCCTTATTTTGGCACCGATGACATCATGGTCGGCGATGGCAATGGCCTACCCATAACTCACACTAGTTCTACTACTCTCCCTGTCTCTATTTCTAAATCTTTTACTTTAAATGATGTTCTTTGTGTGCCTGATATGTCCCGTAATTTATTGTCAATTTCTAAATTATGTCAAGCCAATAATATTTCTGTTGAATTCTTACCCTCTGAATTTCATGTGAAGGATCTCCAGACGAGTCGAATCCTCCTCCGTGGTCCGGTTAGGAATGGACTTTACGAGTGGCCTTCTCAACCTCTTATTGCTTTTGCTTCTAATAAAGCCACAACAGATGTGTGGCACCATCGTCTGGGTCATCCCGCCAATTCTATTTTAAATAAAATTCTAAGCGTTTATTAGATAGGCACTATTTCCTCTGCATTATTACACTGCTCTTCCTATTTGGAGAATAAGAGTCACAAGTTACCTTTTTACGCCTCTACATTACATTCTTCCCGTCCCCTTGAGATTTTATTTTCGGATGTTTGGACTTCTCCTGTTGTTTCTTGTGATGGTTATAAATATTATATTATTTTTGTGGACCATTTCACTCGCTATGTATGGTTTTACCCCCTTGTTCGCAAGTCTGATGTTGCAACGACTTTTATGCGCTTTCGTTTGTTAGTTGAAAAGTTTTTTGACCACTCTATTAAAGTCCTATATTCCGACAACGGAGGTGAATTCATAGCCCTACGTGATTATCTTTCCTCTAATGGTATATCCTTCCTCACTACTCCTCCTCACACACCAGAACATAACGGTCTTTCTGAACGACGTCACATGCATATAGTCGAAACGGGTCTAGCTCTCATTTCCCATGCATCCCTTCCCACCACTTTCTGGCCCTACGCATTCTCCACCGCTGTCTATCTTATTAACCGCATGCCCACTCCTGTTCTCAACATGCACTCACCCTATGAATCCATTTTTCACTCTGCTCCTAACTATCACAAGCTTCGCGTCTTTGGGTGTCTTTGCTATCCTTGGCTCCGACCCTACACTGAACACAAACTCCAACCCCGTTCCAAAGCATGTGTTTTCCTTAGATATGCTCCTACCCAAAATGCCTACTACTGTTTTGACCCTAGTGACTCTCGACTTTATGTCTCTCGGCACGTTAAATTTGTGGAATCTGTCTTCCCCTATAGTTCGACTCCTCCCTCATCCCCACCTTCTACCCCTCTTCTCTCTAACTGGATTCCTACACCCCATCCCCCTTCCTCTCCCACTCCCGCCCCTTCTTCACTCGATACACCTCTTGCACCATCTCCACCATCCCCTGCTCCTCCTCCTCCTCCGCCCCCTCCCTCTGCTCCTGCTCACCCGATGCGCACTTGTTCCCAAAACAACATTCACAAACCTATTCAAAAGCTTAATATCCACGCTACCCTCTCTTCGCCCACTGAACCCACAAATGTCCTTCAAGATCTTAAACACCCTCAATGGAGAACTGCAATGCAAGAAGAGTATGACTCTTTGGTGCGTAATAACACTTGGGATCTTGTTCCCGCTGATCCTTCCTACAACGTCATTGGCTCTAAATGGATTTTTCGACTGAAATATAAGCCCGACGGTTCTCTTGATCGCTACAAGGCTCGCCTTGTGGCTAAGGGCTTTGCCCAGCGCCCTGGGGTTGATTATTCGGAGACCTTTAGTCCGGTTGTCAAACCCCCTACTATCCGTGTTGTTCTCTCTATTGCATTGACGCGGGGGTGGTCTTTGCGTCAACTTGATATCAATAACGCATTCTTGCGGGGGTACTCTACGGGATGATGTTTATCTTGCTCAACCTGCATGCTTTATTGACTCGGATCGACCTAATTATGTATGCAAGCTACGTAAAGCGATCTATGGTTTAAAACAAGCCCCTCGGGCTTGGTATGACGAACTTAAAGGATTTCTACTATCATGTCGCTTTACTCAATCACAGGCTGATGCGTCTCTTTTTGTTTATCATTCTGGTGGCCTCATTTTATATGTACTTGTATATGTCGATGATTTAATTGTTATAGGTAATCACTCTGCAGCGCTGGACTCGTTTATTCACAAACTCGGAGCTCGATTCGCCCTCAAGGATCTTGGTTCCTTATCTTAATTTTTGGGTATAGAGGTCGTTCCTAATTCTGCAGGCTATATCCTTTCACAGCGTCGCTATGCTTCTGAACTTCTTGCCAAGTTACCTATGGATCGTGCCAATGCCGTGGCTACTCCTTTACCTACCGATATCTCTACTCTTACAGCTAAGTCGGGTTCCCCCCTTGCGGATCCCTCTCATTATCACATGGTCTTGGGTAGTCTGCAATACCTCACCTTCACACGTGGCATTTGCCGTCAACAAATTATCTCAATTTATGCACTGTCCGACGGATGTTCATTGGGCTCATGTAAAGCGCTTACTTCGCTACTTAGCTGGCACTGTTGGCTATGGCATTCAACTTTATCGCCACTCTCCACTTACACTTCATGCGTTCTCCGATGCTGATTGGAGTGGTAATAGGGATGATTACTCCTCTACAAGCGCCTATGTAATTTATCTTGGTCGAAACGCCATATCCTGGAGTTCTAAGAAGCAAACCACCATAGATCGTTCTTCCACTAAAGCTGAGTATAGGTCAGTTGCTGCTACGACTGCCGAGCTTAATTGGATTACATTTCTCCTCCGTGATCTTGGACTGCCTAGCTCACATTCACCAGTTATTTACTGCGACAACCTTAGAACGACCCAATTTTGCTCCAATCCTGTTTTCCATTCTCGCATGAAGCACGTGGCTATTGACTACCATTTTATTCGCGATCAAGTACAATGTGGCACTCTTCGTATCGCTCATGTAAATAATCAAGACCAATTAGCCGATTGCTTGACCAAGTCACTACCTCGCACTGGCGGATCCAGCATACCCAAAGGGGGGTCACATGACCCCATTCAATTTCTAAAATAAAAAAAAAATTTAGTATTAAAACTATGTAGTTTTGTTGTTAAAAAGTGTCATTTTATCTATAAAAATTGATGTTTTAGACTTCGATGACCCCACTGAAATTTTTTTTGGATAAAAGATGTTGTTTTAGACTCCGGTGACACCACTGAAATATATTCCTGGATCCGCCACTGCTACCTCGTCCGGCTTTCCAACTTCAACGTACCAAATTAGGCCTCCTCCCTCGGCCAACTTGAGGGGTGGTAATAACGTATCTTGTAAATATTTGTATTAATTATTGTAATCATTGTAATTATTACCGTATATACCTAGAGAGTCCTAGAATGTTCTGATAGTGTGTATATAAACATGTGTAACCCATCAATTCAAGTGTGAATATCAATACACAAAAATATTCTCCTAAATCTCTATTCTAATAGGTTCTACCATGGAGACTCCAACATAGGGAGTGACTCGTGTGGCACAATCTAGACCACACAGTTTCATTCTGTAATGAAACTGTGTGGTCCAGATTGTGCCACAGAATGAAATTGTGTGGTCCAAATTGTGCCACACAAGTCACTCCCATGTTAGAGTCTTAGGTTAAAATTTCTCCAATAATTGTGGCCAAACTTAGGCAGAGGGGTGAATGGAAAATTACGTGTTAGGACCACTTAGGTTTATTTTATTTTATTTTTTATAAATTTTGACCATTGCTACATCCGTCCTAAAATGTAAATCCTTTTATGGTATTTCATACAGATTAAAAAAGTTTGTTAACTTTTTTATGTGTTATTAATTTTGATGGAAAAGTCTAAAATAACATTTGACTATTATTAATGTAGAGTAGTAAAAAGTTGGTGAATAGATAATAAATGAGGGGTAAAAATAGAAAAATACAATAAATGCTTTATTTGTTATATAAATGGATTTACATTATGAGATAAAAGAAAAAAACTAAAATGTGTTATGAAATAATATCATTGATGGATTATCTATTATTCTGATTGATTTAAGTAGATTTGTGATTAATTCAGATTATTGTGTTCACATTGTAATCTCTACTATAAATACCCCCTTATATCGTTGGAATAAGACACAAGCAATTTTCCCTTCTTCTATACTTGCATTTCCTTTTGTTCTTCCTCCATTATCTTCTTAGTTTTATAACACGTTATCAGCACGAGTCTCTACCCAATTCATGATGTCGTGTTTCCAAAATCATGATTCTTAAGGAATAATGTATTCTTAAGTTTTCGTTACCTTTGAATGGTTGAATTTGTGAACTATGTTTTTTTTATATATAATTTTCATGTCTGGTAGTGATTTTAGATGATAACATGTAGTATTAAATTGATCTCCATCTATTTTGATTCAACTTTAGTAGTCGCATATTGTCGTTGAAATTTATTTCCGATTTAATTTCTTCGTAATTGCTTTATGATTCTCTCAAATTAGTATTTTGATTGTATTAGATTTCTTGGTGATCGAATCGTCAGATGTCAATGTTGCTAATCTAAAACACGTGAAAAGCAAATTACATTTAGGTTTTTGGTGAAAAAAAATAATATTAATGCATATGTTTTTCTTATATTTGTTATGTGAAATATGTGAAATTTAGTTGCGAGTATAGCAACGTTTTACAAATTAAGATTTACCTTATTTTATTATGTGATAATTGTTAAATTTATCAGTTTTTAGATCATGGAATATAAAAGTCATTAACTAACTACTATTTTTGTATTTTCTGTTTGAACGAGGAAATCCGATTTATTCTCGACCATCACAACCTTAATAACAATGTTCATCAAGGCTTCAGCGTGGGATGGATTGTATTACTGTCTTTATATGGTGACCAAGAGGATGGTGTATCGAGAGAAAAAAAAAAAAACCAATTAATCTGGGATGAAATCTTCCAATGTTACACCAAGGTAAAGTATTGAGGTAAAATTTTATTTGTTTAATTTATTTTATAATGGATCAAATCTCAATGATATTATAATATACATCTATCAATTCAATGGGAAGCCTTGACGGCTAAGTATTTAACGCAATAGCGTTTTGTCTTTTTGACAATGTTGAAAATATACATATATGATCATTTGGAGATCATCAATATATTGAACGAGCATATAATGGACATGAAGTCCATTCGAAAATATCAAAGCTCGTAAAAGTGAGTATGAAATTCACATAAACGAACATGTCAAAGAGTGACGAAGTGCATATGAAATTCACATAAATAAATGTCACACATGTCGAATACTCACGTTGACATGTAATTTTAAAAAAAAATGAACCGTGGATCCGTATGAATTATGGATCCATATGAATCATGGAACAATAACGGTGAAAGATCCGTATAAATTATGGATCCGTATAAATTGTGGAACCTTGAGTATTTAACGGTCCGTATATTACTGAAACCACCTGAAAGGTTCGAGATCCGTATTAATTATAGAACAATTTGAAAGAGGTTCGACCACTCGAGAATATAATCAAATCATTTTTATTAAATCACATTTGAAATTATGTGATGAAATCGAGGGAAGATATATTCGGTCTTATCATATGTCCCGCCCTATCAATCGGTGCAGTCCATTACGAAATGAATGCGACACAATGTTCCAGGTTGTTGGCGTGGTTGCTATACGAGACCGTGGTTTTCCGAATGGAACCAATTAATTTCTCTGAACCTAATATGACACCGGAGGAAATTTCTACAGATGAGTTTTATTTATTTATACTACTTTCCGTTTATACTCTCTATTATTGTCTTATTCATTATGATATTTCCCCGATCATATTTCTTATTTATAGTGAGAGAATTCCCGAGAATTTTGTTTTAAGACAATGGCATAAGACGTTAATTTGAATGTGTTGACTGGTTTATGTTGACAAGGACATGCCGTATAGTTGCGGAGCTATCGTCCGTCCTCGATAAGAGGAAAATTGATTCAAAATATGCAGAAACAAATTTCCAATCATTGTCTGAATAAATGAGCCCATCAGGTGACTCACATGAATCAGTGGTATTAAGCTTATTCTCGATCTTATAAAAATAAAATAATAATAAAGGGCGAGAAGATTGATTAACATGAGTATTTCTTTAACAAATATGTATGTTTCCTCGTTTTTTAGTGGATGATTTTCGCTCCATTTTAGTAAATGTAGATATATTTAGCTCGAATACTCATTGTCCGGTTAGCGAGAATTTGTTAATCTATACATTTTGCTAATAGCCATGTGAAGGTTTACAATATGTTAAATTTGCATCACTTTTCTTCAAACCGAATAAGCGATATAGTTTTGATTAATATCCGGTATTAATATGAATGTGCATGTATGACTGGACTATATATTGGTCATTTATTTTGTAATCAATATCATTATTTCTTCAATCATATGTAGGTTGTTATTCATTTATACTATGCCTTGTGATAATTATGATTTTGTGGAACAAATTATTGATCGAAAAAGAAAAATGGAAGCCATAAAGGATGTGGTACTTTTTATTGACTTTTGGAATATTTCTCCCAAAGACGACCGATACACACGAATATCCTTTCTACATTCGATCAGATCTATATAATTATATGAATTTTGTATATATGACGTAAGTTTTTTTTTTTTTTGTCAACATATGACGTAAGTTAATTTGGGTGATCTAATGGAGTAATGGAACATTTTTAAGATTTTATAATTTTAAGAGTTGAAAATGATAATTTAAATAGAGTCATAACATTTGTTCAAAAAAAAAAAAAAAAAAAAACTCATAACAAAAGTCTACATAATCTTAACATCCATATCATTTCAACATATATTTCACATTATAAAATAGAAAAAAAAAAAAAAAAACGAGAAACATTCACTATCACACGAGTATGATATTGTCCAAACACTCTGATACAATGAATACAACTAATATGTCACTGGACCATTCATGATGTAACAATACAACCCTTTGTAAAAATAAGGTTATATTGGCAGCATAATCATTTAGATATAAATTTTGAGTAACGATACTTCTATAAATATAATTACTCTGATACAACGAATGTTATAAACAATGTGTCAGTTTATCTGTAATGACGTAACAGTGTTTTACGGTTATAGCATTACGCATAAATAAACTTTATATAAACCTGTCAATATTGACGTTAATCAGAATTGAGATCGTCTGCTGTAAAAGAGTGTGCTGTGATATAAAACGGCGTCGTTTGGACGCAAAACGACACGTTTTTGCTGTGTGTGTGTTTTTTTTTAACTCTGAATCAAAACGGCGTCGCTTAAACTCGAAACGACACCATTTCAACATCACAAAGCAGCCTCTGCTGTGTACACATCACAACAGAGGATCCGGGCTCCGTTAATCAGTGGACAAAAAAAAAAAAAAAAAACCATTCACGTTAATCAGTGGACATTATTGACCGATCACATCGTGCGTGTATTATTATTCTCTACATTTAAGAAAAGAAAAACCTTTTTTTTTTCCCCTCATGTTAACGTGGGATTTTCCGTCCGTGACCGTCCGCCTCAGATGAGATCCTACGCATATTCCTTCTTTTAAACTATCTTCGAGAGCAGCGTTGCTGTCCACTCTTCACTCTCTTTCAAGTTTCAACAAAAACACACAAGCCACTGACTCACTTTAAACTTATACTATTTTCTTTTCTCATTTCTGCATCTCTGATCTTCTTCTCGATGTTCAATAACATGGGTTTTTCCAAAAATAACTAAAAACTTCCAACTTTTTGCTTCTGTCAACGCTTTTGAGCCTGTTTTTGCCCAGTTAATGCAGATTTTGTCCTGGCACCATTCAATCCGTGACTGTGGGTAGTTGAGTTATTTTGAATCTCGTCGTCTTATACTTTCCTTTGCCTTTATTTATTTCTGGATTGAATTGAGTTGGTTAAAAAAAAAAGGAGGGATGGCAGCAAACAAGAAGCTAGAGAAGTTGGCATCAATTGATGCACAGTTAAGGCTATTGGCTCCAGGGAAGGTTTCTGAGGATGACAAGTTAGTTGAATATGATGCTCTCTTGCTGGATCGGTTCCTTGATATACTTCAGGACTTGCATGGAGAGGAAATTCGTGAAACGGTAGCAACTTTTGATTTTTTTATTTTTTTTATTTTTTTTTTTTTATAGTTTATACTTTTGATAAGTTAGTAAACTCTGGAATTTGACGGTCTTATGGTGCTAAGATTTTCGACTTCTTGTGTGTTTTCTGATCAATTACGTTGACTATTGGACTCTGTGGTGTAGTATGATTTTCTTTAATAGCAGTTTGTGCTGTTTAATTACTAGTTAGAAGTTATTGACTATTGTTTGAATCTGTGATATGGAGTGTCTGTGAACTGCAATTGTCTTTATTGCTCAGTCAGATTCAATCCGGTATATAAGGATTCAATTTTGAAACACTTAGGAACTTGTTTATATTCGGAGTGATATTGATTGGGAAACTTGGAAAAATACGCTTTTCCCTTCCCGGTGAAGAATCGAAAAATATACTGTGGATGATTCGATGTTTTTACATCAAAACCATCAGAACTCATTGTAATCTGGGTGTTTTCGATGAGTCATTGAAGCCATCAAAACCATAATTTTCACTCATTCATGACTTTTAAGATTTTGATACACAATATAGCATAAAGTTGATATTTTCTAGAAAATTTGGACCAAATGTTGACTTGTTTTCATTTTGTGCCCATGTGGACTAGGTTCAAGACTGTTATGAGCTTTCAGCAGAGTATGAAGGGACTCGGGACTGCAAAAAGTTGGAAGAGCTTGGAAACTTGCTTACAAGCTTGGATGCCGGAGATTCTATTGTTGTGGCCAAAGCTTTCTCCAACATGCTTAACTTAGGCAACCTTGCTGAAGAGGTTCAGATAGCCTACAGACGTAGGAGTAAGTTAAAAAAACGTGATTTTTCTGATGAAGCTTCC
This sequence comes from Gentiana straminea, assembly GCA_036785695.1. Lineage (NCBI taxonomy): Eukaryota > Viridiplantae > Streptophyta > Magnoliopsida > Gentianales > Gentianaceae > Gentiana > Gentiana straminea. The sequence continues at coordinate 2,461,645 of JAVUPR010000366.1, forward strand.
GCAACTACTGAGTCAGATATTGAGGAAACCTTTAAGAAACTTGTTGCACAGTTGAAGAAGTCTCCAGAGGAAGTTTTTGATGCTTTAAAGAACCAAACTGTAGATCTAGTTCTAACAGCCCATCCGACTCAATCTGTTCGCAGATCTCTGCTTCAAAAGCACGCAAGGTTAGTCTCTTTCTTTAGCCTTATCTATGGTTGAGTACTTATTTAGTTTTCTCTGCGAACTGTTTTTCATTACAACCAATGGAGTTTTAAGAAGGTTTTGAAGGTTTCAAGTTTTGGCCTTTTGGGTCGTGATTCAATCGATAAGGAAGTAGTTTAGTTTCTTTCTATATGCCCTTTTTGACAAACACTATGATTGTTATTTTTAGCCAGTTGTAATGCTGTATATCTGTATTGTTTTGATTCCAGGGTCCGGGATTGCTTGACTCAATTCAATGCCAAGGATATCACACCTGATGAAAAGCAAGAGCTTGATGAGGCTTTACAGAGAGAGGTATGCATTTTGAGTTTCTCTCTGGCCTAACCTGCCTTTATTCATATGAATATGTTGGACCTTTTTAGGTGCTTCAGTGAAAAACTAAAGCACAATTTGAATTTTCTTAATTAGTATGTGTTGCAGTTTTCTAAAGCTGGATAATAAATTTGTAGTCATTTGCTGATTGATTTATATATGTAATGTGGCTTAATCATGTTTCTTCTTCTTGAAGATACAAGCTGGATTTCGTACAGATGAAATCAGGAGGAATCCTCCTACACCACAGGATGAGATGAGGGCTGGAATGAGTTACTTTCATGAAACAATATGGAAAGGAGTACCTAAGTTCTTGCGTCGTGTTGACACTGCTTTGAAAAACCTTGGAATTAACGAGCGTGTTCCTTACAATGCCCCTCTCATCCAATTTTCTTCTTGGATGGGTGGCGATCGTGATGGTAATCCGTTCCCAAAACGAGCTATTAGATATATGTTTGAAATCACTTTTATTGAACATGTGATTGATGGTGTTTCTGTTGAATTGGTAGTAATCAGGAAACCCTAATGAGATATGCGTTATTTTCTGGCAGGAAACCCGAGGGTAACTCCGGATGTTACAAGAGACGTGTGCCTGTTAGCTAGAATGATGGCTGCTAAGCTTTATTTTGCTCAGATAGAAGATCTTATGTTTGAGGTAACAATTGGACTATAGCCTTCATTCTACTCATCGACTCTTTGATTTCCTCTCTCTTAACTTCAAAATATTGCAATACAGCTTTCCATGTGGCGGTGCAATGAAGAACTCCGTGTACGAGCAGACGAACTTCATAGGTCTTCTAGAAGAGATGCAAAACATTATATAGGTCCTCTGTCCTAATACTCTTATTCTTATGCTTTTTCCCATTTTCTTACCATAGATCGAAATTTGTTAATGTTGTTTTCATGATTGCAGAGTTCTGGAAGCAAATTCCTTCAAATGAACCTTATCGGGTAATCCTCGGTGATGTGAGGGATAAGTTGTACAATACTCGTGAACGTGCACGACAATTACTTACCAGTGAGATCTCTGATATCCCTGAAGAAGCAACTTTCACAAACATTGAACAGGTCCGTTCATTGGATTTCTTCCTTAATGCATTTGTATATATATATATATATACTTCTGCCTCTTAAGATCTTAGATGTATAATTTTACTTTCATTATCTTATTCATTTAATCATTGTGGTTCCGATGCTTCGTGTTTTTGTCATAGTTTCTTGAGCCTCTTGAGCTGTGTTATCGGTCATTGTGTGCCTGTGGTGATCGCCCAATAGCAGATGGGAGCCTTCTTGATTTTCTAAGACAAGTGTCTACATTTGGGCTTTCATTAGTAAGACTCGATATACGTCAAGAATCTGATAGGCATACCGATGTCCTAGATGCTATCACGAAACATCTGGGAATTGGATCCTACAAAGATTGGCCTGAGGAGAAGAGGCAGGAATGGCTTTTATCTGAACTAAATGGGAAACGACCCCTCTTCGGTCCCGATCTTCCAACAACTGAAGAAATTGCAGATGTGCTCGATACTTTTCGTGTCATCTCTGAGCTTCCACCGGATAACTTTGGAGCCTATATAATTTCAATGGCTACTGCTCCATCTGATGTGCTTGCTGTGGAACTTCTGCAACGTGAATGCCATGTCAAAACTCCGTTGAGAGTCGTCCCGTTGTTTGAGAAGCTTGCAGATCTTGAGGCTGCACCAGCTGCTGTTGCTAGGCTCTTTTCAATAGATTGGTATCGTAACCGGATCAACGGTAAACAAGAAGTCATGATTGGATATTCTGATTCAGGGAAAGATGCTGGCCGTCTGTCTGCTGCTTGGCAGTTATATAAAGCTCAAGAAGAACTAGTCAAGGTGGCTAAAGAATTTGGAGTGAAACTCGTCATGTTCCATGGCCGTGGTGGCACTGTTGGAAGAGGTGGGGGTCCTACACATCTTGCTATTCTATCTCAGCCACCAGATACGATTCACGGTTCTCTTCGAGTCACTGTTCAAGGTGAAGTTATTGAACAGTCATTTGGAGAGGAACATCTATGCTTTAGGACACTACAGCGTTTTACTGCTGCCACCCTTGAGCATGGAATGCATCCCCCGGTGTCACCGAAACCTGAGTGGCGTGCCCTTATGGATGAGATGGGTGTTGTATCGACCCAAGAATATCGTTCTGTAGTTTTCAAGGAGCCCCGGTTTGTTGAATACTTTCGCCTGGTACGTGTTTGATCTGTGTTGTGTTTTAAATCGAGGCTATGAGTTCAAAAACCCGAATAACTTTCTGTTCTTTGTAAATGCAGGCTACACCGGAGCTAGAATATGGTCGAATGAACATTGGTAGTCGTCCATCAAAACGTAAACCGAGTGGTGGTATCGAATCGCTTAGAGCCATTCCATGGATCTTTGCATGGACACAGACAAGATTCCATCTTCCAGTGTGGCTTGGTTTTGGTGCAGCTTTTAAACATGTAATTGAGAAAGACATTAGAAATCTTCAAGTGCTAAAGGATATGTATAAAGGATGGCCTTTCTTTAGAGTGACAGTTGACTTGATTGAAATGGTCTTTGCTAAGGGAGACCCTGGAATTGCTGCTTTGTATGACAAGCTTCTTGTCTCAGAAGATTTGTGGGCATTTGGAGAGCAATTAAGAGCTAATTATGAAGAAACTAAGAACATCATTCTTCAGGTAATATTCAATATGAATACTTCACTAAATTCATTCTTGAATTCTATGAAATCACTGAAATGAAATATCTTTTGCTTTCCTCGTATTTAGGTTGCTGGACACAGAGAGCTCCTAGAGGGAGATCCATACTTGAGGCAAAGGTTAACACTGCGAGACCCGTATATCACTACTTTGAATGTATGCCAAGCATACACGTTGAAACGAATCCGTGATCCGAGCTACAGTGTGAAGGTAAGACCACATTTGTCAAAAGAGATAATTGAATCGATACCATCAAGCAAACCAACTGCAGAGCTAGTAAAGCTTAATCCCACAAGTGAGTATGCTCCTGGGCTTGAAGACACTCTGATCTTGACCATGAAAGGCATTGCTGCTGGAATGCAGAATACTGGCTGAGACTTTTAACGTTGATTAAAAGACGTCCGTGCTTTTCTGTGAGATGTTTTATTGCTTCTTCTTGTTGTATGAATCCTTTTGTTTGCTTTCTGTACTGTGCTGTTTGGTAAACCTGTTGTTATGGCTGGATTTTATGATGTTGTAAAATACATTAAACTGTGGCTTTGATGTTCTCTCTTTCGATGTATGCTGGCGTTGCGATTTGTTTGGGTTTTGGCAATGGCAACAAAAGCCCCATTGGAGAATATGAATAAAGGAACATCAGAATGTTGTATTCCAATTTTCCCTGATTTTATGTTTCTTTCTTCTTTACTTCTGTTTAAAGTTTTGCTGGCCAATTTTTAGTTAGAAAGTATGAAATGTGAAAATTGAAATGTTTTGACAGGTATTGCAGATTGAAACTCTGTGATGAGAAATTTATATTACAATTGTGGTATCAAAATGATTGTATCAAATAGATAGATGTAATGTATCAAACTCATCCATATACACCGCTACTATGTGAAAGAGATTAGAAAATGTTACATCATGTCCATCCACACTATATTGTCTGGAATAATTGTTGTGTGATTGATAGCTAGTATGCGTCAAACCATGCGTCCCGTGTTTAACCTTGAGGCCTATCTCCAGCTGCAGTGAATGTATCCTCCATAGCTTGGTAAAAGGTAGCAATCTTGTATGTGAAGAATCCAACTAGCATTGGTATCAATTGAAGGTGCATCAAACCATAATCTGGCACTAAAATCCTGTAGCCAGCAAGCAAGCACACTTGTCTTAGTTCATTCTACAAATAATGACAACTTTTGAACTCATAATTTCAATTTCAATATCTTAGTAATTTCATCAGAACAAATGATCAAGAGGGAATGATTTGATCATTAAGTCATATACTTACTCGTTCCACCGATTATACACCATAACCAAGATAGCTGGAACAAATAGCCTAGGCTGCCCAGCTGCTCCTCTGCAAATAAATTATGCCCATTCTGAGTAAACTGATTCAAATCCATAAAGCAATCACCCAATGTAAATGGATTCGGAATTAGTTTGAAGATTGAGGACTTACTTGATAAGCCCTCTGGCTCCATCTGCCATAGAGTCTACGGTGTTCCCAAGCATCCGGATGTAAGCCAAAGAACCAACCAATCCAGCACCATAGCTAAATTCAGATGGAAAACCTCATTAATTGACATACATCAGGCATCTCTTAAATCATTGTTAACAGTATTGAACTTCAAAAACACAGAAAGATTGTGAACACGGTACAATTCTTTTCAATCCCTTCGAGGACATCATAATTTAATTAAGAACTCATGACAAAAAATCATGCAATAGTTTGTGAGGAACAATGAAGAAACCAAGATGTGGACAAAAGAGGGTATTATCTTACTTACCTAACAGCAACTTCAGGAGAATAAGAGATACATGCTGAGACTATACCGACTCCCCCAATGCCTAAAGTGAGTAGCTGCAACCTATCCTTCAACTGCAAAAACAGTGCGAAAAAAGAAGAAAATATGATTTACCTGGAATATAAGGATACAATATGAGGAATCTACGACATTGTATATACCTTGAAATACTGCTCTCTTGACTGAGCAGCCAACATTTGAGGATCTCCTTTGGGACGGCGTACTTCCCGTAAAATCACATCCTAAGAAGTAATTGGTTTTCGAGGTTAACAATGCCAGTAACGAATGCAAATCGCAGGCTTCAATACGCAAGAAGAAAGAACAACTCTGAAACAAATAGTGAAAATAGAACAGATAAAGTGACATACAGTGCCTCCTGTAGCAGCCCTTGTAGCTCTATCCCATTTCTCTTGTTCACGTCTAGTTGGTGCCGGTCTCCATTTTTGAGTTGGAAAATTACTTGCCTGACATCAAAGTAATGGAACCAATTCATTAACAAATGGGGCTATAAGCCTTAGAAAACAAGATATTTTATGATTGGTATCATACTTGTGTATCTTGTTGTGTTTCTTGAGCTTGTTCTTCTACTAAAGATTTTGCAGAAGCAACACTTAATTCCTTACCCAAGTCAACTTCCAAACTAAAAACATCAACTGCAAAATGTTAGTAGGAACACTTCAAATATTAAAAACGATACGGGCACACACATTTGTAGGCCATTGATCCATGGCTGAATTGAATCAATAAATGGTTTTACGATAATCAATGAGCTATAAATCCGTAGCGCGGAATCATTTTTTCTTAAGATACTTAACTTCCAATAAACAGATAAGGCTAACATGGGTACCTGTCAAGGGACATTACTCTGTTGAAGCTAAGAAATCCAGCAGACTCTTCCTGGATCAAACATTACGAAACTATGAGCAACGATAAACAAAAATCAGTATAGAATTTCTTCACATGTTCTGGCCATTAGGCATTAATCAAATCTAAAATCAGCACACTGTGGGTGCAACAAGTATGTCATTTCAAACCATATACAAATTGAACCAATTTGAAGAAGAAGTAATCAAAATTTGAAACCAATGACCATCAATAATAAAGGTTTTTAATAAGAAAAACACAATAAACCACTTTAATTAAAGAAAAATTGGAGCTCAAAAGAAACACTTGGGTAGCATCCAAAGCAATCCCAGATGAACAGCACAATAAGAAAATCCAAATGATAAGTAGAAACCTTAGAAGAAGAAACTGGATTGCCAGATAACACTTTATCATCATTAGGGTCATCAAACAGCTTCTTCATCCGACCCATAAAATCTTTATTCCATATATAATCATCAGAAGTGATGGGGTCCTCTTCATTACCACCCCAATACTTCCTGAGCTTGGTGGTGGTTGGTGGGCCACCCCACTCCCCAGGAGCCATTCCTGTCGACCATTTTTGAGGCTTCTTATTTGGCAATATAATCTTCGTTGGTCTTAGGCTTTCTGATGATGATGATGAGGAGGAAGCATTTGTCGAAGGGTCTTGTGGTATTGGTGTAGCGGTAGCTGTTACTGAAATGCAGCAGTTCACGGCGGCCATGGATTTTTTTTTTTTTTTTTTTTTTTTTTTGAGCTTTTGCGTGTTGGAACTTGGGTGAAGGAGGTTGTCAATTATCAGGTATGCCGAGATATTCCAGCTCCGTATCATCAAGGCATCATAGAGTCTATCTTTTTACTTTTATTTTCGTCTAACGTTTATCGATTTAACGTTTATCGATGTATCATATTATTTTTTAAAATCAGTAAAAATTTATCTTTTCATAGAGTTGATTTAGAAACGATATTGAAGAGGTGGATTAATGGATACAGAAATGACTTCCACATAATCGATTTTATTATGGTTCACAAATAATGTGATACACCCGTTAGAGTCATGTTAGATGCAAATTTATGCTACTTTCAATATTATCTACTATCAATATTTAACTTTTCACGCATCGAAGGGGAATAATGGATTTTTATAAAATCAAATATAATTCTGAAATGTGGTGTTGTGAGAAATTGTATTATGCCTTCAAGGAGTGCATTTAACTTTATTCATTTTCAAGAAATCTTATTTATGTTAAGCAAGTTAATTAAATCAAGTATAGTTAGAACAAGGGCGAGGATTGAGCCACTTGGTAGATTCGTTGGTGTATACTTGTCATGTTTGTATTGGTGATCTAGATTTGGCAATCTATTCTTGTATAACATTATTATTGTTATTAATGGAATGATTTGGCTCATAACAATCCGGGAGAGAGACAACGTTTAGTGTATCTATTCTGCAAATCTAAGTTGATATCAGAGCCTTATGGCCCACGCCACCAACTCTTTCACCGGAGTTCCGACCACCACGGCGGAGCTATCCTTTGCATCCTTATGTGTTCCTATTTCTTCTTTCCTTGGTCTCAGCGGAGATATCTTCTGCATCATTGATAGTGTCAGTAAAGTGAATTAAACTCTACATCTGGTGGAACCAATCTGAAGACTCAGCTATGTGATGGACAGCTGAGAAGTGTATTCAATTCGTGCTTCGGTAGGGTGGAGTCTACCGAGCTTCGTCGGCGGGGGGTGACTATCGGCGGGGTGATAGTCGATGAGTACCGGAATACGACGGGGTCCCACATCCGTTAATTACGTTATGTGACGACTATACGTCATTAAAAAAGGAGGACACATGTAGGGGTATTTATGGTGCATCGGACAAAGATTCCGGCGGCTAGGGTTTAGGGATTTGTGCCTATAAATACGGCTTGTTGTCTCATTATCCGAGTGTGTTGAAATCGTAAAATTCGGTGCATAATAAAATATCTCTTTTCGCCCGTGGTTTTTTACCTCTCCCACTGAGGGGTTTTCCACGTTAAATCTGTGTTCTTCTTGTTTCTGTTATCTCCTTTGATTGTTTATGTTTGATTGCTTCTGTTTCTGTTTCTTGCATCTGAAGTTATCTCCATCCGTTTTATAACAGATAGGATGAATGATTGTCTAATGAAAATCCCTTTATCAGACTTCAATAATTCACCATTCAAAAACTTTTCCAAAATCAAGTGTATAATGAAGTTATAAATACGGAATTAAGATTGAACTTGACTTAACAACGCTTAAACATAGTTTTCAGGGACCTAGACACTTAATAAATTCAAACAAGATATAATCAAGTCAAGATGCGGTAACACGGTCAAAACATGTTTAATGTATGTGCTTGAGTGTTAGGTTAAGTTGAGCTTATAAAGAGTGTTAAGTTAGCTCAGGGTCAATCTAAACTAATAGACTAGACATTAAAATATGTGTATGAACAAGTATATCAAGATGGAGCAAGTATAGCAGCTGGATCACACAGATATATGCAAGACAGTTTGTGCAGTGACACTTTGGGTCATGTAATGACAACTAGTGTGATCTTGTGTTCTTAGCAAATTACTTAGGCATACAAGTTGTAAACACAATTATAGAATGTTATTGAGATGTTATGGCATAAGATTAAAGAACAAGACATGTAAGCACTTTAATCAAGCAAACAAGTATGCACAAAGTAAGACATAAATAGAAAACACAATAATGTATAGTAGTTAAGCGAAAAAAGTCTACCTCTACAACCAATAGGTGATATCCACTTAGATTCGAAAAAAGAACTTTGTGTGCCGAAATTGAAGTGTAGCATATACTCTTATAATGTTGATTTCATAGAAAACACAAAACAAATTTACAAGGACATCAACTAGCTAGAAGGACAAACCAGGCACCCTGAAGTTTGTGTCTTCCTTAATTAGTTGATTCCCCCGATTCCTTTAAGCTTTGGGACCTCAAAAAACCTCTTGATATTGAGACCATTATCTATATGATCCTAGGCTTTCTCTCTCAGTCAATGACAACAACATCAACAAATCAACAAGAACTTTACCAATTTGTTTCATGTCTAAGGCAAACTACCTGTTTTCTCAACATTTGAAGGTTGATCCTTTAGTGACAAGATCTTACAAAATTTAAACAAAAAGAACAATCTATTCTTAGATGGTAACTTAATCTAGAAAAACATGCCTTTTTGTTCAATTGAATCAAGCTAGATTGTTAAAAATTATATAGCAGAGACCGAGTATTAACAATGTAAGCTTGAGTTGATCTTGGATTGAGCTGGATTGAGCTTGAATGGATTATCTTGTCTATCTCTTCTTCAGTCTGAAGGATGCTCCTTTTATAGTTGAGTTTCTCAATTTTGAGTTTAAGACCGTTTGAAGAAGAAATGAAGTCGTTGGAACATAGTATGTTTTGTCAGCATTAATCTCCGACTAAGAAGCTATAATCCTTTCCATATGATTTTATTAAAGCCAAGATCAGTTCCAAAGAATCTCTGACGGTTAATTTAGTACTATTTTTCATATCTAGTTTTCCCAAGAATTATGCTTGATTGATGAGATCGGTCTAATAATTGTGTGATTTAAGAGTCAATTGTGTAGTGAGTAGTTCTTGGTTCACGATAATGCATTTGCATATATTACCCCTTGGAATCGGTATTGTTTTGCCTTGTTTTGTATGATTTTCATGTGATGCCATTTAGGGAGCAATGATGAATCGGGTCAGAGTTGTGGATAAGAGCTTGGGCTAGAGAGAAAAGGCCCAGGAAGAGAAATCTTTTGAATCTAAGGAAGTCCATCCCAACAGCGGTGTGGTCTAGTGGGCCGCGATGAGGACATGGAGCACGCAACACCACCTTTACACATTAAACTAAGTCGGCTAGGATTTATTTTATGTCTTAAGTCGGCTACATTGGCTATATAAAGCATGTGGCGGATATTATATGTCTTGTATTAGAGTTAGAGTGTGTCATATACACAACAACAATTACATTAAGAAACACAATTATTCTTATGAAATAAAGTTAATGACAAAAGCAGTTTTAACATTTGGAAGAGGCAAAATCATAAGAACTTGAGATTTAACTGCAATGAAGTTTCCATTAAGACCTTTTAAGAATCTAGTAGTATATGCATTAGAGTAATACTCCCTTATGATTGGTAATGCAGCACAGGTGCAAGGTGGAACCGGCCTTAAAACCAAATATTGATCCCACGATGATTTGCGTTTAGTGAAATAATATGTGATTGAAAGATTTCTTTGTTTTACCCTCTCAATTTCTTCTTCAAGATTGGAAAGATGATAAGCTTCTCTCTTACCAAACATGTCTTGAAGATCCATCCAGACTTCACGAGCCATATCAAAATACATGATACTTTCAGATAAAGCAGGGACCATCGAATTGAATAACCAAGACTACACAAGATCATTCTACTGCATCCAATTAGTGTATTCTCTATTAGTAACATCGGGCATAACCGAAGTTCCATCAATGTAACAAAGCTTCCCTCGAGAAGACAAAGATTTCCAGGTAGCACGTTTCCAATGATGATAATTGTCAGCTCCTCGTAGCAAGGGTTGTACTAGCACCAAACTAGGATTATCATGATTATTGCTTGTAGCAGCGACCGGAGGATTAGCTTGATCCGCCATTGAAAAACCAAGAAAATGAATGAGCACAGGAAACGGGAAAAACAAATTTCAGAGTGTTAATGCGGAATTCGCTCTGCTACCATGTTAATTGAATAAGAGAATTGAGAATAATCAATTGAAACCAGAAAAGCTTAAATCAAGAACTATTTCTAGAACTTTATCTTGGAGAAGATGAACATAACAGTTTTTTGAATTAAGGAAAGAGCGGGAAAATGAGAACTTAATCACTTGTTACAATTAACAATTCTGAAAGCTAATTCAATCATATAATTGTATTTTGGCAGCTCTAATTCCTATTTATAATTGTATGAGTATGGTCAATTGGTTGTTGTAACAAACTAACCAACTCCTTGTTCTATGTATTTGATAAAATGCCTCAAAGAGCAAACAACCACCTTTCTTCTTTTAACTTCAACAGGTTTGTTTAGCATTAGAAGCCTAAAATTGAGTTTTTGAGAGAAAATAAGGTTTTTCGGCCGCCGGACCTATGATGGTCCCACTAGACCTACGTCGGCTTTGGCCACATATTTCTCCATCTGCCCGGTTAGCATTTAGTTTGTATTAGTCATGTCGTTTAGGACATTATTTTTAGTATTAAGTAATTATGTAATTAGTTAGTGCAATTTTCCCTTTTAATTAAGTCATATAGATTGCACTGAAAAAATAATGTCATTAGAAAATTTCTTGTGTTTGTGCATTCAATTTGTCCTTGGTTAAGTACTGGTACAACAACACTAGGTGCCATTATTTCTCAAAATCCACAACACCCTAGATATGTACCCTATACATGAGGGGCCATTTCAATTAATTTCAGGTGGGTGTTGAGCCGCGGGTCACAAAATAGTAGGCCGGTTGATATACATTTTATTATTACATTGATTACCTCGCCCTCTGGGAGGGGGGTTGCAAAAGAGGGTTTATTCCTCAAGAGCTTACATTTTGAGGACATTATTGATTCATTACTTCGCTTTATGAGGGTCGCCTAAAAGGAGCCTATCTCTTTAGGGCTTACATTCGAGGGACACTTCCTTCGTGGGCATTACGAAGCATGGTACTCAGGACTAGTCTGCATTCATTTCACTATAGTCATTCATTTACATCAGATAGTGTTATTGTTCCTACTATGACAGTTCAATTACTCATTTCACTACTATTGTCTTTCATGATTGCATGCTCTTTTCCTATTCAGTGTCACTGCTTAATACACTTGAACTTTACTCACATTGAACAGTATAATTGTTATTTCCTTATTTTATTATAAAAGAAATTCATCATTAGCAAACTATGAAAATCTTCTCGGATATTCTCATGGTTTTCCTCTTGATTACGATATTTCTTACTTAGCTGTGAGTTCACTTGTTATTTAACAATTTGAAAGAAAGGTGATTCCGGTGACGATGGATGAAGATCCAGTTAGAGATTTCTTCTACGCTAGCTGGATATCATGTTTTAGGATCATCGTAATTCTTGTACTTTCCTTTTGTTGATCTGTACGGACGGTGACCCCATTGTTTAGGTAGATGTTGTTTTCAATTCTATGCCTTTCTTTTTTTAGTATGTGTGAGCAGTTGTTAGGATTGAGATTGAAGAGGACGGTGCATTCTATATTAATGAATATTGTATTGGATCGTGTTTGTGGTCTTGTTACTATTTATAGTATTTATGAAAATGAAGATCATAGTTTGTACGAGAACACATGAAGATTGTCTTTGTTGACACGGTTACCGCTCTGCCGGTCTGATATCACCAATGCAGCTCTACCGCCCTTCTACCACCGTCCAGCCGTGACCGTGTTAATTGTGAGCACCACAACTTGTTCAAATTCTTTTTTGGAAATTGTTTATCTTTTTCTCTCTTGTTTTGACTCTTGTCTTCTTCATATTGTTTTTACGAAAAATCTTAGATGATACAGTTGTAATTAAAAGATGTAATTAAGACTCACACGTGCAATTGTCATGAAGTGTGCCCACGTATCAATCATTTTTTTTTTCTTCCTTCAAATTTACCCTTTAGGCAGGTTTGGGTCATTACATTAGTATTCTCATTTCTACTTCAAAAAGATGAATATACTATTAGATGCATACTTCATTTATATAACTAAAATCGAATTACAACTGAAAACCTCAATAGTCAATACAAACAAAGTCGGTTCTTAACTAACTAACTTTAAAAAAAAAAAAAAAAAAAAAAAAACCCTTAATTAACTTTTTTTTTTAAAAAACAACCCTTAATTAACTTTCAAGAACTGGGATAAACAACTGGGATTTGACAACCAACGCAGCCAATTTCAGACATTTTTTTTATGCTGCTTCACACCACACCCCTCTTTTTTGGCGGCAACCGTTCCAACAGACCCGACGCCGTTCCCGAATCCTTAAAATCAGTACCGCCGGAGGAAGCTAAAGCGCCGCTGTCCTGACTTATATTATCAGTCTGAATTTTGTATTTCCGCTTACCTTTAGATTTCACAGCAGATGCAACACAAGTCAAGGCGGAGCTGGAGTCAGTTTTGGGCCGGGGGACGGTTGTTGTTGTTGTTGTTGTTGGTGGTGGTGGTGGTGGGCCTTCGCGTTCAGAGCTTGAAGGGAGGTGACGCAACACTCTTGCCATTTGAGCTCGTTCAAGTCCTTGATGACATCATCAATTGAGAGAACTGCGTCGGCGGAAACGCCGTCGACGTTCACAGTTGAACGTGCCAGATTTAATAGCTCCATTGAATTCAGTGCCTCGATCAGTTCACTCTGTTTACTCCAAATAAATCAATTCCATTAAGAAGAAAGAAAGGGGAAAAATAGCAATTAACAAACAGAAAGTAAATCGGAAACGCAATTGCGATTACACTCCTATTACTCTGAGTTCGGATTAATCTGACCTTTTTCTGTTTGTGGATTCTTTTGAAGCCGTGCATGTCAATAATCTGTTAAAACAATTCAAAAATCAGAGCAAAAGCAATGAATCAGATGTACGAGACAAAGAACCGATTCGAAATTACTCAAGATGTTAAGAATGCAAATTTGAAACAGAGATCTATTGATTTACACATTACTGAATCGATTCTATTCTTAGACGACAGAAAATCAAAATTCTATATCTCAAAATGAAAAATTAAATTCTCAGAAACAACGCATTTCCACCGCGTAAACGAAGTTCACGATTCTGGAAAAGCAAAAAAAGTAAAACAATACGGAGAACAAAATCGGAAAAAAAGCTTGAAAACCTGATTGAGGTGGTCGACGGTGAGATCGGGTTTTGTGTCACTGCAAACGAAGTTGAGGTACTCTTCAACAGTCATCTTCATTTTCGCCGATTTTGACTTCATCCTTGAGTCACCACCACCACCACCACCACCACCACCTTCAGAAGCCATTGTTGTCGCCTTCTTTTGCGTCCTTGATAGTGCTGAAAAAGCAGAGCAGTTATTCTGTGCTTGCTGAAGCAATACGATCTGATGTATGTGTGCAGCCCTACAGCTCTATCTCTATATATACATATGCACAGCACAGCCTAGTGTGGGAACCACACATCCATTCTCCGTTATTTATTTAATAATTTGAAATGCATATGATTGATTTACAGATTATTTTATCATATAGATGAGATTCTACATGAATTATCACATATTAGGTTTGTTATTATGGATATAAATCAACACAATGCACTTCTTACCAAAAGTCCAAATTCGGAATTTAGTTAATAAAAATATAGGTGAATAATGATATCGAGTATAACGGTTATGATATAACGAGTAACACAACGATTATCTGTAACGTTGATCATATTAGATTTTACATCATGATCAATTTAAACTCATTATTATCAACAACGTAAATGATTGTTGTGTCACTTATTGTGTCATAACCTTTATGTCCGTATCATTAATTTAACTTCCAAATATAGTTGAAATTAGGCCAGGTTGGATTATGTTTAGTGGATGCTTATTACATATAAACTCACTTAATAAAACATTATACCAGTAAACGTCTTCTATTTTAAATAATATTACGTACATATTAAAATAAATATAATAAAAAACACATTAATTGATAATGTGTCAGAATTCATTGATACCAATGATTACTTCATAATCATTATGTAACATGTATTGTATTTCATTTTGATAATCATAACAAATCTTTTTTCTTTACTTTTAATCCAAATGAAATGAATATCACCACTATGTCATTTTCCGGTAACACAAAAATGGTATATTTTCCAGTGGGGTCCAGTAAAGTAAATGGAGGCAACTCAAGGATCGACAATGGTAAACTTTTCCATTAATTAATTACTAAACAAGCTGAAGAATGGCCGAACTGCCGAAGAAGACGACGGCGGCCATAGCTGATTTTCAACCTTTACCCTCGCCGCTAGAACAGTGTCATCCAATCTTCCACCACCACCACCTCCCCGACCAATTTTACCAAAATTGATACGCCTCACCCTCATCTTCCTCTTTTTCGTCGGCATCCATTTCGCCACCACGAGGGGGAGAGGAGCATGCCGCCGACGAACCACCACCGGAAACATCATCGTCCCCGTCGTTGATTATGTCTCTGAGCTTTCTCAGTCTCCTCTTACGCCTAGGTTGCTCAGACGCAGCCGACGACGAAACAGTCGAAGAAGCGAAGCCGCCGGCGTCAGGTGAGTCACCTTGCAACGGTGGTTGGTGGTGGTACATAACGGCGTTGAGAGTTTCCAAGGAGGTGACGCAGCATTCCTGCCAATTGAGCTCACTCAAATCCTTGATAACTTCTTCAATTGAGAGTAATGCTTCACACGACACGCCGTCCACGTTTACAGTTGATCTTGCCGGATCCATTAGTTCCATGGAATTCACAGCCTCCATGAGGACACTCTGTTTAAACCAAATAAAAAGCAAATCCACAAAAACAACAACATAAAATTAAAAAAAAAAATGAAAAAACAAATTATGTATTTCAGTTCACAAGAAAGGGAGCAAAAAGTACACCAACCTTTTGCTGTTTGGCCACTTTTTTGAAGCCGTGCAGCCTAATAATCTGTTACAAAATCTCAGAAAACAGGGGCAAAATCAATGTGTATATGATTCGAAATCAAAAGCTTAACTCACAATAGAAAAGAAAATCAATAGTGTATTTTCACCTATGGAGATTATAAATAAAATAAAAAAAAAGAAAGAATGGGAGAAGATAAGCTGATCGGAGAGGATGAAAACCTGATTGAGGTGGTCGACGACAAGATCGAGTTTCTTATTACTGTGAATGAAGTTGAGGTACACCTCCATGCTCATCTTCGCCGGCTTCCACTTCTTCCTTGAGGCACCGGCACCACCGTCGGCGTCAAGCATTTTTTCCATTTTTTCAGCTTTGTCAGGTGCTTGGTGCTGCAATGCGCGGCAACACGGTGCAGTTATTACTGATCCACGCAACACTCTGTTTCTGTTAATTGCGCTGCGCATATATAAGCAAGGCCCCGTACCCTTTGTCCCTTTGTCCCACATGACATGCTACAGGACAACAGGCTACAGTATCATATACATATAATAAAGCTTATGAAAACGATATATACACAATATTTGATCTAATCTTTGAGTAACGTGTAGAACTAATTAATTGACGTAGATCTCATCATAATCAATAGTAATAGAAGTGTATTATGTAAAAAGTAATGGATATTTGTAGTGGTCCTAGTGGATGTATTGGACCATTATATCCACAATTTTAAGAAAATCGATTGTTGGTTTTTTTTTTTTTTAATTTCTAAAGATAGAGACTCATTTTAAATTTAATAATTCGTATTGATTTTGATACACAAAGTAGGATTTGATCAATGACCAATCTAAAATTTGTTTACGGCTAAGCCCCTACAATTGTTACAAATTTTCTTTTAATATACAAGCTAGCATACCTCTAATTTCTTTCCTGTTTTATTTTATTTGAATAATGTCAATCTTGCATCTATTAAAGCAAAATGTAGACGATCATATAAAGTGGATGAGTTTTTATCATCAAGGTGATGAGAAAGACAATCTTAGGTGCAAATTGATTATAAGCGGAAAGATCGGTGGTGAATTAGTTCTGAGTCTAAAAGTCGAAAAAAATCAAACTTTGTAAAGGTGTTAGTGTTTTTTTTTTATTTTAGAACACATCAATGGCTTGTGCTTGTGTTTGTCTAATTATTGCATGCTTTAACTTTGATAATCTCATCTTTTATCTTCATAAGTTTAAGTTTAAGGTGGTTATCTTGATCAATCTTGTGTGCATATCTACTTGCTAAGTGGGTACACCCAATAACTTCTTCAATCTGAGGCCTTACCCAATAGCTTTGATCTATGTAAAAAAAAAAATACGAGAGAAGTTAGAACTCCAAAAAATCCAAAAAGCACTTACCTTCACAATCCCTCATAAATCCACCAAAGGAAGATTGGTCTGTGGTATTATTACAACTGGCATCAGTATTAAGCTTTATCCGATCCGGAGGAGGAGCATGCCATCCTACCCACCTAGTGATTCCGGAAGATATAAGCTTAACACACGACTGAAAGTTAAGAGCATGCTCATTAGTCAAAAAACGATTTGACAACAAACAGCGATGGGATTAAAGAAGACATCATTAAAGACGTCATTAACTTTGATAATCTCATCTTTTCTATCCTTCCAAATAACCAAAATAGCCAGATTAAAGAGAGAGTTAGATGGGCCTTTGTAAAATGGGTCAGATATATGCTTGTTATCCAACACATTATGGGTGATCCAGTCAGCAATAACAAAGTTGGACTGATCAATGAAAATTCTAAGAGGCTTACATTTCTAATTTTGTTTTTGGAAAAATGGTAGGAAGCCAAGCAATGAGTGATATCCTCGATGTCACATCTGCACCTATTACATAAATTGGAGCTAGAAAGCTTTCTCTTAAGCCTAACATCATTGGTGGGAAGTCTGCCATGCAAAACCAACCAACAAAAGTCTTCACTTTTTTAGGGACAAAACATTTCCAAACCAAGGACCATTTAATAAGAGAGGTATCTGTCGGGAGAAATTCTCACTCACTTGAATGTATAAAAAAATGTAGTACCGCCTTCACAAAAACCAATTGGTTTTAATACAACGGTAAGCGTTTAATCTTAACATGGTATCAGAGCCAGAGATTATGAGATCGAACACTGATGTGAACATTATTTTAAAAACAACTGTGCAAGTGTTGAAAGATATTGCACACACTCTGAGAAACCATAAGCAAAGCCATTTATGAGAAACCTAGCTCCAGAACTCGCGGTGTACTTCTCAATGTTCTCATTATAAGTTAAAGACCTAATCACCTAAACCAATTGTTCTTCATCGAGTGGTTTATACTGAGAGAGATGGCTTTGATGTTCTTCACAAGATCCATGGGGAGGTTAGTGACGATGCCGAAAATCGTCTACTGATTTAATTGGGTCAATCTCCTATGTGATAATGATCGAAAACCCTAGAAACCCTAATTTATGCAAAAGAAAGACGAATTGTTTTGTTTATTTGGACTGAGTTCTCGGAATGTTTCTGAGAGTTGCCTACGTATCCAATAGCTGAATTGGAATCAAGTCCTTCGTAGTTCCTTAGGGTTGTTTATATAGGTGGCATCTCGCCCCTACTACTTGTTGAGCAAGTATTATAATTAATAATTATTCCCTAAGGATATACACGACTTAATCCCTATAAATCAGAGATAATTATGGACATATTTAATGCCAAGATGGAGGCTTTATGAATGAGGATTCTGTTTATATATAATTATCCCTCACGCGGAATAACAGCAAAGCTGTGCGGAGCGTTCCACGCTCAGCCCCCGGAATTAATCTGGACAAACTGGGCAGCTCCTCTTCGCCAGACCTTGGTCGTCCTGCGGTGGCTGGAGGAGGAGCTCAGACCGATCTCCGTGATAAACGATCTGCCCTCTGTTCGGTCCTTGGGGCCTGTGGCCCTCGAAGCCCTAAGTTTAAGGACTGATTATTTATTAAGCACCCCAAAAGGTGACACGTGGCGTAACTCGGGTCGGGTATCATCATAAGCCCCCCAGGTCTGATGCTGCTTCATGAGTGGGTCAGACCTGAGCTACCTTGGCTGTTCGGCCGGCTCCAATCCGATCACGCGTTTTGAATTATGCAGCTGCCAGCTGGCAACCTATTAACACTAGCCATCATTGTAACGCGAGATACGAGACGTTTTTCACTCCTTTTCATAACTGACGTCGTTTGAGTGTCAGATGGGAGGTTATAAACCCGTCCCTTCACATAAGACTTTCCCTCTTCTTGTATTTGCTATTAATTCGAAGATTTTCCTCCAGATCCTCTGCATTCTCAAGTAACCACATTTTCCTACTTGCAATTTTTCTTCATTTCTCCTTCTTTCCCAGTTTATGAAGGCGAGTACTGCTTCGAGCAGCTCAATCAATAGGGAGTTTGAGTCCCATTCTGATTCAGAAATTGAGGTTACCCAACCAATTATTCAATTTGGAGTCCCAATAGACATCCCTGCTCTGAACACAGTCGCTGCTCGTAGTAATATCGAGCAGATCGTTACAGACCAGCCCTCGACTAGACCCTCTAGGTATCACTCTGCATTCGGGTTCACTTCTTTATACTAGTGTCTTAGAGCCCACATGACTGCTAGGACAACTATAGGTTGCTTTGGAGTGAGGTCCAAAATTACCCAGGATGATCACATGGACACTTGCAATACATATCATATCGATATGGAGCGATACGCTCCCTAGCTTCCCGGGGGCGTGCACTTGTATGCTCATCAGCCCCCTGAGGGGTATTGCACCGTGTACAGAGAGCACTTTGTGGCTGGTCTGAGGAACCCTTTCTGTCCCGCCTTTCTTGCTGTTTTGAGACATTATAACCTGAGCTCTGCTCAGATCACCCCTAACGGAGTTAGGGCGATCATAGGCTTTGCAATCTTTTGCTGGCTGATGGACACGGAGTTCTCAGTAGACCTCTTCAGGACGTTCTACCAGCACAAAAAGGTCAGGAACCACAGTGGGTGGTATTACTTCCCATGCCAAACTGACCACCGTAGGCTTGTCACCATCTTGAATAAGGGGAAGTCTTCCATTCACGAGTGGAAGCATCACTTCTTCTTCATTCGTCATGACGAACACCCTGAGCTGGCTGGGTGGAATATTCTTCAGCTCCCCCCTGACGTGTGTCCAACTTCAGTCGGTGAGGGCCTGCTGAACGACATTGTTGATTCCCGCATACTTCTTAATTTTGAGCACTGGCCCGCCGAACTGATAGAGGCTGCTCGCTTGTCTGACTTTGGTCCGGAGCCTTATCTGAGGCTTACTCAGGAAAATTATAATCATCATAGGAACTTCTCCCTTGAAATTTCTCTTTCTTATGCACTTGTTTGACCTTATTATTTTCTTTCGATTTGCTAGCACCTTCTCTGTTCTTGCAGTGGCCGATGTTGCTGACATCTTTGACCAAGCACTTGGGGAAGAGGAAGAGGTGCCCGCGCACGGTGAGTCCCAGGAGAACCTGGAGGTTCCAAGGGGTGAAGCTGAGCCAGAACCTGAACTGGCTAATCCAGAGGGCAACCCTGAGGTTTCCCTTACTGAGGACCTGCAGCAGGGCGATCTGGCCTTCGGCACACGGAGGGTCGAACAGAGGGAGGATATCCTGGTCATCCTCGATGTTTCTGACACGGGTGATCAGGCTCGACAATGCTCTCGATCTGGTCGGAAGAGGCCCAGATCTGGTCATGAGGCTTCCGAGGGAACATCGGGGTCTTCGGCTGAGTTCCTAGCTGAGCTGCCAGATAAGGATCTGGCGTCTATTGTAAGTTTTGCCTCTTTCCGTTTTCTGCTTGCCATATTTGAACCGTACTGACCCTGTTCGTCTCATCTCTGTTGTTTACAGGTTGTTAAAGCTGGGAAGGAGGTTCTCCACCGCCTCAACGATTTCTCCACCCAAAAGGCCTCATTGGAGAAACAGATCTCTGACCTATCTGCCAGCCGCAACAAACACAAGGAGGAGTCCTTGTCTAAAGATGCCCAGATCGCTGATCTGGAGAAGGTCATGCGCGCTCAGCAGGCTGAGCTGAACGAAATGCGAGCTTCTAGTGCTGCTCGCGACGAGGTACTGGCCAATCTTCGAGCTGATCACGAGGTGTTGTAAGATGCCATGCCAGAGCGAATCGCTCAGGCTATTCATGAATATAAGAGATCAGATCACTTTACAGGGGCCCTGAAGGTTTTACTTGGCTCTATTTTAACCCATGGGTATACCCTAGGCGTTAACCAAGCCAATGAGCAGTGTCTTCAGCTGGTTATCTCAGATCTTCAACATGGCAGGCTTTGCAAACCAGGGGGCAACGAGCTGTACCAGGCCAGGCTTAGAGAATTTCAAGCTGGTGAGGACTTAACAGAGAAATACGGCCGCCGACCTGCGACTCGCCAGACCAGCACCTCTTCTGCTCAACGCTCTGGTACTCCAACCGATCAGCAACAAGAAACAGCCGCAGATCCTTAGCAACTATGTTATTTCACTAAAACTTTGTACTATTTTCCAACTTTGTTATTCTTTTTGTTCTTGACAATTTGTGGCTTTTTGGCCCTTATTCTGTAATATTTGCTTTTTGACGTTCTTCTTTGCCATTTGGCTTTTTGGATTTGCCTTTGCTTTTGTTCGAAGCCTAGCTTAGGGGCCTTTACCCCCCTGAAGTGCGTCGTTCACGAAGCTCTGCTTGTTGAATGTTGTACTTCAGTGTATGCGCTGATCGTCTGTCCTGTAGACTTCGGAAAGTTTACTTCAAACTTTCGAAGTATCATAAGTCTTGATCTGACCGTCTGGTTTTTTTTTTGTTTTTTGTGTGGCTCTTTGAGCCTGTCCTGCGGACTTATTTTGATTTGGGCTTGGCAAACTTTACTGAAACCGACCTGCGGTACAGTGCTTCTACTGAGTCCGACCTGTGGGTCAGTTCGTTGAGTTTGTCCTGCAGACTTATTTTGATTTGCCCTTAGCAAATATTTTCTGAGACTGACCTACGGTTCAGTTCTTCTACTGAGTCCGACATGCGGATCAGTTCGTTGAGTCTGTCCTGCAGACTTTTTTTGATTTGCCCTTAGCAAATCTTTTCTGAGACCGACCTGCGGTTCAGTTCTTCTACTGAGTCCGACCTGCGGATCAGTTCGTTGAGTCTGTCCGGCAGACTTATTTTTATTTGCCTTTCGCAAATCTTTTCTGAGACCGACCTGCGGTTCAGTTCTTCTACTGAGTCCGACCTGCGGATCAGTTCGTTGAGTCTGTCCTGCAGACTTATTTTGATTTGCCCTTAGCAAATCTTTTCTGAGACATACCTGCGGTTCAGTTCTTCTACTGAGTCCGACCTGCGGATTAGTTCGTTGAGTCTGTCCTGCTGACTTATTTTGATTTGCCCTTGGAAAATCTTTTCTGAGACCGACCTGCAGCTCAGTTACGATCAAACAACATAATGACAATGCACATATGCAATAAAACATTTATTTAATATTTGATGCTTAAATACACCTTATTGAGAATTCATAATTAACAATGCATAAAATAGTCTGGAACCTGTCCTAGATATAAAATTTCCTTAAGTTAGAGGCATTCCAGCTGCGGGGCACAGTTCTGCCATTTGCATCGGCCAGTTGATATGCTTCCTTACCATGTACCTTGACCACCTTGTACGGCCCTTCCCAGTTCGTATCAAGTTTCCCTTGGGGTAATTGTTTGCTCACCTCATTCTTCCTGAGCACCAGATCCCCTTCTTTAAAGTACGAGTGTTTAACTCGAGAATTGTAGTACCGGGAGATTCGTTGTTTATACTTGGCCATTCTTATGAAGGCTATGTTACGAACCTCTTCCAGGTCGTCCTTTGAATGCCTGTGCTCTGCTAGCTGCTAATATTCCGCGTAGAGCGCTGTCCGCGGAGATAACCGACCGATCTCGGCCGGAATTACTGATTCACAGCCGTACGCTAGGCTGAAAGGGGTTTCTCCGGTGGCCGAGTTGGGGGTTGTTCTGTACGCCCATAATATGTTCGGCAAGTGCTCGGTCCAACTTTCTTTTTCTTCCTCTAAGCGTTTCTTCAACCCTGTTTTGATCTGCCTGTTGGTCTGTTCGACTTGCCTATTAGCTTGGGGATACCCGACTGAAGTGAAGTGTTGGTTGATGTGTAAACCGTTACACCATTCTCTGACGACTCTGTCCTCGAACTGAGTCCCATTGTCTGAAACCAAAGTTTTCGGTATTCCATATCTGCACACTATGTTCTTCCACAGAAATTTCTGTATCTGCTTCCATGTTATAGTAGCCAGTGGTTCAGCTTCAACCCACTTAATAAAATAATCGATTGCTGCGATCAGGAACCTGACATTGCCTGGGGCTCTTGGGAGTGGTCGTACTAGATCTACCCCCCACTGGTCAAACGGCCATGGGGACACTATTGGAACCATGTTCTGGGTTGGCCGATGTGACAAGTTGTCATGTACCTGGCACGACCTGCACTTTTCCACCAATTCCTTGGCATCTTCTAACATTGTTGGCCAGTAATAACCGAACAGTCTGCATTTCCTTGCATGGGTCTGAGCTCCAGGATGATTCCCACAAATGCCCAAGTGTATTTCTCTGAGCAGGTAATTCCCTTCTTCCTCAGTTACACATCTTAACCATGGAGCAATATACGATCTGTGATAAATCACTTCTTCGAACAGTGAGTACCTAACTGCCAAAAGCTTCATTTTCCTGGCCTGAACCTTGTCTTGCGGCAGGACATTGTCTCTGAGATACAACACAATCGGATCCATCCACGTACTGGCCTGTCTGATCGGTTGTATTGCTTGTTGTTCATAGCTTCTCTCCTTCAACAATTCCACCAGTACTTTCTTTTCTGATAAAAAGTTTGAGGCCAATTTTGATAAAACATCTGCCCTTCTATTCTCAGCTCGGGGTATTTGCGCGACCTTGACTTGTCGAAACTTTTCAAGGAGAGCTCTGGCTGTTGCTAGGTATTTCCTCATACGTTCCTCCTTAGCCTCGTACTACCCATTTATATGATTTACAACGAGCTATGAATCGCTGTATACCTGCAGATCATCTGCCCCAAGCTTGTTTGCTAACTTGAGCCCCGTGATCAGAGCTTCATACTCGGCTTCATTATTGGTAGCTTTAAAGTCAAACCGTACGGCATAGGGAAATTCCTCCCCCTTTGGACTGACGAGTAGGAGACCGGCCCCTGCTCCATCCTTACTTGATGCCCCATCCACGTACAAACTCCATTGTTGTATCTCTTTGTTCGGCTGAGCGTCCTCTAGACGAAAAGATACCCCTTCGGCCAAGAAGTCTGCCAAGGCCTGTGCTTTGATCGCAGTTCGAGGGCGAAAATCAATGTCATATTCTGCCAGTTCGACGACCCACTTCGTCAACCTTCCTGAGGTTTCAGGTCGTCCCAGTATTTGCCGCAGTGGTTGATCGGTGATCACGGTAATTGGGTGAGCCTGGAAGTAAGGCCTCAACTTCCTTGAGGCATGCACCAATGCTAACGCTAATTTTTCCGCTTTTGAATATCTGACCTCTGGTCCGTGGAGCGCTTTACTCACAAAGAATACTGGTATCTGCTGCCCATTCAGTTCTTTAATCAGGACTGCGCTCGTGCTTTTTCACACACCGCCAAGTATACGAACAATGGTTCACCTTCGTGAGGAGCGGTCAGAGTTGGCAGTTCGGCCAGATATGTCTTTAGTTCGTCAAGTGCTTCCTGACTCTGATCATCCCACTGGAATGGACTGGTCATTCTCAAAATTTTAAAGAAGGGTAAAGCACGCTGTGCCGATCTTGATAAAAATCTGTTCAGTGCAGCTATTCGTCCTGTCAGATGTTGTACCTCCTTTATGCTTTTTGGTGGGGACATAGTTTTTAATGCATCAATCTTGTTGGAAATAAAATTTATGTTTTGATGATAATTCATCATATTCATTCAAAGTATTATCTTAACCCCATTGATGAAGTGTCGAAGCCAAACCGTTATAAGTGAAAAGCTAAAAGATGTCTAGAACTGAATGTATAGGTTTTACTAGAGTCTGATATTTGTATAAGTTAAATCAGACAAGCACTGTAACAGTTAGTGCGTCGTAAAACTGAAAAACTTGAAGTCATCTAGAAAACTGAAAATCATTAAGACAGATAAACTGACTCAGAATACACCAGTATCAAACTGAAGAAAATAAGTTCGCTGAGGGACACAGCTCAGTTGGCTTATATAGAAGATTGAAGAACTGAGGGTCACAGACTCGGTTATTGAAGATTGAAGAAGCGAGGGTTCAAACTCAGTTATGAAGACTACGTCGAGACTGTAAAGTTAGACTTCAGGCAAGATTGTGGTGACCGAACCGACTTTATGGATCTTGTATGAATACCTAAGAATCATAAGGACAATGAGTTCTTAGATGATAATGAGTCATGGTGTACTCTGATTAAGTCAATCATAATCAGATGAAAGACTGGAGTACTGATATTTGAAGAAGAGTAAAATCTCAGCTTAATGCTCCAAGTCAGTCAAGAAACTGACAAGTAACATTCTCAGTATAAAACTGATAAGGAAACTCAGTTTTATATGTCAGTCATCCAAAAAACTGATAGTACAATTGAACGTTATAAAGGAAGCGATTTTATTGGATGAAATACTGACACAGCAGAACGGTCAGAAAATATAGCCGTTACAAAATAGACATTGATACAATTCGAATTGAAGCCAGATGAACGTTGGACCTCACACTATAAATAGAGGACTTTTGCACCAAGGATGAAGTGAACAAGAAAACAGAGATTTAACAAGAATTAACGTGTGCATTAATCATTCGAATTGCTATCTTTTTTGCGCTATAACAAGATCATATCTAGAAATTCTTCAAGTGTTCAAGCTACACAGATTTTATCAAGAATCAGACACCTTGAAGAACCACAAACAAGAATCAATTTATTGATTCTCAGCTCAACTTTGATTCTACATCAAAGGTTTTAGACTGTGAAGCAAACCGGGAAGGTTTTGCCAAGGACAGTTGTGACAAGCAGTCGGGTAGACTGTGTTTGTGGTGGTAGCTGGTGAAGAGGCAATTCAACCCTCCAAGGATCAATGTTTCAAGCAATTGAAGAACAACAATTCTACTTGTTCTTCAACTGTTTAGATAGTGACGCTAGGGATTAGTCAAGGACTATTGTTTAGGACTTTTTGTAACAGCTCTCCTCAAGAAGTTCTAGTGGAATTTTCCTCCGCACCACAGGGGAAGAGAGGACGTACATGATTACACCACCTGGAACCTCTATAATACGTGCCTTATTTAGTTTTCGCACTTACTTATTTATTCAACATTTATTTACAGCATTTTGATAATTGATTGTTATATACTTCACAGTGCACAAACTGACATTCATCGAATTCAGTTTACTACACTCAGTTTTCACAGAGAATAACAAGATCAAGAAAAAGGCTAAAACTTTATCCGCTGCCGGTTGACTCAGTTTTAAGCTTAAGTCAGTTTAACTTAAACTCTGCTTAGTTAGCTTAACTCCACACAAGTTTAACTGAAGCTTAATTTGTTTTAAATCCAGTTTTAGGGACAAGTTTATTCACCCCCCCTCTAAACTTGTGTTAGCCTTTCCAAGGGACCAACAAATCTTATCTGGGTTTGCTCTGATCCCGTCCCTGGATATCATAGATCCCAGGAACTTCCCTGATCTAACTCCAAATGTACACTTCTTTGGGTTGAGCTTCATCCGAGTCTTCCTTAGGACTCCAAAAACTTCTCGGACATTGTTTAAGTATTTATCAAGAGACTTGCTTTTGATCAGGAGGTCATCCACGTACACCTCCATACACCTTCCTATCTGAACAGCAAAGATTGTGTTGACAGCCCTCTGATATGTTGCTCCTGCATTCTTTAGTCCGAAAGGCATGGAGACGTAGCAATACATCCCGAATTCTGTTACAAAAGTGGTCTTTTCTGCATCTTCCGGGTGCATCATGATCTGGTGATAGCCTCTGAACGCGTTTAAGAACTCAAACACTTCATATCCTACCGTTGAGCCCACTAACCGATCAATCTTGGGCAAGGCGTAACAGTCCTTTGGACATGCCTTGTTCAGATCTGTGAAATCTACACACATCCACCAGCTCCCGTCCGGCTTCTTGACCAGTACAGGGTTAGCTAACCATTCAGGATACATCACTTCTTTGATTATATTTGCCTGTAATAGCTTTGTTACCTCTTGTTTGATCGCCTCAATACGCTCAGTGGCGAAGTGCCTTTTCTTTTGCCGAACAGGCTTCCTGCTCGGATCTATTTTCAACTTATGTACTGCCAGGTAGGGAGACAGCCCTGGCATATCTTCTGCTCTCCAAGCGAACACGTCTCTGAATTCCCTCAAGATGCTCATCAAGGATTCTTTATGCAGAGAGGGGATCCACGTCCCAATGTTGACTGTTGAATCCTCTTGTTCATCCCATAACCGAACAGCTTGTGTCTGATCTTCAGAAGACCAGTTCTCTTCGTCTTCGGGCAGCAGTTCTTTAATACTGACTTGTTGGACCATTTCCCGTTAACAGTTGCCGTGTAACAGCTCCTGACTGTTTCCACATCTCCTCTGATCTCTCTCGAGCCTTCCCCCGTTGGAATTTTCATGCTAACATGAGCTGGTGAGATTACAGCCCGGAGATCGATAAGGGCTGGTCTCCCCATGATCACGTTGTAAGCCGATGGTGCCTTTACCACCACATAGTCCACCATCAAAGTCATGCCCCTGGTTCCTTCTCCAAAAGTAGTGAGCAGCCTGATCACCCCCAACGGATGAACTGGAGGTCCTGCGAAGCCGAACAAAGGTGTTGAAACAGGGGTCAGGTCGTCGTCCTTCAGTTTCATCGCTCTGAAGACGTTATAGTAGAGGACATTCACAGCACTGCCAGTGTCCACACATATTCTCTTTATCCGGTTCTTGCTAATCACAGCTTCTATCACCAATCCTTCGTTGTTGACTACCAATGGTAGTGAATCTCTCGGACCATACACCACCTCTCCTGACATCATTTGCCTTTTGTTCGTTGAATTAGAAGCAGTAGATCTGCTGTTGTTTTCTTCTTCCGACACCCTTGAGCCGCTCGCCCCCCAGAGATCGTATTAATCGTGTTCACAGGGCGGTTATCTGCATGACCCTCAGGATCCGGAGAACGATCTCTTCTCCTTCGATATTCGTCTCGCTGTTCTCTATCGTTGTTGTTCTGGCGCTTAAATTCTCGCCGTCCCTTTGGTTCAGCATGTTGAGATCGATCTACGACCTCATCAAGTTTCCCCACCATTATAGCTGCATCGATATCTCGAATTAGATCTTTGCATTGTTCTGAGTCATGCCCAACATCTTGATGATACTTGCAGTACTTGCTTTGATTCCTGTTCTCTCTGGGTCCCCTCATCGGGGGTGGGGTCCTAGCTATGCCCTTTCTTTGCATGATTGCCAGGATTTGTTCGCGAGGCCTGTTCAGCGGGATGAAGTCTCTGTCCTGCAGAGCTCCCTTCTTCCCTAGCCGATCAGAGATGGGCGCAGTTACCCGATCCCAAACGGACTTTCTCTTCTTATCCAATCTATCCTCGGGTTTACCCTTCTTGTTCTCACCTTTTTCCATCTATCTTTTAAGTCTGTTCACTTCCTCCCCCTGGCAATATTTGTACACGACATCCAGACATTCTTCCATGGTGTGAGGAAGCTTACTGTTGAGATTTGCATGTAGTCGTCCCTCTCGCAGACCTGTTACGAAAGAGGCAACCAGCAACCGATCATCTGCATCCTGCACTTGTGCGGCCTCTTCATTGAAATGCTTTATGAAGCATAGTACGGACTCATCTTGTTTTTGTTTCAATGTCAGCAGATGAGTTTGATTTCTTTGGAATGGTCGTGCAGCAATGAAGGCATGAACGAATTTTCTGGTCAAGGTCCCAAAATCTGAGATCGATCTGGGAGGAATCTTGTTGAACCATTCTCTGGCCCTTCCTGTTAGGAGTGCGGGGAAGGCTTTACCCTTCATCTCGTCTAATGCGTTGTACAAGTTCATGTGTGAGATGAACTGATGCATGTGATCATAAGGGTCTTTGGACCCATCATATGCATTGATCTTGGGAATTTTAAACTCGGCTGGACGGGGATAGTTGTCTATATGCTCAGTGAAAGGCGACGCACAGATCAGGTCGTCTGCTCGTCTTCCGAGCAGAGTGTCCAGTTCGGCCTTAGCCGTGTCGTTCGGGTGACGTGTAGTTCCGTACTCCGTGTGGGCACTCGATTCCACGATCTCTGGTTTATTAAGGGCCTGTTGTTGGAGACCTGTCTCTGGTTTCTCTGAGGGATCCCTTCCTTTGAGTGTCTCGTCCAGAATAATTTTAATGGCAGTATTATCTAGAATTTTCAAGGCGTCAACCAATGCCTGATTGGCTGGGTCTTGGAGGACTGGATTTGGTTGATCCGCAATGATCTCCCCTCTTTTCTGGGCTGCTGCATCTTGTGACTCTCCCTGTGTGGTTGAAGTTCCACGCTGTTGAGTCGGATCTGCATTTCTCTTAGTAGTGTTCTTTGGTGGTGCCATAACGTCTGTAGGGATTCTGGTTCGTTAGATCAATTATCAGTAGAAGGCCCTCCTTCTAGCGCCAATTGACGATGCTGGAAATCGTCTACTGATTTAACTGGGTCAATCTCCTATGTGATAATGATCGAAAACCCTAGAAATCCTAATTTATACAAAAGAAAGACGAATTGTTTTGTTTATTTGGACTGAGCTCTCAGAATGTTTCTGAGAGTTGCCTCGTATCCAATAGCTGAATTGGAATCAAGTCTTTTGTAGTTCCTTAGGGTTGTTTATATAGGTGGCATCTCGCCCCTACTACTTGTTGAGCAAGTATTATAATTAATAATTATTTCCTAAGGATATACACGACTTAATCCCTATAAATCAGAGATAATTATGGACATATTTAATGCCAAGATTGGAGGCTTTATGAATGAGGATTCTGTTTATATACAATTATCCTTCACGTGGAATAACAGCGAGGTTAGTTAGTATGAAGGTTATCAAAGTCCCACCTGTCGATCATACGAGATAATAATACTAACACCGAGGTTTCGGTCTCTAACATCAATATGCTCAATCATCAGGTCATCTAACTTAGCACCATTCACCCAAGCATCATCCCATAAAGCCACATCATTGCCATCCCCAATTTTCCATTTATACCCACCCTTTTATCAACTAAAAGCTTCTACTAAAAGTATTTAATCTGTTGAATGACAATGATGTGAACGTTGTTATGCATACTCATAGATGCTGCTTTGGTGTTTGGTCAATCCTTCTCTCTTTTTAATAATAATAATCAATAAAAGCATATGGGATAGAGACCTAAATAACCTTTCTAATTTTTACAATGATGTACCATTACAATTTACAATATACATACACACTAATGTAATTATGTAACGAGAAGAAGTAAAAATTACAACTAGAGAGGGTGTAATATAATGACTTCCAACTGGCAAAAGATTTTGGCCGGATATTCATCTAATCAATGATTAACATGTGTTTTTTTCCTTTTTTTTTTGGGACATAACATTTTTCCTATGCATTAATTTTTTATTCATCAATGAGCTCGGAATCCGGCCATCATTATTCGAACAACTTTGACTTTTACAACAACCTTTTTATTCAAAAAAAAAAAATCACAAGATTCATGGCCAATAGAAGGGAATAAGAACTTCCCATATAGTCGTGCATAAGGCATCTAGTCCGGATGGGCTACCACCGCATTTTTGGCCAGCATGATTGGCTCGTTGTAAAATCACGTATTGTAAACATTGTTCTGGAGGCCTTTCGACGGGTAGTATTCTGGTGGATTTAATCGATCTTCTATCTCTTTAATCCTCAAACAATCCTCGATTCTTAACATGAACATAATTGCGGCAGACCTACTGCTCTCTGTAATGTTGTGGTGAAAATTTTCACCAAAGTTCTGGCAAATCGCATTAAGACCCCCGTCTAAACTTGTTGCACCTACTCAATCCAGCTTCGTCCC
Organism: Gentiana straminea; assembly: GCA_036785695.1. NCBI lineage: Eukaryota > Viridiplantae > Streptophyta > Magnoliopsida > Gentianales > Gentianaceae > Gentiana > Gentiana straminea. The sequence continues at coordinate 2,492,266 of JAVUPR010000366.1, forward strand.
CGGGACACAAGCCATTGACAATGTTATTGTTGCATAAGAAATTATTCATCACATGAAGCTTCAGAAGGGTAAGAAAGGGTGTTTGGCGACCAAGTTGGACTTGTGAAGGCCTTTGATAAAATAAGCTGGTAATTCTTGAGGCAGGATCTTCGGTTAGTGGGTGTGGGATGTTCCTATCGTTAATTTGATGTTGTATATATATTGAAACTGCTTCTCTTTCCGTCCTTTGGAATGGGAAACAACTTGATAGTTTTCATTCATCCAAAATGCCATGTTCACCAAGGTGATCCGCTATCGCCGTATTTATTTGTGCTTTGCACGGAAGTGCTCAAGCAACAAATCTTGAAAGAGGTAGACAACAAGGCGTGGAAGCCATATAAGATCTCTAGAGGTGGTATTGATATCTCCCACGTTTTCTTTATTGGTGGCATATTCTTATTTAACGAGGCCTCCACCGGGCAAGCTATGCTGCTGAATAAAGTGATAGAATTTTTTTGCATGGAGTCTGGTCGGAGAATTAATTTTGTCAAGTCTAGAGGTTGGATATTGCTACGACTATCAACTTGAGGAAATATCTCGGATGCCCTACGTTTCATGATCGGATTTATGGCAATTAGTTCGAGTTTTTGGTTGCCAACACTCATAACAATCTCCCGGGTGGAAATCGAAGCATCTTTCGAAGGCTACTAAACGGGTTGTGATTCAATCAGTTACCTATACGCTCTCATCTTATGCCCATGCAGGTTATTTGCATCCCTACGAAAATCACGGAGGCTCTCGAGCGAATCAACCAGAAATTTTTTGGGGGTGATGATGACAACAATAGAAAGATTCACACTATAAGTTGGGGCCGCTTTCTCACCCTTAGAGTGTGGGTGGCCTTGGTATTAGAGAGTCTAAAGTGGTCGATAAGGCGTTGCCTTTCAAGCTTGGTTTAACGCTTCTCACTAATCCTGACTCCTAATGGGCTCGTTTTCTTTTTGACAAATACGGGGATATCCTTTCGGATAAGATCCATCATGTGGCTTCCCCCACATAGAGGGGTATTATCTATAACAAAGATACGTTGAGACAAAATGTTTCTTAGGATGCTAACAGAGACATATGGATTTGGAAGTGTACTTGTGATGGAAAATTCTCCGTTCAATCTTGCCACTATGTGCTTCAAACGGTAGGAGGAACTCGGCAAGAGCGCTTTTGGTGCATGGTTTGGAAGACGCCGGTCCCCAACAACTTAATATGAAAATAATAAAAACCTTTACACCATGCTCATTTAACTTGCGAAAATGTCATGTCCATTCTACAATGTGTAACACATCTTACCCTTTGATTAATAATCTTATCTATCAATTATGTAACTTATGCCGTGTTTTTTTTAAACATTTTATTTTGCATAAATTTTCTTCTCATCAATGAGCTTAGAATCCAACCATGATCGTTTGAACAACTTGACTTTCACATCAACTTTTTATACCAAAACAAAAAAAGAAAAAAGATATACTATATCACAAGATTTATGGCCAATAGGATCGAGGGAGCAATGATACATTTACAATCGTTGCTTGATTATCAGTCGTATTACGATTATATGTATCGCTGACAATGTTGTATCTAAATCGTTATGATTAAAGATGCATATAGTATTGTCACACTGAATATGAAACAATAGTAGTGGGCGAATCATTATTCAAATGGAGCAATAAGAACTAAAATAAAAAGAAAAGGAATAAAGCATTTTTTGCTAGCCGCCTTAACATTATTGGAATTGACGAATCCAAAACAATTTAAAATTGAGAGCTTTACGAAAAGTCCCGTGGAATCACCTAACCAAACACGAGAAAAAGAACAGAAAAACATCCTTTATTAAAAGCCCACAGCTTTTATTCCAAGAAAAAAGAAAAAAAGAAAAAGAAAAAAAGTAATCGTACATTTTTGAATTACAAGAATTAATTAACTCATCAACCCCACATACTACACAGTAGTTCAAATCCAAACAAAATATTGTACATTATATTTCATTACTAATTTTTGTTTTTGGCTTACTCTTTTTGGAACTCCTCAGCTTTTCATTTTCACCCTCTGTTAATTAATCACTATCCTACATTATATATAAATCATGAGCTAATTCAATTCATTTCTTGCATCCAAATCTTACGTGAAAACGCATTCTTTCAATAGAAATACAAAATGGGTTTTCCATTGAAATGTGTTTTCACATCTATGTCAATAATTTTTCTGTTTTCAATTCAAATTGAAGCTGAAATTCTTGAAAAAACAGAGCATTCTTTCAACAATGGCAGCAGGTCAATAATAGGCAGAGAGCTTTTAGGGACTGGAAGTTGCAATATATTCAGAGGGAAATGGGTTTATGATGCTTCATATCCTCTCTATGATTATTCAAAATGCCCCTTCATTGATAATGGATTCAACTGCCAGAAGTACAATAGGCCTGATAAGTTGTACCTTAAGTATAGGTGGCAGCCTTTCTCTTGCAGTCTTCCCAGGTACTGTTACTGTTGGATTCTTTAATATTCAGCTCTTTCTGATTCTTTTTTTTTTTTTTTGGATAAATTTGAGGACCCTTTTGGAAGTTTAATGAAATTGGGGGGGTTTCAAAATTGATGTTGTTTTTGCAGGTTTAATGGGTTGAATTTGTTGGAGAAATGGAGGGGTAAGAAGATTATGTTTGTGGGGGATTCATTGAGTGTGAACATGTGGGAATCTTTAGGCTGTATGATTCATTCTTGGGTGCCAAATTCCAGGTTCTCTTTCATTACAAATGATGGGATTGCAGAAATTGTGTTTCTGGTGAGTTATTAATTAATTAATTTATTTATTTATTTTCTTCTTCACATGTGTTATTCTACTGCTATAAATAATCTCATATTTCTAGATACCTATTGTTATGTTAGAGCATAGATTAGTGTAGAAGATTTCATACTAAGAGCAACCCTAATGATAGTTGTGAGATAACCCTCTTGATTGTTGTTGTTTGGATGATGTGGAGAAATATAAGTGGAGGATAAATATAGAAAGATTGTGGAGATAATTTGTGTGTGATGTGATGTTGTAATGGTGATAATATAGAAGGATTGTAGAGATTAATTTGTGTGTGATGTGATGTTGTAATGATATAATCTATTGATTAAAATAATATTTAATAATAATAGCATGCTTTTTGACACTTATTAGATAGAGTATTGTCTAGAAGGTAGTCTCAAAAGAGACAATAGCATAGAGAAGGATACAAAAAAACTCTCTAATTTCCTTCCATTATTTTATATGTTATCTAATTTCATTGTCTATGAAAAAATAATTTGGCTACAACCGATCCACTAGTGCTGCTCTAAGGCATGTGTGGTGATTGTGGTGTAATTTAGGAGTGTGCGTTTTAACCAGTTGAACTAAATGAATAATTACAATAAAAATTGTCTGAAATAATATAAATATACAATTTTAATATTATTAAAGAGATATACTAATACCTTCGCTAAAAAATTTGAGTGGTGTCATACACGCCTACCATGTTGGGTCCGTCCTGGGCTGAGTGAATCTATCTAATCTTTCCGGTTGATACAACATTTTCCGGTAACTGTTTATTAATTATAGTGTAATTTTCATTCACCTGATATAACTTACATCATAATTTTTCCACGGTAAGAAATATATTGCATCTTTTCCGTGAAATCAATACATTGATCTATTTAGTAATCATATTCAATGTTATTGAGACATTACCCTGGTGGTAAAAACTAAGGACCCAGGACATTATGTTTCGGGTTCAAGCCTCCATTGATGTTAAAAAAAAGGGGCATGTGTAAGTTTTCGTTTCGAAAAAAATCATATTCAATATTATTTAACCTTTTTTTCTTTTCAATTTGTAGAAATATAAACTCTTTTTTTCAATTATTTCTTCTTATAATTGAAATAAGCACAAGGTGCATCGGTGTAGTGGTGAAATAGACTATAATAATCTGACATGAAAACAAGTGTTCGAACCTCGTAAGGAGAAAAAAAAAATAGAGGGGAAATAATGGGAAAGTAGGGAATTTTATTATGAACTCTCTTTAGTACACTAGATTACGCCATATCTTTTGATCTTTACAAAAAAAAAAGGGTAAACCCTACCCCGAGGGTCCCCACTCTCCCTGTCTCACGGGATGAGTGAAGATGTAAATCAGATCGCATCCCCAAGAGTCGTAGAAATAACGCTTACCTTTAACAGGAGGGAATAATTTGCCCCTTGTGGGAATCGAACCTCTAACCTCCCGCTAGGCTGCAATTATACAACCACGCTCCTTGCCAACTGGGTTATGTCCTCGTGACTCTTTTGATCTTTACATGTTAGGTATACAATATATATTTATATGACTTATAATATAATTTTCGCGGGATAGGGCAAGCAGATTGATTATAAGGTGTTTCTTTCATTTCGGCTTCCCCACTTGAATTAATTATTATATACTATATTTAATATTTTGTTTACTTTCCATATTGGTTTTTGTTTTTATGTCCTTAACTTGTTACGTAAATGTGGGAGATAAAAAAGCAAAGCTATAAGAATAAAGACTATTTATTCCCTTATTCCTTACTTGTGAAAGTTTCAATTGGAGAGAAGAAAGCTAAATTAAAATATGAACAGTTTGATACATTAAATACTAATTATTAATTGCAATGTGTGCTTGGAGGAAAGGTTGTGGTCCTTTATATGTAAAGTTGTAAAATATGTAACATATAATAGTATTCTCACAAAAATCGTTCTCCGGTTTGAACCCATGATTTTATAATAATTACAATAATAAAAAAAAATTAAGTACATTAGTGCTTTTCATTTAAACTAACATTACAAGGAATAATTATTAGAGTAATTCTACCACTACATATGTTTTTACATCATTCATAATGATTATTACATATTAATTATAATTTCGACCCGTTATAATCAATAGAAACCAAAATATTACATATTAATTATAATTTCGACCCGTTATAATCAATAGAAACCAAAAGTGTATTTTTTTTATAGGGAAATTTGTGTATTTATTTTAGGAAATATGAGTGCCTTATTTCTGACGCCGACCATTTGTCCGATATATAGTTGTTCACCGTCATGTAACAATATTAATCAAATCTCTTTTTTTTTGTCTGCAATTGCGTCATCCTGAACATATAGCCCAAGTATCCAAATGACAAATCAATATTATTATTATTTATCATTATTATTATTGTAGTTATTTTAAAGAAAAAAATCATTATTGAAAAATCAGAAGAAAAAAATCAAGAAAACAAATCAAAGGCGTAATTAATTGCGCGGGTAATTATTATTAGACCAGGATTGAGTTACTTGAAAGAGTAGATATAATAATCAATAAAGACAAATAATAGTAAACAATAATAATAATATATACCCCACGTACCACTCATTCATAATAATAATAATAATAATAATAATAATACAATTTACTTTCACATTCTTGCATGTGAGGTTTTCAGACAGCAATCAATCCGTAATGATAGTATATTTTACCAAACCAATATGGGTTTAGTCGGGGAAATACTTATGTGCTGTCTCCACACGTGTAAACCAAATTGTTTAATTCTGCATTCAAATTATGTGATTCAGATCGTTTTATCCGTTCTCTATCTTAAAATACACTCTCCACACAAGTATTTCCCGTTTAGGCTTTAATATAACTATATTATTACCATACCTAATTTCCATTTCCATTTATATTTAAATTGACAAATTGTATGCATGTTATTAAATTTCTAATGCAATGCAATGATGTGGTACAATACAACTTTTTTTTTTTTTTTCATAAAAGAATCTCACATCAAACTCTATCCATGTTTGTAAAAAAGACGAGCAAAATTTATTCCCACTAAAATTTGCTTAGACGGCAAGTTGGGCTATGTTAGGACCACAATGCTCATCTGGTCCAGAAGTTGGTAGAGTGGGTACGTTTAGTGTGAGGTATCGAACTTACAACGCGGTCAAAAAACGCATTACGACGCGGTCTATCCGCACTCAAACAACAGACAATACAGTAAAGTCGAATAATAGGTCGGGTCGAGACGGGTTTATAGACCTTATTTAGTATAGTGTGTATCCGCCCCTGTTTATGTTATAGGTTCACGAGTTAAGTAAAGATTTTATTGCCCTGTCTCTTTAGCAAGATATAAAAGATGATTGTTGTGTAAAATTACCATATTACATACACAAGTGCCATTCTTGTTGATACAATAATTCAAACTCATTATTTCCTATTCTTATACCATGTTAAATTAATATTTTTTTAATTTATAAAATTACTATTATTTTTCAAAGTTTTAATTATTGAAAAGACAGATAATTCACATATTAGCATAAAAATATATAATTCACTCTTTTTTTTTTTGGATAGAGAGGAATAGTAGAGAAATGATAAAGAAAGGATAGAAAGGTACTTGAGCCAACTAGCCAAGTAGACCAAAGATAAAAGGGAGGGACCCACTTTCATGCCTTTACAAGCGGAGTGATTGATTGTAAAATTTAGAAAGTAGAAAAGTCAATTATATAGACTTCCCTTGGTGGTGGAACTTTACACGTTAACTCTTGTCTGTCCACTCTCTGTTTATGGTCCAACCTGTCTGTTACCTTTAGTCTAAAAATCACATTTTTTATGATACAACTATTATATTATTCTCGTAATGTATTGTAATTAGGGGTATACATATTCGGTTTTTTGATTTTTTATCACTTTTAAAACCAAACTATTTTTTTACGGTTTTTAAATTAACAAACTAAAACCGAACCACAACTAGGTAAAATCATTTTATTCGGTTATGTTTGGATCGGCTTGGTTCCGGTTTTTCCGGTTTTTTTATCTTCTCTCTACATATATATGTGTGTGTACGGTGTATATACACACAACATGATATTTTCATATATTCCAATTAGGCTGATCATATAAAGCCATGTAAACAATTTCGTTTCATCTTGTCATAGGTCCTATTAAGCTAGGGCCAAAGCCTACGTGTGTAAGATAGTTGATTACAGTATTAATAGATAATTGTCTGATATATTATATTACTTATTTAAATGTAGTGATAATTAAGAGGATTTTATTTGCAACACACCTAATCTAGTCGTGCACCACTCTACATGTGCTTTACACTTGATAGGATTTTTTGCAATGTGGGAACCGATTTTGATTAAAGGCCCTCATAATCAATACTGATATACGTAGACATATACATACATACACACAAACACACGCACGCGTGCACACACACATATATATATATACACATGTAAATATTAAAACACACGGACACACACACACACACATATATATATATATATATATATATCCGGTTTGGTCCGGTTTTTATTTTAAAAAACCAAAACCGAATTGCTTTTTTCACGGTTCGGTTTTTTACGATACAAAAACCAACCAAAAAGCCAAGGTTTACTTTTTTACGGTTTGGACCGGTTTGGTTCAACCGGTTGGTTTGGTTTCCGGTTATTTTGTACACCCCTAATTGTTATTATATTTTATTATTTATGTTAATATAATTATTGTTACTGTATTGTTGTACCAGGACTATGATTTCAGGATGTTACTGTATCGCACACCTTACTTAGTAGACATGGTTAAAGAAAATGTAGGCACTGTTTTAAAACTGGACTCCATTGAAGGTGGCAATGCCTGGTTAGGGATGGATATGTTAATCTTCAACTCTTGGCATTGGTGGACTCACACCGGAAATTCTCAACCGTAAGATCGATCTGTATATATATATACCGTTTGGCGTTTGTTTACGGGACATATCACACAACTTTAACCAATGTGCATGCAGGTGGAATTACATGGAAGAAGGGGGAAGAGTGCAGAAAGATATGAACCGTTTGGTCGCTTATTATAAAGGGATGACAACATGGGCGAGATGGGTCAACCGGAACATCGATCCTTCGAAAACCAAAGTCGTTTTTCAAGGGATTTCTCCAACACATTACTTGTAAGTGTAAAATTTCATATCGGTAAAGTAGTAAAATTGCTCATCGATCTTCATAGAAATGTGTGACATAAAAATCTTGTCAACTTGGGTCAGCCTTTTTAGACCATGCGATAACGACTGTCTAAACGGTTGTCCATTTATGACTCATTTAGCAATACCAAATCAGGGTATAAAGGCGTTATTGATTGATATCAAAGACGACTACCAGACGTACCTAAGTACCACACCGTGAGAGACGGTGGGGGCCACCTCTAAAATCCTCGGGTAGGGACGAGCTAGAGTGGGACAAGTCTTGGCCAAGTCCTAAGTGCCACACCGTGAGAGACGGTGGGGGCCACCTCTAAAATCCTTGGGTAGGGGCGAGACCGGGACGAGACTGGGCCAAGTCATGGCGAGGACGCCGGTTCTTAAAGTAAGATCCTCGCCAGTCCCTAATGTAAGATCCTACATCGGTAAAGTAGTAGAATTTCATCCCAAATAAGTGTGAGACATAAATGTTTTTCTCCGCTTTTAGAAAAAGATGACGACTATCTAAATGTCATTTTGACTTATTTAGCGCTACCAGACCCGATGTCTGGGGGTCTAAGAAGTTGACCGGATCATTATAACTCCCTTAGCGCCGCCAGACCCAAGTTCTGAGGCGTTACATTGAGCCACTTTAGGGCATTCGTAATAGAAGCCCTATATGGTGCTCTATCCCTAAAATGAAGATAAAAATAGAGTTTACTCTAAATAACTCCCACAACAGAGTCCTTATCCCTATTTATGATATATTTGAGGATGCAATATTCACGTCCCTAAACATATTTAATTATTAAAAATTATAGGGATAAGGATAGAGATAGTCTTTGGAGTGAAATAATAAATATTTAATGAGTATGAATAGAGTTGTGAGGTAGAATACGTATTATTTAATATTATTTGAAATGTTTAGCGCCCGTCAAACTTGTTGTAAAGTTCTAAGGCGTTACAGTGAGCCACTTTACACTCTATTTTTTGCTGCTACATTGATTTTAAACTCATTGTTTTGATCTGTCAAATTATATAATGTTTTTGTTTAGGGGCAAAGAATGGGGTGAGCCCACACAATCATGTGCTAGGCAAACACAGCCATTTTTGGGGCAAGGTATCCTGGAGGCATACCATTGGCATCAATTGTAGTGAATAAAGTGTTGAGCAGAATCAAGAAGCCAGTTTATTTGCTGGACATCACAGGCCTTTCCCAATATAGAAAAGATGCACATCCAAATCATTACAGTTTTAGAAGTGGACTTGATTGTAGCCATTGGTGTCTTCCTGGTTTGCCTGATACTTGGAATGAACTTCTCTATGCTGCTATTTTTACCTGAAGTACACTTTTTTAAAGTTTCAAAAGTTCTCACACTTTAGAGCTATTCAAATGGAAATAGTTTAGTTTTTTTATTTTATTTTTATTTTTTACAATGGTGTTTGGTTTGGAATGTTAAAAGATGACAATAAGTTGGTTGGTTCACTACATATTTCATATTTGTTGTATGTCACACTTTTAATGTATCTCACATTTTGAATCATCAAGTTGCGTTTTGATGGCACATCCTACGTTTTATGACGTGTTGTTCATGAGAGAGATTGTTCATGAGAGAGAATATTGGTTAAAATGCTACTTAAATTAAAAATATGTTTTCAAACGTTTATTGTTATACTAAAATCAATTGATGTTAATAAACGTGCTATTTTATTTCTTTATCATTTAAGAGTGGGCATTCTGTCTAACATTTACACAATTTTCTCATTCAAGAGTGTGGTAATCTCTCCCACACCTGCACAATTTTTTATTAAATAATGTTCCAACCAGAGTTCGATCATGTGACCTCTCGCTCCAATACCATGTTAAAGATCAAACGGTTATCGTTGTACTATAATCAATTGGTGTTAATAAAACTGATATTTCATTTCTTTATCATTTAAGAGTGTACGTGGGCAATCTGTCCAACACATATAGATGCATTTTTGATTTCCTATTATCACAGTACAAAAAAGACTTATCCACTATAATTACAGAAAACTCGATTATTAGGCTAAAATATGAGGTTGAGGATGGGGATCGGATGATAAAGGCACTCCCAGCAGAAGCCCTATACGATGCTCTATCCCTAAAATGAAGATAAAAAATAGAGTTTTGTCTCAAATAAATTCCTACAATGATAGTCTCTATCCCTATTTATTTTTAGGGATATGAACAGTGCATCCCTATTTGTGGGGATGCATTATTCACTGCCCTAAACATATTTAATTGTTAAAAATTATAGGGATAGGGATAAGGATGCTGCTAGAGTGAAAGAATAAATATTTAATATGTATAAATAGGGTTGTGAGTAGAATATGTATTATTTAATATTATTTGAAATGTTATAGGAATAAGGATATGGATGCTGTTGTAGAGGTTTTTGAATTGAGATGTTGTAAAATAGAGATATATATTATTTTATATTATTTTAGGGATAAAATTTGAAATCTCTGCTAAAAGTGCCCTAAGGTTGAAGTTGAGGTTGAGGGTGATAGTATGAGGACGATGATAAGTACGAGGACGAGCATGAGGATGATCATGAGAAACCCATAATAACTTTTTTAATAGATCCGAAACTTCTTCTTATCAACATTCGAACCATTCAATCCACGTATAAAAAAAAAACATAATGGTAATTTTTTTTGTTACGTCTACAAATATGAAAAAAAAAAAAAAAAAAAAACCATATTTAGAGACATCTGAGCCAGTACAGATTTTTCCAATGATAAGTTGTGTAAATCATGTCAGCATAAGTCATCTCTCTACATCTATGAAGCATGAATATCGATACGGACACGTGCGTACAACACGACGAAGCAGCTAATTCTAAAATTGAAGGATACAACATGTCAATGACACATGTTATATATATATGTGTGTTTGTGATAAATTAAATTTGTAGGAAAAAATGCAAGTTGAGGAGGTAAATTTGTTTTTTCTCTTGAATTTAATTCTGTTTTTTTATAACTCGAGCCAAATTTCAAACCTTAGTTTAATTATTCAAATCAAACTCGAGCTCAAACCCTTAACAATATCAACTCGACATGGCTCAATTAATGAGTAAAGTCAAAAGATGACAAAACAGAAGACTAGAAAATCAACGTACGTGTTTCCTCCTTTGTCGTCAGACCACCACGTGTCGCACCACCCCCAACTTACGTGTTGAGTCACCGGTGCCACTATTCATTTCCGTCCTCCTCGCTACACAGCACAATAACACGTGGTTCTCACTTATCCATAACCGCCTTAAAAGCCCTTTTTAAACGTATTTTCATACCAATCTTTTTCATTCATCACTTTGTGCTTCAATCCAATCCATACATACATTTCCAAATTCACTTCTACGTTAATCTGCTTTACAATACAAAAAATACCCTTTTCACTTTCAGTTTTTGCTGTCAAAACTTGTTTGATCATGGCTTCTGAGCAATTGAGGAGAGAAAATGTTGCAGCAGATGAAAAAGCCATTGATGTGGAGAAAGATAAGGTGCCTGCCATGACTTCCTTTTTTGAATCCCTGACTGTGGAGGCAAAATCTGAGGGCGATGGAAAAGAAGTACACGAACACGTACACAGAATTTCACCCCACAAATATGAATCTCTTGGTGGTAAAGGTGGAAAAGTCGAGAAAGAAGGTGAACACACAATGCTCGAGCAAATGCCAGCAAGAAACCAAGAAGTTGGGGCAAAACATGGTGGGGCTGAAGAGAATGTGAGGCGCCCTTCGTTGGAGGAGACGACGGATTTCAGACAACAAGCCCAGCAGAATTCTATGGATGCCATTCAAGCTGCGGAACAGAAATATCAGCAGGCAAAAGAGAAGGCTGCATCTGCTTTTCAGGCTGCAAAAGACACCGCTGCAGAAAAAATCGGTTCAACAAGAGATACCTCCCAAAAATCAGGGGAGACGATGCAACCTGTGCGAGAGAAAGTTGAATCCGCCTCTCAAATTGCTGCAGAAAAGGCTAGAGCTTTGAAAGACACAACAATGGAAACAGGGGTACAAGCAAAAGACAAATTGGTCGACACAACAGTGCCGGCAGCGACTCAAGCAAGAGATTTCACTTGCGAAAAGGCTGTTCAGGCGAAAGATACCATGGCGTCGGCCGGACAGAAAACAGCTGGCCTTGTTCAAGAAAAAGCAACAACTGCGAAAGATGTCACTGTAGAGAGCGGTAAAACTGCTGCAGGGTATGCAGGGAAGGTGGCTACAGAGGCGACGGATTATACTGCAGTTGCTGGCTGGGGAGCGGCGCATTACACAGCTGAGAAAGCTGCTCAGGCGACGAAACTAGTGTCTGATGCAGCTGCTAATGTGGCGGGTTATGCCGGAGATACGGTGGTGGCGGCTAAGGATAAGGTGGCTGGCGCTGGACAAAGTGTTGTGGGGTATACGTCCGAGAAATTGGCTGCTGCTAGGGACGTGGTGGTTTCAAGTGAAGAGAGTGCGGCTGAATATGCAGCTAGGAAGAAGGAAGAAGCCAGAAAACACTTGGAGGAGACCAAATCCTACCAGCCTGGGGTAATCAATGAACTTACTTTATTTATCTTTAGACATATTAAATTGATGTATGCATACATCATTGTGGTGCCTCACGTAGATTTAGTGAGATGCCTGTAAAGGCCCCCCAGTTGTTGAGCTACTATTATGCAATCTTTTGCCTTTTTTCTTGCAAAAGAGGTAACATGGTATCCATTAATGGACTCTGACACACTGCGCGTTTGATCTAGGGAGAAGGTAAAGCCACAACCATTACAGAGCAAAAGCATGAGTTCAATCCAAGAGCAGAAAACATCCGAGGACACGAAGAGGAGCAAATCAAGCCAGCCGCCTCAAACATTCAAGGAGGACATGAAGAACAAGGTGGAGGGGTACTTCAAGCGATTGGCGAAACTATAGTTGAAATCGGGCAGACAACGAAAGATCTTCTTGTTGGACATGACCCCCACGTAAATCCAGGGGAGACAAAGCCACATTCCCAGTAGGAAGGACGCTATGGATGTATCGTCTTTTTCGTTATGGTTTTCTGTGTTTTTTTTTGGGCTCCCTACTGTTGGAGCCAGATGTTATTAATAAGGCTTTTGTCTAGTTTGCCAGATGTATTGGTGCAATGCATGGGGTGTTAGGTTTTTGCTTGTGTTTTAGTGACCTAACACATTGGAGGTGTACCTTGTACCTTGTAGTAGTTACCCTATGATGGGATGTAGTAATAAAACTTCACATTGTAAGTGCATGCATGTACGTGCTTATAAGATAGTCTTATACAGTATGTACCTTTTGAAAAGGATCCATTATATAACAAGTCAACCAAATTACAAGGAAATCTTTTAAGTATTTCTTGGCAAGGGCAGCAGTGAAACCCTCCTAGGTATGCAATCAAATGCACTAAAAAGTCAGACATGTCCATAACTTGAACAAATACCGGACCCCATTAGTATTTATACACAGGCTTACAATGATACATGAACACGATATATCTATCCTTCTCCCCGTGTATAATCCACTTCTATTTTCATTTCGAACCTCCCATCAGTTTCCTGGCAATGTTTACTTGCACATAGCAGAACATTCAAGGCAGCAATCTACGAGTCCATCCAGCCATTGGAGTTTCTAAATCTGCTTCGAGCTTAGAACATTTATCTTCTTGTGTCTATCTATCTGTGTCTGAAACTCTACTGCCAGGCACATCAAGCTTTGCATTTTCGTGTTCTAGTGACACTATACATGATAACCTGTCATAAACCTGCCAAGACGTTTTCAAATACATTTAAGTCTGTAACATTCCTCTAGCAACATCCATCAGACCAAAAAAAAAAGAGGTCATTAAATGCCAACACCAACTTATCGTGCACCATACCAACCAATCACGACATCAATCAATCTGGAAATTCAAATCAGCAAAGGAACAACAATGCTTATTATCTAGCATCATCAGGGATGGTGCTGCTGGAAGGTGAAGTCAAGGATGGTCTGTATCAAATGAAATCTCCCAGAAATCTCTGCTCGTCTGTCATAGTCAGTCCATTTGAGGTCCAAATGAGTCTGTTGTCCAATGTGGACCTCTAGAGTCTCTAGTCTGTTCTGTTACTTCCCAAGAAAAAGCCATACTATGGCATAGGAGATCAGGTCATGCTTCTGTCAAGGTCATAGACCAAGGTGTCAAAGCATTGTAATCTTCCTTTCAATAAAATGTCGGTGTTTTGTTAAACTTACCTTACTCAAATTCTGACACTAAAAGCACTCAACCTTTGGAATTAATCCACTCTGATTTGTGGGGACCCTCACCTATCGGATCATCAAATGGATGCACCTACTACATACATTTTGTGGATAATCAAAACAATGGCAGAAAACCAATTTGGTAAGAAAACTAAAACACTGCAATCAGATTGGGGAGGGGAATACAGAAGTTTTGAGCCTATTCTTAAACAAACTGGAATCATTTTCAAACACCCTTGTCCCTATACACATGCACAAAATGGCAAGGCCGAAAGAAAACAGACATATAGTTGAACTTGGTCTCACCTTGTTAGCTCAAGCTTCCTTAACACTCGAATTCTGGTGGGAAAGTTTTAGGGATGTTGTCACCTTCATAAACTCTCTCCCAACTCTTGTCCTTCTTGATAAGTCCCCACATGAAATCTTGTTTGGTCAGAAACCTAAATATGATCAGTTTAGAGTGTTTGGGTGTGCCTGCTATCCCTATTTAAGATCATACCAAAATCATAAGTTTCAATTCCATACCAAACAATGTGTCTTTCTAGGATCTAGCCCTAATCACAAGGGATACCTATGTCTAGAACCATCAGGAAGGATACACTTCTAGAGATGTGATCTACAATGAAAACTACTTTCCTTACAAAACAAGCTTTCCTAACAAAGTGTCAACACCCCTAGTTGTCTCTAGTGACTCTCAACCTAATGGTCCTGTCTTTTCCATTCCTGGTAGTGTTGTTGACAGCCCTGTGTCCACCAATATCTCCCCTGCAGCTTTACATGATACAGAACATCCTGCATTTACATCACCAACTGGCAGCTCATCCTCATCTGGCCAAGGCTCACCTGCAACTCATCACCAGACCCAGCACATGACTCACCACAGGCACCACCTTCACCTTCATTATCTCCAATACCACAACACACACCTTCACCATCAAAATGTCAAGATTTCGATCATGATACTCACATTTTACTGTTTGTAAAATCGACTTTGTGAAAGATGCGTCATACCAGGTAGGTGCCACAACAAGTTAGTTATGCCTTTAAAGGCCCCAAAAGAAAAGCTCTTTTTTTTCAAAAGTTAACAACCTCAGAAAGCTTTGTTCTCTCATATTCCTTGTTCTGAAATGAAGGGTCGTACCTGGATATAAAAAAAGCATCACTTCGACAGTTCTTAATCACATTAAAGAAAGATAACCTAAATTAATCTCTTCTACATACCATTCACGAGGAATCCCAGCTTTATCTCTAGCAGAATAATTGAAGGGTCCTTTTAACTCCACGTTGTACTCTTTCAACAATTCTGATAGTCAAACACCACATTACTTATTAGCATTTTAAAAAAAAATCAGTGATTGGCTTGAAGGGATTCTTAGTTCCGGAACGTCGGATGAGAGACTTGTTTTGATAAGACAAAACGTGTTCTGTATTTTTAAACCCTCATTTGACAGTCCGGTGTAAAGGAGACTAATTATACAAGAATTTTCCCTGGGTTTCGGTTCACCTTTAAAAGAAGAGCAAGGGGTACGGCCCAATTTTTGACACACAGAAACAAACCAGTAGAGGCCAATTGTTACATGTGCAACCTCTTCATCTGCAATCCTAGACACGATATTCGAGGTCCTAAGGTCACCGCATCCAATCAATTTTTGCACAAGACGAGGCCCAGCATCGAGTCCTCTAGCCTCCTGGAGCCGATAGAAAAAGAATAAAAAAAATACTCAATCTCTCCCTCTCAGTAGTGAAACCAAAATCCAGTTCACTTGCCAAGTAAGAGGAAGTACTGGTGCATTAGTGATGTAGAAACACATACATAGAAGTTAAATGATGCAATCAGGTAATTGGTAACAAGAATTAGTGAAAAATGGATGTTTAGAAATGCATCTTGAATAAATTGCATGAATAGGTAAGTGCATTGTTACACAAAGTGAGGAGCAATATTAGACAGCGCACCTGAACTAAAGGGATCGCAGCCAAACGTGCTGCAACGTTATCTGATGTCTTATCACATTCTCTCCAGAGCAAATTGTGAGCAGGCATGTCACCATAGCTGTTCATCAAACAAACGAACGAAAAAAAGAGAGGGAAAATAGGGAATTTAAACAATATGATCTTTATGCAGAAATAACTACAGATACAACTGATAAAATGGAAGCAATGAAAACCTGAATCCAAGCTCAGTCAATCTCTGTAAACACCAAGCAAAATGCCGACTCTCATCATCAGCCACATGAGCAAAATCAGCAAAAAAACCATCTCCTAGAAGTTCCCAGTAGGGTGAAAATCTGACAACAGTGTCCCACGCCAAATCTATAGCATTTAACTCGACGTGAGCAAGATTATGCAGCATATATGCACTCAGTGGCATTCCTGAGTTCTTTGGAGATGGGATATCTCTTGGCGAGACCTGAATAGTGACAGTGCTGTTGTTACTGAAAGCACGACACAATTGTCATCATGTGTCGAATTCATGAGTATAACTCTCAAGGTATCCACTCAATATAAACCAACTTTAACACAATCAACAGCCTGGCCAGGCATTCCCAATTCCCATTTCATAAATACAGCAATACTTATAACAAAATTCTGAGCATAAACAGCAGAAACAAGAAAAAGAAGAAAAACCCAAAACAGGAACACCATATTATACACGGGAAACGAGCACTCCACACCCCATCAAATTTCAGGCCACAGATTCATAGCCGCATCAGCATTCTCAAAACATGTTTAATTTTTTTCCTATCAAATTAGCTTAAGCAATAAATATAAGGATTGGTTTAGCAAGTGCCTTGAACTAACAGGCCCTGGACAAAGACCCAAGCTTTTATTATACGAGCATTTTCTTCTTGCTTGCTAACTCAATTGGAACCACAAAACACTAAATTCGAAGAAAAAAATGCACACTTTCAGTACTAAGTAAACGAAACACGTGAACAAATTCAAAGTAAAAGTTCTCAATTAAAAACAAAGAAACAATACCAGTTGAGGCTTAGCCGGACGAGAAGGCTGAAGAGGTGGCTGACAGATTCCAACAGGCAAACCCTCTCGCGACCATCTGGAGTAAGCCAAATGGGAAAGCTTCGATTTTGTTAAAGGGTCAGCTGTAGACAGCACCATAGTCCCCATTTCTGCCAAAGAACTACAAGAACTCAAATCAACTGAACATAAACCTGAATCATTCGACCCTTGTTCTTGGAAATTAACGTCTGATAATTGGAGAATAACTGGTTGGGGGCCATTGGGGCCCCATAAACGGTTATGATTTAGTGGACTATTTCTCCAGTTGTCAAGACCAGGCCAATAGGTTATATGTGTTTCCGGTTCTTGTGTTGGGAAATGTATTGAAGAAGAACAGAAAAACTTTTGATGAGGTTGTGTGAGAAATTGAAATGGCGAGGAGCATAATTTGAATCGCTGCTTGATGTATATCATGGTTTTTCTGTGAGACAGGGCATTTCAATGTTTTCATAAACGTATCGGAAAAACAGAAAAGATGGATGGAAGTGAAGGCGGTAGAGTTTGTGTCGTATAGGTATAGCATTGGTTTATACGATTAATCATTATTGACTATGGTTACCGTCACCAAATAATATGATCGAATATCGGGTGATTGAATCTCGAGAAGATAACCCAACTAGTAATTTGATGATTTTGTTGATGATTTATAGTTATGGCAGGTTATGACCGTCTACGAATCTAGAGTAATTGAGAGCAAACCGAACATTATTCTAGATAATGCAGATAGTGATCCTTTTGTAGACCTCACTCGTGACAGAGTTGATGACTTCAAACCGTTTTAGAGGCAGTCATGAAGCAATCATGGACCTATAGGCGAGAATAATGGAGTAGTTATGAGATCGTGGGTTAATGCCCTGTTGATTAAGTGTAACTGTCGTATGATGTTGGAGATGACCTGCGCTAAGCTTAGAGTCTGAAGCCGAGGTGAACCTACATTATGTCGGCAGTATGAAGATGTAGACGTTTTACGTCGAGCAAAACATAAAAGACAAAGGGGGAATTTATGTTATGTCGATAGAATAATCATGTGGGCGACTTGTGCCGTATTAAACCAAGACCGAGCCTATGTTGGCCTATTAGGAGAGAACACACGATTAAGTTAGGTGAGTGTCATGTGTATGAGTCCGAGTCATAAACATGTCAACTATGTTAGATTCATATCAATCAATAAATCTTACGTTATAATCAATTATATAAAAACTTATTACGATTTTGTAGTAATGCTAGAATTACTCACTTATAGAAATAGAAAATGAGCAATGTTACGACCACAACAAAAATTATCACAACAAATAATCCACACTCTTCATGTCATTCAATGAGCCTTATATGATGATTATTGGTGTAGTGAAAGAGCATTCACTATGAATGCATTCACTAGAAACCTCATTGACCACCAGATCAAGAAGATCAGAAGAAAAGAGAGCCAAAGAAAACAAAAGTGACTAGAAAATGAAGCCCCTCAGAAATGGGTCAAATTCTACAGGATCAAACCTATGAGACTTAACTTAAGGAATGATATAAGCAAAAGAGAGGAAAAACATTCCAAAAAATGAAGTAGAAGGACCTAGCAGAATTCAACAGTGTCGAAACCATGAAGCCTTACGTACAGAGGTCGTGGACTTACATATGCTTGGGATATAATTTATGTCTTAAAAGCTTTAGGCGTAGGTTTTGACATCATTAATTATAGGGAATTCGTAAAGTCGTATTACATATAAAGAATTTTATAAATATTCTTTAAAAGGGAAAAAGACATTGGATGTCGCTAAGCTATTACGATGGTAAACTACATTTTTTTTAACAAAGTGACCCTGAAACATTTTTTAATAACAAATAGGCCCTTGTTCAGTTTGGACTGATCATTTATCAAAGACTCGTTTTTATCAATTTTGATCATATCAATGTGGTTCTCTTAATTTTGAAATTCAACGCAACAAACGACATAAAAAACGGACTTCATATCATCTCACGTTGCTCATATTTGACCACTATATGCACTTTAACCGTGAGTGTTGCCGATGATTTTAAACCTCATTTTTTATTATGTTTGATGCATTGAACTTCTTGAAACAAGTGTTAAGTACGGGTGTGATCAAAACAATGTTTTTTTTAAAACAATTATTGAAAATGACACATATTGGACTTAATTAGGTAAAAAGGATATCTAAAACAAACAATTAGTTATAAGGACAAAAATTAGGTAGATAGAACCAAATACCCTTAATTAAGGAAAAAATAAAAAAATAAAAAAAAGCGGCAAACTGAATGAACGCTGGATGTATATCTTCTTCTTCTTTTTATTTAGAAGGTCACGTTGTTGTTGTTGTTGTTGTTGTTGTTGTGTTTTCTTTTTTTTTTTTCTTTAATTTTATTTTCTTCCTGGACGGTTTGGTGTTGGTTTTATTTTTTGTTTTTTGTTTTGGTTGTTTTTTGTGTTTTTTTTCTTGACGGTAAAGTTTATTTTTTCTTTTTCTCATTGACCATCGTGATTCATTGACCACCGTGATGCAGTGACCACCGTGATGCATTGACAACCGCGATGCAATGACCACCGCGATGGAGTCACCACTCCGATGCACCGACTACCGTGATGCAGTGACCACCCCCGATGCATTGACCACCGCGATGCAGTCACCACCCCCGATTAATTAACCATTGACCACCGCGATGCAGTGACAAGAACATTTGCAACGATTTATGCAGTGACATTTAATTTTTCTCATACAACATTATTTTTGAAGTAACACCGTGATGAAGTGACCACCGCGATGCATTGAACACCGCGATGCATTGACATCGACAATCATATATGCAGTGACATCGACAATCATATACGCAGTGACATCGGCAATCATTATACGTGACATCAACATTTTATGCAGTGACATCAGCAATCATATATGAATGACATCAATAATTTATACAGTGACATCGGCAATCATATATGCAGAGACATCGCGATGAAGAGACATCGTAGTTTTATGCAGTGATATCAACATTTTATGCAGTGACATCGACAATCATATATGCGTGACATCAATAATTTATGTAGTGACATCGACAATCAAATATGCAGTGACATGAAAATTTTATGCAGTGACATCAACAATCATATATGAATGACATCAACAATTTATGTAGTGATATCGGCAACCATATATGCAGAGACATCGCGATGAAATGACACCGCGATACAGTGGCCACCCCCGATGCAGAGACACCGCGATGAAGTGGCCACCCCCGGTGCAGAGACCATCGGGATGCAGTGATCACCGGGATGCAGTGACATTTGATGAAGCAACACCATGATGACATTTGATATTTTTCCGACTTAATTTCATAAAATCGATTTCTTTTCTTCATAAAATCGACTTCAAATGGCAATATCTTTTGATATAAAACTACGATCAACATAAATCTTTCACCTTAATTCATATTTTTATGTAGTGACGACATCGGCAATCATATATGCAGTGACATCGACAATCATATATGCGTCACATCAACAATTTATGCAGTGACACCGGCAATCAGATATGCAGTGACATCAATATTTTATGCAGTGACATCAACATTTTATGCAGTGACATCGGTTATATTTTTTGATATAAAACTCCGATCAACATAATTATTTCACCCCAATTTATATTTTTTCGTCCTTTTTATTTTGATATCTCATTTGACATTTTTCCGAATTAATTTCAAAAAAATGCACCAAGTTCAAACATCATATAATACTTATCTAATGCCTGAAAGTCTTAGCTAACAACACAAATGGAGTTTAAGGAGTCTAAGAGTCAATGCTAATCAACTCTCTTTTAGAAGCAAACAACTCGCTTCTTTGTTTGAACTACCAAACCTTCTTGAACCCGAACCGATTCATACGCGCTAAGTCCTCACGACCGTTTTTGCTTTGATTGAATCCATTTTCTAGCCGAGATGTATCTTCATCATTAATATGTCCCAGCAAGAAATTTTTACTCTTTGTGGAAATTGATTTGGTATTCAATGTATCCAAAGACTTTTCACGAGTCAATCCGGAGGCTCTCAACGATGCAGTACGAACAGAGGTAATCCACGAACCATAGAAAAATCCCCATCCGAATTCGGGCAATTTCATTTCATTCTCATCTTTCTCAATTTCTGATGTCTTCCCCATCCGAATTCGGGCAAGTAAATTCTCGGCACAGAAAAATCCTCAATGTCACTGCACTTCTTCAACCAAGAATTCATTAGGCTTTGAACAACTTCTTTTCCGGGGAATTTGGATGGGAAGTATCCAATCAAACTCAAAGATTCCATGTCATCAGGTTCAAAGACTACATTGCTTAGATAAACAAGATTACATGACATATAAGAAAAATCCTCTCTTAATTTGATGACTTCATTAGTGAAAAATCTATTTTGTTTGAACAAATTTGCCCAAGAAACAGCATTTTCAGCCAATGAAACATCATTAAGAATACTAGCTAAAGCAACATTAGCAGCTCATAAAACAAAACTTGCCCATTTTTTTCTGGCAAGGCTTACGATAAAAAATTCACCACAAACACACATCAATTGTATCAACACTTTAATTTTCTTTGCAGAATCATTAGAAAAAAATGTTGCAAATGCATCAATTACAGAAGAAAAGAGACTTTAACATTATACACAAACATTATCACTATAACTCAGATGAAACTTTTCAGGCCAAAACCCGGAAGGATGAAAAACAGCCCCAACAATCAGGAAATTCGACTAATTCTAAACTGAAAACTAGAGGGGAGCAAGCAGTTTTACCTTACCAACAGGAGACAAAGAAAGCCCAGTGGTTAATTGATGAAGAGAAGCACTCGAACTACCTCCATGTGTGGTCGTTGGTGTGCCGGAAAAGTGCAGAAGAAGAGGGGAAATGGCGAAATGGAAGAGAGGAATGGTGGGAAAGAGAATATGGGTGGCGTATTGAGGTGGGCATTATGTTCGTTTATTCACAAACATAATCTATCTATCAAATTTTTTAAGGATTAATTAATAAACGAACATAATGCCCATATTAAAATTCAAATATCATTCTATTATTATACGTTTATCGTTTCCTATCCAGATTAGGTAGTACTAATGCTCCAAAATATATTGATACGTTTATCGTTTCCTTCCCATATTAGGTAGTACCAATGATCCAAAATACGCCAAGATTAAAATTTAAATAACTTGCTATTACTAAAGGAATATGCATAATCCGTAAAATTTTATTTCATATCTTAGTAATTGTTTGTTTCCTAGGTAATTCGAATTTTAAACGAGATAAAGATTGTTGGTTTCAAAGAAATTTAAATATTAAATGAGATAAAGAAAACCATATGTCGTAAAAATACCCGATGCAAGATATACAAAAGTGTGAATACTTTTCATTTTGCCAATTTCCCACTTTTATAGTTAATTAACCAACTCTATTTGTCCACTTCATGCGATTGAATGTTTCTCTTACGCATAATAAGCGAACATAATTATGTCAAAACATACAAACAAAATAAAGTAATTACTATAAATCTTCACAAACATAATAATCTATCCATCAAAATTTCTTAAAAGGACTAATAAGGGAACATAATAAAATTTCTGCTATCCATGAAACTATCTCTACAGCAGACTACATAAAAACATAACCAAAAGAAGCAATGCAAGAAGATTAAGCAAGTCTACTAGCATTAGATTGTAATTAGATCGAATGTAACCAAATTTTAGTTGCAATAATAAAAACAAAAAGACTATATCATTACTAAGTAAATGAAAATAATAGCATCTTAAAGCATCATGAGCCTTGGTTGCGTGAATGTCACTCAAATGCCCACGCGTTTTCTTTACGGATTCCCTCTTCTTCCTCTTGTGTGAAATCATTCTCGATGTTAAAAAGCTTGCGGATTTCCTCAGGTTTCTTACCCTTAATCATGTCGGCAACAGTTTGACAGATGAGATCAAGTAGGCTTTTTATATCCAGATAATTTGCAGCCTGAGATGTTAAAAAAAAACCAAAAAAATATATCAAGAACCTACAGCATACATAATTCAATCGTGGGGCAAATTGCGAAATTGGTCCAATAATTTTAGGGTGATATGATATCAATTTTAGTCCCGTATAATTTCAATGGTGATATAATTAAAACATAACCTAGTCAAAGAAAGGCCTGAATTCAAGGCGATGGCAGCCTAAACAAACAATTATAGCAGATCATAACAAATACTATAATAAAAAGAATTAAGGAAAAAAGAAGGGGAAATCGAACCAATATCAAATCGTAGAGGGTGTTCTGATCAACTTTAACGAACTCAGTGTCGAAGGCCTTGAGATCGCCGTCGGCGGCAGGGGCGGCGGTGCTGCCACCTTCTTCTTCTTTGTCGGAAGAGGACTCGTTGGAAGCATGGCGCTTGCAGTACTTGATAACCATAGCCAAGATATTGCTGGTAACATTGGGGAGAGGGATGGTGTCGTCGGAGCCCACATCCTCGATCATGTGCTTGATGGTTTGGGACTCCATAGCCACCGATTCTTCAACCTCAAAAGACTGCCCATCTGAGGTCATCAACACAATCATCTTCTTCGTAGTAGCAGACATGGTTATATATGCAATTGATTGATGAAGAAATACAGAAACCGCAGTCCGCAGCAGGATGAATTATATATTATACAAAAAGAAAAGAGAAGGAGACTTGTGTGTTTATTTGCAAAATCGCAGAGGCAACTGGGTGATTTATAGTGAAAATTGAGGGGTGCAAACATGTATCGTTTAGTTTTGAGTCGGTGATTTACTTTTTTTTTTTTTTTTTTTTTTTTTTTTTTTTTTTTTGTTGTTGTTGTTGTTGTTGTTTTCCTGCCAGGATTAGGTATAGTTTAGGAAGATGTTTCTATAATTTGTGTTCGTCATATAAAGAAGAAAAGGATAATAAAGGTTTTCCTATTTTTTTAGGAGAGGTTTTCCTAATTAATTTTTTTTTTTTGAAAGACTACTAATTAATTCCTTAAATTAAGATAACTATCAATATTAACAAGTCAAATCAAATCAAGTACTCTTGTATTTATTAATGTCACGAGTTTGTGTTGTAATAAAATAGGCTTTCAAGGGAATGTAAACAACAATGTCAACCAAAATCGCAGGAACTCAGATAACTTGATATAACGCAGAATCGTGTAGGAACACTTTCCTACAAAAGTTATTCGACCTTTATTGAATGCACCGGATTGCACGAATACTTTTGTGAGATAAGACTACGTTTGCCCTTTTCTTTTTGGCACCAAAAGAAAAGTATACTAATGGAGTTTTATTAGAAAGTTCTGACACACAAAGATGAAGAACACTTTGAAGTTTTTTCAATGTATTCTCTCAAAATGATCAAGTAATTGCTATCTTTCACAAAAAAATCTTTTTTAAAATAAGTAAAACTTGTTTTTATACCTTCTAGGCTCAGAAGTAGTTAGTTAAAACGTTTAGTTTAAGAGACACCTTTGTGGAAAGGTGTTGAGAGGAAAAAACTGCTGAAAAACCAGGAAAAGATACACCAATTCGCATTTTCGGGTCACAGGCGGGAGCCTGTGAGGACCAGAAAACTGAAGAAGAACCTGATCAACATTTTGCCTGAACAAAACCTCACAGGCGGGCGCCTAAGGGCACAGGCGGCCGCCTGTTGCTATGTTTTTCCAAAACCGAATTTCCTTGTCTTTTACGTTCGTTTTACAAGCTCTACTTGATCATTTACATCCGTAAACTCGTAAACACTTATATGAGCGTGCACTCCGCACCTCCAAACCCACAACAGAGTGTTCGAGTTCACCCATCTTTGTACCAAACCCTTAATTACACTAATGGACATGGTTATACTTAAATCACCAACATTCCTCCCCCATTTAAGTGTAATCATTGGTTTAGCTAAAAATCAGTCAAAACATAACAACTCATGCATCAATGATAATGTCACGAAGATTGAATTACCACCTAGTAATATTACACATTTCAAATATCCGAGTATCGGGGTGTGTCTAAGCATTGAACCCCTTTACACATTTTGAATGCATGAAGATAATATACACATGAATTATGATAACTCCAAAAGTTTATTCTTGACACTAATTAAACAGGCCTTGTGTCCATATCCATTCTTGAGCATACAGAAAGCCAACCCTAGAACTTCCTTGAAGGGGCCAAACTTCATACTCATATAGGTGAGCCTTTTATTGATCGTGCACCTGCAATAGCACTTTGTCAAAAGACTCATTAAGATGAATATCTTCAACCTAATCTTGCAGGTCATAGCACATACCTTCGGGACAATATCATGTGCTCAAATCTAAGACAATAGGCCTTCCAAATTGAATTCTGCCTCTAACATTGTATTAGAGGGGAATTGGCTATCCTATCACCAAGACTTATACGGGTTGTAAACCCATCCCGATTACCGACTTATGTACCAAGTCTCTAGCCAGTCCTTTGGTTAAGTGATCGGCTAGATTATGTTGAGATCTCACAAAAACAACCGAAATCACCCCATGAGTGATCAACTCACGTACCGCGCTATGTCTAACGCCCATGTGTCGCGACTTACCATTATACACTTGACTATATGCTTTAGACAAGGTAGATGCACTATCACAATGGATGGAAATGGGTGATATTGGTTTTGGCCACAACGGAATTTCATAGATCAAATTCCTAAGCCACTCCGCCTCTTTTCCGTGTCTTTTATAGAGAAACTTGATGACAAAAAGGCCTTACAAAGGTCAACTTGTTCTTGGTTAGTTCCAAAAATTAACATGTCATCAACATATAAGCAAATTATCACACCATTACCGGTATTGTCAAATTTGATATATATACACTTGTCAGATTGGTTAAGCTTAAAACCATTAGACAAGACTACCTCATCAAATTTATGATGCCATTGTTTAGGTGCTTGTTTAAACCCGTACAATGATTTAACAAGCTTACACACCTTATGCTCATTTCCAGGCATAACAAACCCCTCTGGTTGTTTCATATATATTTCTTCTTCTAAATCTCCATTCAAGAAAGCTGTTTTAACATCCATTTGATGGATTACCGGATTGTTAATAGCTGCTAAGGCAATCAACAATCTAATTGTGGAGATTCTAACAACCGGTGCATAGGTATCAAAATAATCAATACCTTCCTTTTGCCTAAAGCCTTGAATTACCAATCTGGCTTTATGCATGTCGACAGTTGTTTAGGGTGATTTTACATGATTTATAACGTTATATTTTATAACGATTTCCTCCATATTCGTATAATTTGCATAGAAATTAAGGGTTTAATCGAATTATTGAGCAAATGAGTTTTAAAAGTGTTTAAGTGCAAATTTGTGTTGTTTATGTGGTTTCATTGATAAAAATCTTTGAATATGAGATGTTACATTTTGCACGATGTTATCATAAATGTAGGTACGCTTGCATGTTAAATGAGGAGCTTAAACGAAGATCGGATGAAGATTAAGAAGAAAGCTCGATTCGAATAAAGAAAGCTTGATTCGATTCGGCCCAAACTTGGTGACCAAGGTTTTCAAAATATCACATGTAACAATATGTTTTGAGGTCTAAAAGATGGATTTTGAAGAAGATGCCACGAGTTTACGAGTTAAACGAATCAATTTTGTCCAACGCACTTCTACCGTAACCTGTTTTTCGATGGAAATTTGACCCGACTTAGAGGCATTTTCAGGGGAAGAGTTCTTGACGAAAGTTGTAGATACTAAAATGAGCTTCCCAACGCATTTTGAATCACGTCAATCGGAGGTCTACAACTCAAGTTATGATTTTTTTACCGAACTGCTGGAATTACGGACGAACCGGAGATAATTTTATCTCACATGGTTGCATGTTACTCCATGTGAAGACTAATGATGGCAATGATTACTCCCCAACAAACTCCACATGCTTGTAACTAACTCTTGTATGACTCATTCCCTTCACATGCTAAGTAATCATCACCTCGCACATGCTTCCTAACAAACTTAGGATATTTTAAGCATATTCCCTTGATGCTTAGGCTATAAAAACCCCCATCTTCACTTGTAATAGGCGCCCCTCCTTGGTCACTCTTGGCCAAGCTTTTACTTTTCCCGTCTTTTATGTAAATACTCCGTAGGCGTTATGCCGAGAATAAATTAGAATAGTAGTATCGTTGTAATGTCGGAGCTACGACCCCGATTCCGAAATCATACTCGAGGATGATTGGCTAAGGACTCCAGTGCTAGAACCACCATTGTGAAGCTACCATCACCGAATAAACAAGGATTTCGTTTTCATTTGTTCTAGTAAGCTTTCTTGTTCTTCCTTCATGTTTACTTTGTCTATGTGCAATGTGTATGAACTATATGTGTGTTGCATGCTAATCGAATTTAGATACGAAAGTTGATGAATTCGTAGATTACCGTGAAAGAGAGTGATGATATTCTTCCAACATACGTAAGTTGAGGGAGAATATTGTTAGATTAGGATTTTATATCCATATCTTTGATCCGTAAATGCTTTAGTTGTACCGAGAATGGTGAACTAATTAAAAGGCGATGAACCGAAAGGGAAAATGCCTCTTTAGCGTATAATAATCCAAGACTTACAAATGAATGTGTGTCTTTTTTGTTAATTTCGGTGGGGTGGTGGATCAACGGTGTGTTCTAGTTGTTTTAATCTTTCTCTAAACAAATTTTCACGTATCGTCTTTCTTTTCACTTTTGCAACCTTTATTTTATTTCTAGTTTTCAAGATCATAATCATCACTAAAAAGAAATCGAAAGCAAAAGTTATTTTCATACAAGTCCTCGCGGATACGACCCGGTTTCACCACTAGCTGCAAGCTTTTGCACTTGGGGCCGATGTCGGTTTTTAAATAAATTTTAGAACCTGTTTTTAACCGCGAACAAGTTTTATAGGTAGTAGAGCCTTAAGACTTTTCGACGTAACAAGTTTTTGGCGCCGTTGCCGGGGACTTTGGCACGGAAAGTTTTCGTTTTCGGTTTTGTTGTCAACTAAGTTATCTGTTTTCGTTTTCATTTAAAAAAATAAAAAAAAAAAAATCTCGGTAATTACCGAGAGAGAGAATTTTTTTTTTCGTTCTGTTTCTGTTCTGTATTAGTTTTATAGTATTATGTTTCTGTTACGTTGTTCAGACCTGTTTCGAGCCTGTTTTAGTATAGTTTTTTTTAATTCTAAAAAATTTTAAAATTTTTTTTTTCGGTAAATACCGAGTGGATTCGGTAAATACCGAGAGAGAAAAAAAAAGAGAGAAAAGAACTAAGGAACACGTTTCAATCATTGAGGTTGTGTGATGGATTTTCGGTGAATCCCACTCTGCGGAAGCATAAGGATAAAATCCCGAAACCTCGTGATTTAGGTGTTGGTTTCCAAACGTAGTTTATGCAAACTCGAACTCACGGGGGACCACTTTTGTATAATCCGGAGATAGAGCGAACCATCGCTCGACCAAACAGACGTTGGGCTCGGATCACTAGACCGATAGACGAGGGAACCATGGAAGGAAACAATACGGAAGGATACGTTGAGGAGAAGCTCAAGGAGGAGCCCAGGTTGAGGAAATGGCAGATCAACGGACATTGCGACTTTGCCATGCCATCTATTGTGAAAGTTAATCCCGCGGTCGTAATTCCCGAAATCACGGCCGAGAATTTCGAACTCAAAACTTCTTTAATCAATCCGGTGAGAGGTTCCACATTCCATGGATTTTCCATCGAGGACCCGCACGATCACATTCACTCATTTCTAGAATCGTGCGGGACTATTTTAATCAAAGGGGTCACCGAGGACGCCCCGAAAATGAAACTCTTTCCTTTCTCACCGAAGGGAGAAGCAAAAGAATGGTATAAATCTTTACCGCCGAATCCATTACTTCGTGGGAGGAGTTGGAGAAAGAATTCTTGAGCCGTACTTTCCACCCGCAAAGACGGCTCATCTTCTCGAATCGATATTCACTTTTGTGCAATCCGAGAAGGAATCTTTCTACGATGCGTGGAAACGATTTAAGGCTCTCTTGAGAAAGTGCCCCCACCATGGGCCGGACAAACAAAGATTGATCAACACTTTCTACAAGGGTTTGACCGAATTGACTAAGGGAATGGTGAATAGTTCGCGGGAGGTGCATTTTCGAGAAAGACACCTAATGAGGGATGGATGTTGTTTGAAGATATTGCAAAGTATAATTATGCCCCTACCTATGCAAAAGTGCGTCCAATCGAAAAGCTCGACCGCAGGAAGTATGAGGTAGATGAGACCACGTCTCTAAAAGCTCGCTGGCCGCACTACGAAGCAAGTGACGGCAATGAATGTTCAAAGTCTTGTGTGTGACAATTGCCATGGCCAAGGCCATCGTAGTAATCAATGCCGCCTTGACCCGATCTCACAGTCAAAGTCGTTCAAAACAATATTG
This sequence comes from Gentiana straminea, assembly GCA_036785695.1. Lineage (NCBI taxonomy): Eukaryota > Viridiplantae > Streptophyta > Magnoliopsida > Gentianales > Gentianaceae > Gentiana > Gentiana straminea. Next base: position 2,521,982 of record JAVUPR010000366.1, read on the forward strand.
TTTGCCAAAATTGCGATACCGCCGGGCACACATTCCATCGTTGTCATCTATTGTTGCATTCGTAAGAGGTGAATGCATTCATTTCTCAAAATTATCGACCTTCGGGTCGAATCAAAACACTCAAGGGTTCAATTACAACCGGAACCACCCCGGTTTCCGATGGAGTGACCCTTCCTGGGCAAAGCAAACCCCCATCGTTTCAGGCCCCTAGGCCTAATCAAAGCAATTTTCAATCCAACTATCGACCAAACATGGAACACCAATCCACCGCAAAATCAAAATCAATCATTTCGATCTTAGAACAAAAGTTGAGTGAGCAAATCACGGCCAACACTCAATTGGCAAATGCTTTAAGTACTCGACCAAGACGGTGAGAAATTTGGAGGTGCAAATGGGACAACTTTCGGGGCAAAGAAGCAAGTCGACCTCGTGGTCACCGCCGAGTTTTATCGAGAAGAACCCCCGAGGGGTTAATCTGGTCCAAAATGACCGTAATACTTGCACCGATCCGTCCGCACCATGGAACTATGGTCAAGATGAGCCGAATGCTATAAACCGAGGAGTGGGAAAGCGGTTGGCGGCCAGCCAACCAGGGAAACGAGTAGCCCCTCCCGCAAGCGAGTAAACGCAGGAGGGGAAGATCTTTGTTCTCCTCGAAGGATGTTGGGACTACTATTGATCCAAGTGAAAGAGAAAATTCGAAGAAAAGGTGAAAGTTGAGAATTTCGATGATGAAGAGAATACCGCCGAGAAGAAGTCGAATCTAAGTTGAGTTCGGGAAGCATGTGAGGTGGAAGGATAGGGAAGACAAAGCAATCAATGATAAGACGGCAAAGAAGCACTTTACCGAGGAAGACTTTGCCGATCTCCCTTACCCACCTAACAAGAACAAGTCGTCATTAACAATCGATAAAGAATATAAGAAGGTTATCGACTTGCTCAAGAATACCGAGGCAAACATTCCATTAGTTGATCTTTTGGTAGGAATGCCAAAGTATACAAAGTTTATAAAAGGACGCAAGAAGTTCGAAAAAGAAGCTTCAAGAGCTCGAGCACATAGTGTTGAATGGAGAATGTTCCGCAATCGGCCGACTAAACTTCCGGTGAAGTGTCCTGACCCTGGTAGATTTACGATTTCATGTACTATCGGGAACAGGGATTTCCACAATGTTCTATGCGATTCGGGAGCATCAATCAATCTGATGTCTACGTCAATCTTCCAATCTCTTGGATTGGATCAATCTATTACTCCTAGACCTATTTCTCTTCAACTTGCGTATAGAAGTGTGAAATATGCAAGGGGAATTGTAGAAGATGTGTTGGTCAAGGTTAAGAACTTCATATACCCAATTGATTGGGTAATCATGGATATGACCAATGATGAGAAAACCCCTTGATCCTTGGAAGACCTTTTCTTGCAACCGCCCGTGCCTTACTAGATTCCTACAAAGTGGCGAAGTAACCCTACATTTGGAGGATGAGAGCATAAAGTTCAATGTGGGCAATGCAAAGTGAAGCACCCGTCCAAAGTGACACTTGTTTAGCTATTGAGGACGATTTCACCGATGAGTATGATAAACAAGTGTTCATGGGTAGTTGGGATGAGGAAGAATTCAATAAACTATCCGCAACTTGGACTAATGAGGAGTGGATAAAATTTTTAGAAGAGATTGACAAGGAAAGTTCGATTACCACGAAGTGGTAGGAAAGATAATGAGGAAGAGGCATGGTGATATGCCCGCATTTGCAAAGCGGAGATGGTACCCCGTCCGCCGGGAGGCCATGATGCTTCGAGCCCTTATGATAAGCTTGGAGATCTAGAGCTTAAGGGAGATAAATTGAGACCAAGTGTGGAGGAGCCACCGTCGATTTAGTGTTGAAACCCTTGCCTCAACACTTGAAATACATTTTTCCGAGGGACGGTGATAAGCTCCCTTTGATCATTTCATCTAAGTTAGAACCGAAGGAGGAAGAAAAGCTTATCAAAGTGCCTGCAAGATAATATCATCGCCTTTGGTTGGCAAGTGGAAGATATCAAGGGGATAAGCCCTGATATCTGTATGCACAAGATCAGGACTATTGAGGGATCGAAGAAGGTGCGACAGCCTCAGAGAAGGCTAAACCCTCACATGCAGGAAATCGTTAAGAAGGAAATCATCAAATTGCTTGACATGGGTATCATCTACCCAATAGCCGATAGTGAATGGGTGAGCCCCACTCAGGTGGTGCCAAAGAAAAGAGGGATTACTATTGAAAAGAATGAAAAGGGGGAAGAGATTGCCTTACGACAAGTCACTGGTTATAGAATTTGCATCGACTACAGAAGACTAAATGAGGTAACTTTAAAAGACCACTTTCCCTTGCCATTCATTGACCAACTCCTTGAGAGGCTTAGTGGCAAGCAATTTTATTGTTTTTTGGATGGCTATTCTGGATACTTTCAGATAGCTATCGACCCCACTGATCAAGAAAAGACTACCTTCACCTGGCCCTCTGGTACCTTCGCTTACCGAAGGATGCCATTTGGTCTTTGTAACGCACCGGCTACATTTCAAAGATGTATGCTGGCTATCTTCAATGGTTTAGTGGAGAAGGTGATGGAGATTTTTATGGATGACTTCTCTCGTGTTCGGGGACAAGCTTTCGACCACCGTTTACACAATCTTGATAAAATTCGTCCCGGTGCATGAGAAGGACTTAGTCTTAAATTGGGAGAAGTGCCACCTAATGGTGGAAGAAGGAATTGTTCTTGGACACAAGGTGTCCAAGGAAGGTATAGAGGTTGACAAAGCGAAGGTAAAAGCTATTGAAAAAATGACATACCCCAAAACTCGTAAGAGAAGTAAGAGGATTCTTGGGTCATGTCGGATTCTATAGCGGTTCATTAAAGACTTTTATAAGATAGCAAAGCCTTTGTCAACTCTCTTAAGAGAGGATGTGAAATTTGTTTTCACCCCGAGTGTGAAAGAGCTTTTAAAGAATTAAAAGACAAGTTGATTACCTCGCCAATTCTTATAGCACCCGACCGGAAAGCTCCCTTCGAGCTTATGTGTGATGCTTCTAATTACGCAATCGGAGCGGTGCTAGGTCGAGAGTGGACGGTGTTTCAACCTATCTACTACGCTAGTCACACTTTAAACCCAAAGACAAGTAAATTATGCAACAACCGAGAAGGAGTTGTTGGCGTAGTTTTTGCCATGGATAAATTTAAGCTATTTTCTTGGGTCGGAGGTTACGGTTTGGACAGACCATTCGCATTAAAGTATCCGTTGAGCAAGGCCGATGCCAAGCCTCGTTTGTTGAGATGGATCTTGATTTTACAAGAGTTTGATGTTCATATCCGGGACAAGAAGGGTAGCGAGAATGTGGTAGCCGATCACATGTCTCGGCCGACCGATGATCCTCGTGTAGTAGTCGATGAGATTGGAATTGATTTTCCAACCGAGCAACTCATGACCATTGATGTGTGCGAGGTTGCTCCCGCCCGTGCGGGAAAAGGTTCTCCTTGGTTTGCACCCTTTGCAAACTTTTGAGCGGCGTATATCCGGACCCCGACTCGACATATCGCAAAAGAAGAAATTCTTTTCGGATTTGAACTATTATGTGTGGGACGACCCTATTCTCTTCAAGCGTTGTAAGGATGGATTACTCCGTAGGTGTGTCCCTGAGTTCGAGCAGAGGGACATTATGGAGCAATGCCATGACGGACCCGTGGGAGGTCACTATGGAGCCGGGAAGACCGCTCGCGAAGATTTTTCATCCGGTTTCTACCGGCCGACAATTTTTAAGGATACAGAGATTTTTGTAAAAGGGTGTGACTGTGCCGCCGCACCGGTAAACTTTCTCGGCGAATGGACATGCCCCTCCACCCCATTCAAGAATGCGAGGTTTTCGACGTATGGGGTATTGACTTTATGGGACCGTTTCCATCCTCGTATGGGAACAAGTACATTCTGGTCTGTGTCGACTACGTGTCAAAGTGGGTAGAGGCAATAACAACACCGCGGAACGACCACAAGGTGGTCAAGAACTTTCTGAGGAACAATATTTTTACACGGTTTGGCTGTCCACGAGCTCTCATCAGTGACGAGGGAACTCACTTCGCAATACTCCATTAGAAAATATTTTAGAACGATATGGGGTAAAACACAAACCGCTACCCCTTATCACCCTCGACGAGTGGACAAGTTGAAGTAAGTAACCGAAGCCCGAAAAGCATTCTTGAGAAGACGGTGAACTCTCATAGGACGGACTCGGAGTCAAAAACTAGATGATGTACTCGGGCCTACATGACGCCTTTCAAAACTCCTATTGGCACGTCTCCGTTTCGATGGTTTATGGTAAGGCCCGCCACCCGCCAATCGAGCTTGAGCACGTAGCATTCGGGCTATTAAATTCTTGAATTTCGATAGCCGCTTATGCAGAGAAAAGCGATTGTTGCGAAGCACAGTGAGCTTGATGAGTTCGACTCCTGTGCCTACGAGAGCTCAAGAATCAATAGAGAGGACTAAGCTTCTTCACGACAAGAAAATCAAGCATAGAGAATTCAAAGCGGGCGAATGGGTTTTACTATATAATACCAGGTTACATCTGTTTCCTGGTAAGCTACGCACCCGTTGGTCTGGCCCTTTTCAAATCTCTCATGTTTTCCCTAGTGGAGCAGTCGAATTGAAAAATAAGCAGGGTGAGTTGTTCAGAGTAAATGGTCATCGTTTGAAACACTATATTGGTCAACAAAAGGAACGACCGGTGGTTTTCCATCTAAAAGACGTCCCTAGTCAAGATAGCTCCGATTCTTCGGCACCTGATGATTTACATCTCTGTGACTTCTTTGATGATGTTGTGATTACTGATGATACACCTCGGCTTGTGGAACTGAAATCTAAAAAGAAGAAGAGAAGAATCATAGGAACTAAGTGGATACAGAAGTTTACTGATATGGCCAATACATTGGCGAGACTTTGTTTTTGTGGGATCCATACTATTGACCCCAAGGAAATCATGAATGATTCCGGAAAGAGGCCTCACTAGCCTGACCCGGGTTGAAAATTTCTGGGTTGTCGAGCAAACGACATTAACCAAAAGCGCTACCGGGAGGCAACCCATTTAAAAAAAAAAAAAAAAACAAAAACTCTACATTTTGGATGATACTTTACTCATACTTTGGATAATAGTTTTCTAATACTTCGGATTGATTTTCATTTTGTTTCGCCAAGTCTCAGGATGAATGTTTGAATGTCATTAAAGAGGGAACGATTAGGTGGTTATCCGAAAATCCCGAGATACAGCAAAGATAAAATTCAAATACATCATTTCTTAGATTTAGGTTGTTAGAACAATTTGAAATAACCCTTGAGGATCTGGGTATAAAAGACTAATAGTTAATACTTTGTCACATATTTCATATCATGATCTAGTCTGTTTTAAATTTTCAAATAATGTGTGACATGTATTATTTCAACTACTATGAAACTAAGGGAATAGGAAATTCAAAGCTAACCCGAGTTGACATTTTATTGTCTAGTCGAGCTCCCGACTATAATTAAGCCCTACTAGGACGGTAACCTAGATATCTTTTCTTTTTTGTGTGTAGTTTATTTCTGTTTTGTTTCTCTAGTTGTTGCTAATGTTTAGATGATATTGCCTTGTCTATCATCTTTTGTGCCCCTATCCCCGAGGTACGTCTTGTTTTTCCATGGTGTGCGGGATATTTGCGATAGCGATTGTGAGCTTTTAGATAAATCGTTTACCGGTGGATGGTCCACGCCTCATCGCTTTCATCAAGCATTTCTGGATCTGATTCGCGACCACTTCCAGAATTGCCACCTTCGAATTACAACCAGCTAAGTATTTCTTATTTTGCACATGCTGAGGACATCATGTAACTTAAGTGTGGGGGAGGGTTATATATGTTGTCTTGGTTTTAAACGTTTATACTATTTATATATATATATATATATATATATATATATATATATATATATATATATATATATATATATATATATATATATATATATATATGATTATGTGCATATTTTCATTTTATAACTACTATATTCCACTCATTATTCATCGAGGTCGATGTCAATTCGTAAGTGGGGAGTAGAGTAAGTTATAAAATTTTGAAAATATTAAAAATTAACGCTATAATTAAAATAAGTATATTGATTGCTTAACACTTAGTTTTATTTTTCCTAAAGTAGAAATAAGATAGTATATAATTAATATAATAAATTTAATATATTTTGATAGAATAAGTTTTAGTTAAGTAAAATAGATTAGATGTATTATGATTATATTAATTATGTCAGTTTTAGATTTTTATAAGATCTTAAGTATATGTAACTATACATAAATATTATTGAGTATTGTTGATTTGAAATTAGACAGATATGCTTATATTTATAATGAAATGTTAGAATAATTTTCTTTTCGAAATAAGTATGAATATGGAATCAGACCAAGGATGACGATTTTTGGCATAATAAAGTTAGATAGGTGCTAATATATTTGACATCACCTCATGACACTTGCAAAATAGTCGATTCTGGCAATGAGTTCGGATATGTTAGTATTCTATGAAAAAAAAAAAAAACAAATCACCTCGAGTCCATTTGGATACTGCCCCAATTGGGGAGTGTGGTTTACCTTGGACAGTATGGGTTTGAGTGATCTCAGGGTGACTGCCTCTAAAGTTTGGGGAGAGTGTTATACTTTTGAGACGCGACGATTTAAAAAAAAAAAAAAATATTGGGTTGTAATTTGATAAAAAAAGGTTTTTGAGATGAAAGTTAAGTACGTACGACCAATCTTCTTCTTTTGATAATTCTTTATTTTTCCTTTTGATCAAACACCCAGATCCTGATCGTTATACTAAGTCCTTGATTCCAATTATTTCATACGAGTTAAGATTAGAGAATAATTTTAATTTTTATTATATTTACTAAGTAAATTGTGTAGAATTTCATTTAAATGATATTTGATAAATAATTTATCAAAGTTATATACACTTTTTATCTTATTAATTTCTAAGAAAGATATATTTAATATATTTATAATATTGAAATGATATTTTGTTAACTTGAAAGTTAATCTACCAAGCATATCATTTTTATTGTAGTTTTTATATGTTACCGCTTATTTTTGCTCGGGACGAGCAAAAGCTAAGTGTGGGGGAGTTGTTTAGGGTGATTTTACATGATTTATAACGTTATATTTTATAACGATTTCCTCCATATTCGTATAATTTGCATAGAAATTAAGGGTTTAATCGAATTATTGAGCAAATGAGTTTTAAAAGTGTTTAAGTGCAAATTTGTGTTGTTTATGTGGTTTCATTGATAAAAATCTTTGATTATGAGATGTTACATTTTGCACGATGTTATCATAAATGTAGGTACGCTTGCATGTTAAATGAGGAGCTTAAACGAAGATCGGATGAAGATTAAGAAGAAAGCTCGATTCGAATAAAGAAAGCTTGATTCGATTCGGCCCAAACTTGGTGACCAAGGTTTTCAAAATATCACATGTAACAATATGTTTTGAGGTCTAAAAGATGGATTTTGAAGAAGATGCCACGAGTTTACGAGTTAAACGAATCAATTTTGTCCAACGCACTTCTACCGTAACCTGTTTTTCGATGGAAATTTGACCCGACTTAGAGGCATTTTCAGGGGAAGAGTTCTTGACGAAAGTTGTAGATACTAAAATGAGATTTCCAACTCATTTTGAATCACGTCAATCGGAGGTCTACAACTCAAGTTATGATTTTTTTACCGAACTGCTGGAATTACGGACGAACCGGAGATAATTTTATCTCACATGGTTGCATGTTACTCCATGTGAAGACTAATGATGGCAATGATTACTCCCCAACAAACTCCACATGCTTGTAACTAACTCTTGTATGACTCATTCCCTTCACATGCTAAGTAATCATCACCTCGCACATGCTTCCTAACAAACTTAGGATATTTTAAGCATATTCCCTTGATGCTTAGGCTATAAAAACCCCCCCATCTTCACTTGTAATAGGCGCCCCTCCTTGGTCACTCTTGGCCAAGCTTTTACTTTTCCCGTCTTTTATGTAAATACTCGTAGGCGTTATGCCGAGAATAAATTAGAATAGTAGTACCGTTGTAATGCCGGAGCTACGGCCCCGATTCTCGAAATCATAATCGAGGATGATTGGCTAAGGACTCCTGTGCTAGAACCACCATTGTGAAGCTACCATCACCGAATAAACAAGGATTTCGTTTTCATTTGTTCTAGTAAGATTTCTTGTTCTTCCTTCATGTTTACTTTGTCTATGTGCAATGTGTATGAACTATATGTGTGTTGCATGCTAATCGAATTTAGATACGAAAGTTGATGAATTCGTAGATTACCGTGAAAGAGAGTGATGATATTCTTCCAACATACGTAAGTTGAGGGAGAATATTGTTAGATTAGGATTTTATATCCATATCTTTGATCCGTAAATGCTTTAGTTGTACCGAGAATGGTGAACTAATTAAAAGGCGATGAACCGAAAGGGAAAATGCCTCTTTAGCAGATAATAATCCAAGACTTACGAATGAATGTGTGTCTTTCTTGTTAATTTCGGTGGGGTGGTGGATCAACGGTGTGTTCTAGTTGTTTTAATCTTTCTCTAAACAAATTTTCACGTATCGTCTTTCTTTTCACTTTTGCAACCTTTATTTTATTTCTAGTTTTCAAGATCATAATCATCACTAAAAAGAAATCGAAAGCAAAAGTTATTTTCATACAAGTCCCTGCGGATACGACCCGGTTTCACCACTAGCTGCAAGCTTTTGCACTTGGGGCTGACGTCGGTTTTTAAATAAATTTTAGAACCTGTTTTTAACCGCGAACAAGTTTTATAGGTAGTAGAGCCTTAAGACTTTTCGACGTAACAACAGTACCGTCAACTTTCATCTTTCTTTTAAATATCCACTTGCAACCCCAAAGGTTTGCAACCACGCGGAAGATCTGTAAGGATCCACGTGTTGTTTCCCATTATGGAATCCATCTCATCATTGATGGCTTCTTTTCAAAATGACACGTCTCGAGACTCCATAGCCTCCTTAATCGTCCTAGGATCCTCATCAATATTATAACAATATGAGTATTGAAATCCTACTTCATCTCTTGTTCCTTCCATCAAATAAGTTTGATAATCGGGTCCAAAAGACTTTGGTTTCCTAGCCCTTTTGCTTCTACGAAGCTCGAAAGGCTCATCTTGAGAATCAACACCATTGTTGTTCTCTACTCCAACAATAGTAGGAGTTATATCTTTTGGCCTCGGTATAGAAGTAAACCAATGTTCATCAAAGATGGAATCCCTTGACTCAATCACCGAATGAACATCAACTGAATCATTAGGCTCTATAACATAGAACCTATATGCTTTGGAATGCAAAGCATATCCAATAAAGATACAATCAATGCCTCTTTCACCCAAGGTTTTAATCTTAGGCACGGTAAGTCTTACAACAGCCCTACAACCCCAAACTCGTAGATAATTCAAGTTCGGCTTCTTTTTGACCCAAAGTTAATATGGGGTAATTGGATTCCTTTTATTAGGAATTCTATTCAGTAAATAACAAGCCGTTAACATGGCTTCTCCCCAAAATCCCTCACTCAAACCAGAGTAAGATAACATGGAATTAACCATCTCTTTAAGAGTACGGTTTTTCCTTTCCGCTATGCCATTTTGTTGTGGCATATACGGCGTTGTAACCTCATGTATTATACCACATGACCCGAAAAAGGTTGGATCAAAATATTCACCACCTCGATCGGTACGGAACCTTTTTATTTTAGTGGTTAATTGTAATTCTACCTCATTTTTTAAGATTTTAAATTTATCTATTGCCTCGTCTTTTGAATGAAGTAGAAAAACATAACACAACCGAGTGCAATCATCTATAAATGTCACTACATATCTTTTATTACCAAAAGAAGGGTAGCACAGAAATCACATAGATCACTATGAATAAGTTCTAAAACGGAAGATGACCTTTCAACACTATGAAAAGGTTGTCTCACAATTTTATTTAACATACAAGTATTACACTTATTCATATTCATGTCAAAAGATGGAATTAACTCATTTTTAGACATTATCAACATACGCTTATAATGAACATGTCCCAACCGAGCATGCCATAAAACAGAACTATTAACATCATGAATTGCAACAACATTATTTACAACATCATGCTGAATATTTAACATAAACATGCCATTACATAAGTAACCAAATCCAATAAATACACCACACTTACTTAATATGTACTTATCCGACTCATATACTTGTTTATAACCTTCTTTACATAATAAACTACCAGAAACCAAGTTTTTCCGTATACACGGAACATGCAACACATGTTTCAAATTAATACATTTTCCAGAACTAAAAGATAAATCAACACTTCCTATTCCAACTATGGCAGCCCTTGACTCGTTTCCCATAAGTAGCATGGATCCATCAATCACAGGTTCATAGTTTTTAAACCAGCTTCGATCCTTGCAAACGTGTCTCGTTGCACCCGAGTCAATCCACCAAGCAACATTATCATCCTGCATATAAAATGCCTCAGAAATTAGTGGTACATAATTCACATTAGAATTAAATCCACAAGTAACATTCTGACCTTGATGTTTAGGAGCACCTTGGTCCTTAGACCTTTGCCACGAACTGTTGTTTGATCCTTTCTTCCTTACTCGACAATCAACCCTGAAATGTCCAGTTTTCCCGCAATTCCAACAAGCACCTTTCGATTTTTTGTTGGTATCTTTGCCATTGTTTTTGGAAGACTTTTTCTTATCTTTTCCTTTGTTCCTATATGAACATTCACCGGCTTCCATCATATTGATAGAGGTCGAATCCATTACCTCTTTACCCTTGGTTTTACCGCCCTCTTGCGCCCTTAGAGATTCCTCTATACGCAAGTGACTACCAAGTTCTACCAGAGATAATTCTTCCTTTTTGTGTTTTAACATGTGTTTAAAATCTTTCCATGATGGTGGTAATTTATCTATAATGCTTGACACCGAAATAGACTCATCCATTTCCATTTTATGTTGTGCAAACTGACCCAAAATGCGCAGTAATTCATTATATTGTTCCATTACCGACCTTGAATCTATCATGTTATATTTCATAAAATTACCAACCAAGAACTTTTTACTAGAGGCATCTTCATTCATGTATTTAGACTCTAGTGAATCCCAAAGTTCTTTTGCAGACTCAACATTTTGGTAAATGTCAAACAACGAATCAGACATACCGTTTAGAATGTTACCTCTACAGATGTAGTCATCATTCTCCCATTTGTTCTTCCTCCTCAGTTCCTCCAATGGTCCGTCATCCAATACTTCAGGCATCGGTGTACTCAACACATACACCACTTTCAATGTTGTTAGCAGAAAATGCATCTTCCTTTGCCATCTTCTAAAATTAACACCTTCAAATTTTTCCAACTTTCCAAAGTTTGTAGTCATCTCCTTAACACTTGACATTGCAGAAATTAATTAAATAACTTTTGTAGATTGTTGTAATAAAATAGGCTTTCAAGGGAATGTAAACAACAATGTCAACCAAAATCGCAGGAACTCAGATAACTTGATATAACGCAGAATCGTGTAGGAACACTTTCCTACAAAAGTTATTCGACCCTTATTGAATGCCCCGGGTTGCATGAATACTTCTGTGAGATAAGACTACGTTTGCCCTTTTCTTTTTGGCACCAAAAGAAAAGTATACTAATGGAGTTTTATTAGAAAGTTCTGACACACAAAGATGAAGAACACTTTGAAGTGTTTTCAATGTATTCTCTCAAAATGATCAAGTAATTGCTATCTTTCACAAAAAATCTTTTTTAAAATAAGTAAAACTTGTTTTTATACCTTCTAGGCTCAGAAGTAGTTAGTTAAAACGTTTAGTTTAAGAGACACCTTTGTGGAAAGGTGTTGAGAGGAAAAAACTGCTGAAAAACCAGGAAAAGACACACCAATTCGCATTTTCGGGTCACAGGCGGACGCCTGTGAGGACCAGAAAACTGAAGAAGAACCTGATCAACATTTTGCCTGAACAAAACCTCACATGTGGGCGCCTAAGGGCACAGGCGGCCGCCTGTTGCTCTGTTTTTCCAAAACTGAATTTCCGTGTCTTTTACGTTCATTTTACAAGCTCTACTTGATCATTTACATCCGTAAACTCGTAAACACTTATATGAGCGTGCACTCCGCACCTCCAAACCCACAACAGAGTGTTCGAGTTCACCCATCTTTGTACCAAACCCTTAATTACACTAATGGACATGGTTATACTTAAATCACCAACAGTTTGTTTATGAGCGTTTGGTTCTTGAGTTGATGATTTCGAAACTGGTGTTCGTTATTGAGTTCTTGATTTGAAACCGGGATCCGTTATTGAGATCACGATTTCAAACCCGGGGTTCGTTATTCATTTGAAGCCCGTGGTTTCGTTATTGATTTGATGACGTGGTTTGTTAGTGATGAGTTCATGATTTGAAATCCGTGGTTCGTTAGTGGCTTTATGATTTGAAATCCGGGGTTCGTTGTTGATTTGATGCTTTGAAACCCGTGGTTCATTTTTAAACTCAGGGTTCGTTAGTGTGTTAATGATTTGAAATCCGGGGTTCGTAAGTGATCGAGTTGATGATTTTACCGTCAAATTCACAAATCAAGCTAAAACAAATTATACAGCAATAACAACACAATACATATATGAAACTCCAATAAATATAAAAAGTTGACAAATTTGAACGATAAATTATACAAAACCTGTAATATATAAAAAATATGACAATCTTAACATAATGATAGAAGTAGTATATAAAATATTGTCATGACAATCTTAACATAAAAAATGCATAAAATTATAAATACAACGGATATAATAACAATGTCAACAAAAACGCGGGAACTCGGATAAACTTGATATGACGTAGAATCGTGTAAAACACTTTCCTACAAAAGTTATTCGACCCTTATACGATGCCCCGGGTTTCACGAATACTCTTGTGAGATAAGACTACGTTTCCCTTCTCTTTTTGGCACCAAAAGAAAAGATTACTAATGGAGTTTTGTAGAAAGTTATTGACTCTCAAAGATGAAGAAGAACTTGAATATGTTTCTTCTATGCTCTCAAAATGATCTTATATATTGGTTAAAAAACGTTCTAACATATAGACACCTTTTTGGAAAGGTGTTATATGGAAGAAACTGTCGAAAAACACTGAAAAGACACATCAATTCGCAAATTCGAGTCACAGGCGGGCGCCTGTGGTTGGCCTGTGAAGACCTGAAACCCGAACTAGAACCTGTCCAAAATTCCTCTTGAAAAAACTTCACAGGCTGGCGCTTGTGTCTGGCCTGTGACACAGACTGGCGCCTGTGGCTGGCATGTGACACAGTTTTTCCAAAAACGAATTTTCGTGTCTTTTAAGTTTTTTTCGACAGTTTCTTCCGTATAACACCTTTCCAAAAAGGTGTCTATATGTTAGAACGTTTTTTAACCAATATATAAGATCATTTTGAGACCATAGAAGAAACATATTCAAGTTCTTCTTCATCTTTGAGAGTCAATAACTTCATACAAAACTCCATTAGTAATCTTTTCTTTTGGTGCCAAAAAGAGAAGGGAAACGTAGTCTTATCTCCCAAGAGTATTCGTGAAACCCGGGGCATCGTATAAGGGTCGAATAACTTTTGTAGGAAAGTGTTCTACACGATTCTACGTCATATCAAGTTTATCTGAGTTCCTGAGTTTTTTGTTGACATTGTTGTTCCCTTGAATACCTATATTAAACAACAATCTACAAAAGTTATTTCAGAATTTCTGCAATGTCAAGTGTCAAGGAGATGACTGCAAACTTTGGTAAGTTGGAAAAGTTTGAAGGTGTTAATTTTAGAAGATGGCAAAGGAAGATGCATTTTCTGCTAACAACATTGAAAGTTGTGTATGTGTTGAGTACACCGATGCCTGAAGTGATGGATGACGGACCACTGGAGGAACTGAGGAGGAAGAACAAATGGGAGAATGATGACTACATCTGTAGAGGTCACATTCTAAACGGTATGTCTGATTCATTGTTTGACATTTATCAAAATGTTGAGTCTGCAAAAGAACTTTGGGATTCACTAGAGTCTAAATACATGAATGAAGATGCCTCTAGTAAAAATTTCTTGGTTGGTAATTTCATGAAATATAACACGGTAGATTCAAGGTCGGTAATGGAACAATATAATGAATTACTACGCATTTTGGGTCAGTTTGCACAACATAAAATGGAAATGGATGAGTCTATTTCGGTGTCAAGCATTATAGATAAATTACCACCATCATGGAAAGATTTTAAACACATGTTAAAACACAAAAAGGAAGAATTATCTCTGGTAGAACTTGGTAGTCACTTGTGTATAGAGGAATCTCTAAGGGCGCAAGAGGGCAGTAAAACCAAGGGTAAAGAGGTAATAGATTCGACCTCTATCAATATGATGGAAGCCGGTGAATGTTCGTATAAGAACAAAGGAAAAGATAAGAAAAAGTCTTTCAAAAACAATGGCAAAGATACCAACAAAAAACCGAAAGGTGCTTGTTGGAATTGCGGAAAAACTGGACATTTCAGGGTTGATTGTCGAGTAAGGAAGAAAGGACCAAACAACAAGTTCGGGGCAAGGGTCTAAGGACCAAGGTGCTCCTAAACATCAAGGTCAGAATGTTACTTGTGGATTTAATTCCAATGTGAATTTTGTACCACTAATTTCTGAGGCATTTTATATGCAGGATGATGATGTTGCTTGGTGGATTGACTCGGGTGCAATGAGACACGTTTGCAAGGATCGAAACTGGTTTAAAAACTATGAACCTGTGATCGATGGATCCATGCTACTTATGGGAAACGAGTCAAGGGCTGCCATAGTTGGAATTGGAAGTGTTGTTTTATCTTTTAGTTCTGGAAAATTTATTATTTTAAAACATGTGTTGCATGCTCCGTGTATACGGAAAAACTTGGTTTCTGGTAGTTTGTTATGTAAAGAAGGTTATAAACAAGTGTATGAGTCGGATAAGTACATTTTAAGTAAGTGTGGTGTATTTATTGGATTTGGTTACTTATGTAATGGTATGTTTATGTTAAATATTCAGCATCATTTTGTAAATAATGTTTTTGCAATTCATGATGTTAATAGTTCTGTTTTGTGGCATGCTCGGTTGGGACATGTTCATTATAAACGTATGTTGGTAATGTCTAAAAATGAGTTAATTCCATCTTTTGACTTGAATATGAATAAGTGTAATACTTGTATGTTAAATAAAATTGTGAGACAACCTTTTCATAGTGTTGAAAGGTCGTCTTCCGTTTTAGAACTTATTCATAGCGATCTGTGTGATTTCTGTTCAACGCCTTCTTTTGGTAATAAAAGATATGTAGTAACATTTATAGACGACTGCACACGGTTTTGTTATGTATTTTTACTTCATTCTAAAGACGAGGCAATAGATAAATTTAAAATCTATAAAAATGAGGTAGAATTACAATTAACCTTTAAAATAAAAAGGTTGCGTACCGATCGAGATGGTGAATATTTTGATCCAACCTTTTTCGGGTCATGTGGTATAATACATGAGGTTACATCACCGTATACGCCACAACAAAATGGCATAGTGGAAAGGAAAAAACTGTACTCTTAAAGAGATGGTTAATTCCATGTTATCTTACTCTGGTTTGAGTGAGGGATTTTGGGGAGAAGCCTTGTTGACGGCTTGTTATTTGCTGAATAGAATTCCTAATAAAAGGAATCCTATTACCCCATATGAACTTTGGTTCAAACAGAAGCCAAACTTGAATTATCTACGAGTTTGGGGTTGTAGTTCTGTTGTAAGACTTACCGTGCCTAAGATTAAAACCTTGGGTGAAAGAGGCATTGATTGTATATTTATTGGATATGCTTTGCATTCCAAAGCTTATAGGTTCTATGTTATAGAGCCTAATGATTCAGTTGCTGTTCATTCTGTGATTGAGTCAAGGGATGCCATCTTTGATGAACTTCGGTTTACTTCTATACCAAGGCCGAAGGATATCACTCCTACTATTGTTGGAGTCAAGAACAACAATGGTATTGATTCTCAAGATGAGCCTTTAGAGCTTCGTAGAAGCAAAAGGGCTAGGAAACCAAAGTCTTTTGGACCCGACTATCAAACTTATTTGGTGGAAAGAACAAGAGATGAAGTAGGATTCCAATATTCATATTGTTATAATATTGATGAGGATCCTAAGACGTTTAAGGAGGCTATGGAGTCTCGAGACGTGTCATTTTGGAAAGAAGCCGTCAATGATGAGATGGATTCCATAATGGGAAACAACACGTGGATTCTTGCGGATCTTCCGCGTGGTTGCAAACCTTTGGGTTGCAAGTGGATATTTAAAAGAAAGATGAAAGTTGACGGTACGTCGACAGTATAAAGCCGATTGGTAATTCAAGGCTTTAGGCAAAAGGAAGGTATTGATTATTTTAATACCTATGCACCGGTTGCTAGAATCTCCATAATTAGATTGTTGATTGCCTTAGTCGCTATTAACAATCGGTAATCCATCAAATGGATGTTAAAACAGCTTTCTTAAATGGATATTTGGAAGAAGAAATATATATGAAACAACCGGAGGGATTTGTTATGCCTGGTAATGAGCTTAAGGTGTGTAAGCTTGTTAAATCATTGTACGGGCTTAAACAAGTGCCTAAACAATGGCATCATAAATTTGATGAGGTTGTCTTGTCTAATGGTTTTAAGCTTTACCAATCAGACAAGTGTGTATATAGCAAGTTTGACAATACCGGTAATGGTGTGATGATTTGCTTATATGTTGATGACATGTTAATTTTTGGAACTAACCAAAAACAAGTTGACCTTTGTAAGGCATTTTTATCATCAAGTTTCTCTATGAAAGACATGGGGGAGGCGGATGTGATTCTTGGAATCAAGATAAAACGGAGTGATAAATGGATCTCTTTGACACAATCTCATTATATTGAGAAAGTGTTAAAGAAATTCAATTGTGAAAATTCTACTCCAGCTAATACTCCCATGGATCCTAATGAGAAACTCATGCCTAATACGGGAAATCTGATATTACAACTTGAGTATTCTCGGGTGATAGGTGTTAGTAATACCATCCGCAACGGAAGCGATTTAAGGATCTAGATCTATAAATTACACGTAATAAAATAAACTAGATCTATATCTACAAGGGTGTTGTAGAACATACCTCTTGAATCTCAAAATTCAAGTTGAAGAACCGCAATAGGATGAACGAAGAAAAGCGTGAAGAGCACCACGATCTTCCGTACGTGTGATCCAAACAACTCCCGGTGGAAGGAAATCCTCGGCTCGAACCCTTCCGATATGCTACCCGGAAAAACCTCCAAGATTTTCCCTCTAAACCCCTTGGCCGAATTTTTGCTCCTTCTCTCTAAGAGAAGTCGAATTTCATTGTGTGTCTAAGGCTTGTGAGAACACTCTTTATATAGGAGAGTAAAACTTAACCTCCAAGGATTTAATAATTAATATAAAATCAATTATAATAATCCCATTAAATAAAAGATAATCCCATAATATTCTAGAACAAATCTAGAATAATATTTATCTTTATTTCTTTCCATAAATATTTATCCAATAAATATTTTATGCACATGTCTTATTAAATCACAAGAAAACAATTTCTTGTTCCATAAAATAGACAAGGGGCGAAATTCACACATATTGACCTAGTCAATATTAATTTTGCCATAACACAATAATTGGGCCAAGATTATGGAAAATGTCTTTTCCACATATTTAATTATTTAGCCCAACTAATTTAATAGTCCACTAAACAATTAATTCACATATCGTTTTAATAAAGTCCAACAAGAACTAAATTAATATTATTAGGATTCGACGTCCGAGAATAGCTATGCTATATTTGGAGGCACGTCGGGGACCATGGACTAATAATCAGCGGCTCCGATAAATCAAATAAATAATTATCTTACGAACAAGAATAATTATATTCGATAAATCAATCACGGGAATATGCTGATGACGGAAAAATTCACCGTTATTTTTATAACTTTTCAACCCGTTTCGATATCATTTTGAGCACTTTTGTATCATTTCGAGTATTTAATTCCTAAGTTTCATAAAAATATATAAGTAGTAACTATTATGTAAAATATCGTGTTTTTAGAAGTTTTTATTAGTTTTTGTACCGGTTTAGTAACCGGAGTGTCGTGTCGGATTTACGTTTGGTATTTTGGTGGTTTATTGCGAATCATAAGTGGACCAAGATTCTACGTAACGACATGTTTTGAGCCCTAAAAGAGGTGTTTAGAGGGTTAGAAGAAGGTGCCACAAGCTTACGAGTTCAAAAGGGTCGTTTTTCCTAAGTACTTGAATCGTTACATATTTTCGACGGAGATTTGACCCAGCTTAGAGGCATTTTCAGGGGATGACTTCTTAATGAAAGTTGTAGATCTTCACATAAGCTTTCCAACGCACATTGAATCACATCAATTGGAGTTCTACAACTCAAGTTATGGTCAAGTGGCTAATCGATTCGTATCAGTAAAATGTCGTAAAACGACACGTAATGGAAATGGCTCATCAAAACGACATTTTCTGAAGAAGCTTCCTTAATAAAAGTTGTATATCTTCAAGAAATCTTTCCAATGGATTTTGAATCAAGTCAATCGGACTTCTACAACTCAAATGGTGGTCAAGTGGCTAATTGATTTGTATTAAGGAAAATGTCGCAAACGACACGTAATGGGAATGGCCCATCAAAACAACGTTTTCTGAAGAAGTGTCCTTCATGAAAGTTGAAGAATTTTCCGAGAGCTTAATTTTGACGTTTGAATCATAATTATTGAAGGCCTACAACTCAAGATATGAATTTTATAAGTTTTATTACAAATAAATACTCGATGGAAGGATCTAGATCCTCATAAGCAATGATCACCACCGGATCGATCCGACACCAATCCGGATCGATCCGGCTCCTCAACATTTGCTTATATAAACAGAGTGTTGATGCAGAGAAACGGTGCCCCTCTCTTCTCCCATTTCTCTTCTTCTCCTTCTTCTTTCTTTTATTTATGTTATGGAGGGGCCTATATGTAATATATATGTCGTTATAATGTCGGTGTAATAACCCGACTAGTTATAGTTTTAATATAATTTCGTTTCCGTTTTTATTGCTTTCTTTTATTTTATGCAATTAGTATAAATATATATATATACGTATATTATATATATCTATATCTATATATATATCTATATATATATCTATACGTATATCTATATATACCGTAGTTATCTTTTTCGTTTTGTTTTCTTTCATTTTGTTATTTTCGTTGTTATTTTCGTTAATATGAGTAGTTAAACTAAACATAGCCGAATTATGTGAAAACGGGTAAAATTGACCCTCGGGAGACGAGATGGGAGTTGTGTGCGCATAATTAAACGTTCGTATGATAAACTCATGTTTTAAAACCCGTTTTGATCATTTTCCTAACTTTGAATAAAATTGACAACTTTGTTCACGGTTACATCGAGCTATTAAATGTATTTTGCGGTGAGATGTGAGATATGGATATCACTAATCATAGTCCTGATTGTTAGATTGACAATCTAAGTGATGATCCGGACTATGCCTAAGTGAAATTCTTGTTTTTACGAGATGTGCGAAACATGTTTTAAAATCACTAAACCATAGTCTTAATCGTTAGATTGGCAACCTAAGTGATACGTTAAAATTATGTTTTTGTGAGGTTTTTCAACGGCTTTTTATTCCGGTCAACCATGTTAGGCGAGTTAGCTCTCTAAAGGGAGGGTTAATAAACCTAGTGTGGGGGTTAAGTGAGAGCTGTTCAAATCTTAACGCAAGAATAAAGAGTTGACTCCCGTGAATATCATATGAACTGAATCAGATAAAACACACTCCTTATCAAGTTTTTCTGTGGGGAGATAACTTTTGTTGGATCATGGCTCGGCTATGCTTTTTAATCACCTAGTTAATCTCATTAGTTAAAATTTATTTTTCGCATTAGTATAAACACTCCACTTAAAACTTTGATCGCCTAGACTAAGAATCACGTTCGTTTTGGTACTCACAACCACATTTCTCTTGGGACGACCTCGTACTCCTGTAGCTATCCTAGCAATCGACCTGGTACTCTGCCAGTTAGAGAGTTAGTTTACCCACAGTTGCGAGTCTTTATAAATGTATTTTTTAGTGGGTGAATTTTTCGCTCATCAAAAATTGGCGCCGTTGCCGGGGAAATGTGTGATATTGTTGTGATATCTTGTAAGTGAACCGAAGGCTTGGGCCTAGGTTTTTATTTTTATTTTATTTTCGATAAGAGTCTTGGGATGCTGAAGTGATATTGTCCTGAACTCGGTTTGAATACGACTTTGGTACTCAACCCAATCTCTTTACGGGGTTGTTATATTAGGTTGATATCTTGTAAGTCTGGCTAGAACTGAGGCTTAGGGCCTTCGGCTACCATAAAAAAAATATATAAAAAAAAAACGAGAAAAAAAAAAGAATTTTATTGTTTTCGTGTTGTTTTCTGAAATCTTGCAGTTTGTACTTAAATGGATCAATATTTCAATCAATATTACTCACCTGAACAACAATACCCCTACCAACCTTATCAACAACAGTTCGTGTCTGAGCCTCAGTATCAACAGCAGAGTAACCAGGATTCTTGGTCCTATAATTGCCCTAGTGCATACCAGGACCAGAATTATGGTTATTCGAGTAATGAGCCACCCTATTACGAGGGTTACCCGAACTCTAGTGCTTATCAGGATTACGGTGTTCATACTCAACATGTTGATAGCTTCAACCATATTCACCATCGATCGTTGTCCGGAATGGCAAGAAGACTACTACTCACCTCCGATGAATCAAAATCAATATGATCGGTTTTCCCCCATGCCACAAGAAGAATTCACCGACAGTCAAATAGAGCAACTAGAACGATTGAACCAGAGCCTGGAAGAGCGACGTTGGACATGCAGGAGTTCAAGGTAAGTACTGACTCCGCCATAAGAAATCTTCAAGACAAGGTGGGGCAATTGATTGAATTAGTGAGGTATGTGAAAGAGGCAGAGACATGTAAGGTGGTTAGGGATGATGATGAGGTTATCACTGAAGAAGTTCAGGTTGAGAATAAGGTTGATAATTCAGTTTGCAAAGAAAAAGTGCAAGATTTGGAGATGACAGAGTTAGAGGAGCGAGAGATTGATTGGCCATCTTTAGTAAAGCCACTGGGAGAGTTGGTAATAGTAGATATGTTGGTCCCGGATTACTATCCACTCTGTGAGGATGAATTTTCTGCGGTCCAGTTCATATACTCCCCAATGGATGAGCTTTATGGTGATTTTCAAAAGAAGATGGTTCGACAGGCAGATAAAAGAAGATTCTCTGGCTGGGAGGAGATAACATCGAGGGCCAAACGAGGTACGTTTCTAGACAATTTAATTTCTTTAGTTCTCGCATTGTTAATTTTTCTTAAGCTATTGATCTTCTTAAGTTCTGACTTTGGTTGATAACTTGTAAATACTACTTTTGTCGAGCAAACGACATTAAACAAAAGCGCTACCGGGAGGCAGCCCGTTAAATAAATAATTTGAATAAGACTAGTCTTAATTAAATGTAGAATCTGTATGAAAGATGAACACAAATCACAACCAAGTCTCCGGATGAATGTTTGAATGTTATTAACAGGGAACGATTAGGTGGTTATCCGAAAATCCCGATGGAGAAATAAAGATAAAATTCAAATGTATCATTTCTTGGATAGAACATTTTGAAAGAACCCTTGAGGATCTGGGTATAAAAGACTCACTACATTACATTTCATGATCTAGTCTGTTTCAGATTTCTGGTCGTTGTAGTATAGTGGTGAGTATTCCCACCTTAATAAAGCGTGTGTAATAAAAATGAAACTAAGAATAGCCGACTTGACTATGATATATGCTCATGTGATACGTATATGCTTAGATGTTTTGTGCTCTACCAAAGTATGGTTATTTTTCCATCTAAAGCTATTATATTGTCTATCGAATTTTTTGACGTGACAGGGCCATTATCTCATTATTCCCATATCCCTGTTCAATATTTTGGCACGAGGACCATGTCCCGTGTTTGCTTTGTTTTGGTTGTTTTGGTACAGGGATTCGGGACGTGTTTTCTCATGGCTGTTACGGGATTCGATAGCATCTTTCTGCTTGGTCTATAAGCTAAGTCTTCCTCTCTATCTCATTTACACTCGAGAATAATGCAAAATCGTAAGTGGGGGTAGAGTCGTGGTTGGTCTAGAAATGGCGTAAGTGTTTAAACCCTTAGTTTTTGATCTTTTTCAAACATTATTTAGTTGATTAAAATAATTTGTATAAGGTATATATTTCATGGATTTAAAGATGTAATGATCAATTGGATATGTATAACTAATTTGAACCGTAAGTGCATTTTAACCCCAAATTTATTTGTGTAACATAAATTCCTTCACGTAAGCCTTTGATATTGAAGCGAAAATTTTAAACTGTACCCATTCAGTATCCTAGTGGTTATTCTAGAGATAATAGCAAGTAACTTAGTACCTAACTTTTGAACGTGTACCGTGAATATACGAAGGTTTGAATGTGATAGGAAGAATACCAAACTAAGATAAACTATATGTCGGTTGTAGCTACCAATGATTTGAGTGTGGTAGGGCGTTATCACGAAACGTCCTATATCACTATGAGGTTTAAAAGCTCCCGATTGCTCGATGATTGTAGTCTAGCTAGGGTGTTATCACGAAACATCCTATTGCTAGGAATGAGGGCATATACTATACATGTGAAAAAAAAAAAAGTTAGATAGGTATTAATGTATTCGATCTCACCTCATGACGCTTGCAAGATAGTCGATTTTGGCAATGAGTTCGGATATGTTAGTATTCTATGAAAAGAAAAAAGAAAAAAAAATAGAAAAGAAAAGAAAAAGTTGGTTGAAAACTTAGTTATCTTCGACTATCCCCGTATAAACTAAATGATATGCTTTAGGGATTATCCTAATAAGTACACGGGAGGACTTTGTGTGGGCTGTTCTATCGCCTATACCTAGGAAAGTTGTTAGGATTGTCCGAATGGATACTAGTGCGTTTGCTTGATTTATTCAAGAGAGGATAGTGGAAATTGAAAAGGCTTGTCACACACACACTCTGTTATACATTTATATTGCGGTTAACGTGTGATTATGATTCAATTGGTTGTATCATCTGATTGTCATTTATATCTTATCTTCATGAATTTTTCCTCATTCATTTTATTTTATCGCTAATTTTGTTCGAGGACGACCAAAAGCTAAGTGGGGGGTTGTGATGACGGAAAAATTCACCGTTATTTTTATAACTTTTCAACCCGTTTCTGATATCATTTTGAGCACTTTTGTATTATTTCGAGTATTTAATTCCTAAGTTTCATAAAAATATATAAGTAGTAACTATTATGTAAAATATCGTGTTTTTAGAAGTTTTTATTAGTTTTTGTACCGGTTTAGTAACCGGAGTGTCGTGTCGGATTTACGTTTGGTATTTTGGTGGTTTATTGCAGAATCATAAGTGGACCAAGATTCTACGTAACGACATGTTTTGAGCCCTAAAAGAGGTGTTTAGAGGGTTAGAAGAAGGTGCCACAAGCTTACGAGTTCAAAAGGGTCGTTTTTCCTAAGTACTTGAATCGTTACATATTTTCGACGGAGATTTGACCCAGCTTAGAGGCATTTTCAGGGGATGACTTCTTAATGAAAGTTGTAGATCTTCACATAAGCTTTCCAACGCACATTGAATCACGTCAATTGGAGTTCTACAACTCAAGTTATGGTCAAGTGGCTAATCGATTCGTATCAGTAAAATGTCGTAAAACGACACGTAATGGAAATGGCTCATCAAAACGACATTTTCTGAAGAAGCTTCCTTAATAAAAGTTGTATATCTTCAAGAAAGCTTTCCAATGGATTTTGAATCAAGTCAATCGGACTTCTACAACTCAAATGGTGGTCAAGTGGCTAATTGATTTGTATTAAGGAAAATGTCGCAAACGACACGTAATGGGAATGGCCCATCAAAACAACGTTTTTCGAAGAAGTGTCCTTCATGAAAGTTGAAGAATTTTCCGAGAGCTTAATTTTGACGTTTGAATCATAATTATTGAAGGCCTACAACTCAAGATATGAATTTTATAAGTTTTATTACAAATAAATACTCGATGGAAGGATCTAGATCCTCATAAGCAATGATCACCACCGGATCGATCCGACACCAATCCGGATCGATCCGGCTCCTCAACATTTGCTTATATAAACGAGTGTTGATGCGAGAAACGGTGCCCCTCTCTTCTCCCATTTCTCTTCTTCTCCTTCTTCTTTCTTTTATTTATGTTATGGAGGGGCCTATATGTAATATATATGTCGTTATAATGTCGGTGTAATAACCCGACTAGTTATAGTTTTAATATAATTTCGTTTCCGTTTTTATTGCTTTCTTTTATTTTATGCAATTAGTATAAATATATATATATACGTATATTATATATATCTATATCTATATATATATATATATATATATCTATACGTATATCTATATAGCTGTAGTTATCTTTTTCGTTTTGTTTTCTTTCGTTTTGTTATTTTCGTTAATATGAGTAGTTAAACTAAACATAGCCGAATTATGTGAAAACGGGTAAAATTGACCCTCGGGAGACGAGATGGGAGTTGTGTGCGCATAATTAAACGTTCGTATGATAAACTCATGTTTTAAAACCCGTTTTGATCATTTTCCTAACTTTGAATAAAATTGACAACTTTGTTCACGGTTACATCGAGCTATTAAATGTATTTTGCGGTGAGATGTGAGATATGGATATCACTAATCATAGTCCTGATTGTTAGATTGACAATCTAAGTGACAGATCTGGACTATGCCTAAGTGAAATTCTTGTTTTTACGAGATGTGCGAAACATGTTTTAAAATCACTAAACCATAGTCTTAATCGTTAGATTGGCAACCTAAGTGATACGTTAAAATTATGTTTTTGTGAGGTTTTTCAACGGCTTTTTATTCCGGTCAACCATGTTAGGCGAGTTAGCTCTCTAAAGGGAGGGTTAATAAACCTAGTGTGGGGGTTAAGTGAGAGCTGTTCAGATCTTAACGCAAGAATAAAGAGTTGACTCCCGGGAATATCATATGAACTGAATCAGATAAAACACACTCCTTATCAAGTTTTTCCTGTGGGGAGATAACCTGTTGGATCATGGCTCGGCTATGCTTTTTAATCACCTAGTTAATCTCGTTAGTTAAAATTTATTTTTCGCATTAGTATAAACACTCCACTTAAAACTTTGATCGCCTAGACTAAGAATCACGTTCGCTTTGGTACTCACAACCACATTTCTCTTGGGACGACCTCGTACTCCTGTAGCTATCCTAGCAATCGACCTGGTACTCTGCCAGTTAGAGAGTTAGTTTACCCACAGTTGCGAGTCTTTATAAATGTATTTTTTAGTGGGTGAATTTTTCGCTCATCATATGCCACCATAATCCCGTGACTGCACTCCTCCGATTATAAGATTATATTTATCTCCTCACGAGAATAATAATAGGCGTCCATTGATATAATCATTACATATGGATTAATCCTCCATAGACTGTTCATTCTAAATCGGGAAGTTACCGTTAACCCTTTCTAGAACCTCTTATCCTTATTTACCATTAACCCCCTAGTGATCAATTAATTCATACAACTCACTGGTAGCTAATCGGTGTAATATGAACTCCATGGATCGATCGGTTTCTAGGATTAACAAATAAGGGAATCGTTATCTACTTCCATAAATGGAAGGAATGGATTCCGTATCCGTGATAACACGTACTACTCACTCAATCCAAGTACAATGCCAAGATGGGGTAATTCGGACCACGGACTCGGTGTAATCCTTAACCGTCAAGTCAAACTTCATACCGATTCAAGCGGTTGATCGTGATCACCTCGGGATTAAGATATATCCATAAATATGATCATCCATTGATTCGATAAGACTTCTCGATTACGGAATTATATCGTGAACTCTAATCAAATCGGTCCACCCTATATGATATATCTATCATATATAAATGCCCCATTAGGTTCTCTTAACCGAAAGTCCGGATAAGACAATCACACCTATTGTGTTCTGGGCGCATTAATAGCACGTTAAAGGAGAGACCCGATACTCTCGATTAACTTCACTACGGGCTAATTGTATTTTAAGTACATCTTCACTAACTCAATCCTCCTGTGTATATCCCATACACTGAGTTAAGTGATTACATAAACGATATACTTAGGGTTTTCTGTAGTGTAAATACTATTGTCATATCGGTGATTATGAGAATAATAAATATGAATAATAATATCATTTCATTTATTAAATAAAACAATTACAAAATTGTCTTTCGGGCATCACACCTAACAATCTCCCACTTGCACGAAAGCATGTGATTAATTGTTTTAGAGCACACCCTATTATTTAAAATACAACAAACTACATCTCCCACTTGCTCTAAAGCAATGGAGACTCATCCCGTATTCTAGTACCCACTAAGCATATCATAACCATTTCGTATTCCAAAGTACACTCCGAGTATGCCGTCGTTGGATAGGTCGGTGACTCGGGAGCACCTACATCTAAATGTCATGGGTCTTAATGATTAGTCAGGTTGTCGGCTCGAGACGATCCGTAGATTCGAAACGTTACCGGTCCATCTAATCATGTGGTACTTAGTAAACACTGAGCCCGAGATCAGTGTATCACACATGAATATGTCCGCATATTGTTCCTCGTTCTCTCAAGATACTACAGGACATACTAAACTTGCTTTGTTAACCGCCGAATCTAAGATTCGATCAAAGTTGACGTTCAATAACCTGACCATCTCTTACTAGAAAGAGAATCTATCCCATTTCTCTTGATCCGAAGATTTAGAGAGTCATTCCTGAGGCATAGGGTAGAACTTCCTCGTTGAATGTTGCATACACAGATGCATCATCTTAACCAATAAGATGGATGGGAAACCAGTGACTGATTCTAATGAATTCGACCGAGTCAAACTCTTCAGAATGTTGTCCAAATCTCTGTTGCAGAGAATTGTGGTATTGTCAGATTCTGACTTCAGATAGCACACCCATGTTGTTGCCAACTGGTGCAGTGTTATCCTTCACAAACACTAATATATATTTATATATTCACTACTGTACTAAAATTGATATCCAGTCTACAAAAGACTTATCAATATTCTGGTCAAATCCACATATTGTAGAAATATATGACTTCCCAGTGACCGAGAGGTTTGCTTTTTATCCACAAAGGACATAAGCCTTGACAGTCATCCTGTCATAAGTTCATAAGGCAATACCCTTCTGTTTTGAATGAATCCAGACTCCGTTTGTTTGGCAAGAAAGTCTCAGGGAATCACCCCTATTTTCTTTTGAACGAAATCATGCAATACTAAGTGGTAAGAGAGTTCAAGGTCTGATTAACTCTCTACTTCTTAGGGAATTACCCCTAGACCACTCAATCTTTGCTCTGAAAAGATAAACTTTCCTATTCATTCTACTCTTTTCCGTATAGATCCAATTACTCCCACTGAGCCTGAGACGCTCAGGTGGTTCTACAAGAGTGTTCAGGGTTAAATTGTATGATTTTTAGAGATATATTTTATATCGATTTCTCCCATATTCTTATGTTTTTCATAGAAATCGAGCTTTATATTGAAATATTGAGTAAATGATGTTTTCAATGGTTAAATTGCGAAACGTAACGAATTAGGTGCTTAAATGATGATTTTATATGATTTTGGAATTGTGTTACGCTTTGGTATGTTTTCCCTTAATTGTAGATACTCATTGATGATGATAAAAAGGATTTTAGAGAGCCAAATTCGAAGTTGGAAAGGAATCAATCACATTTATGGAAGAATAGAAGATTTAAGGAAAGAAATCAAGTTGATTGATCCAGCCGAACTGGCATCCAGAAGATTGGACGAGCGTTTGAAAAGCTGGACGGGCGTCCAGAAGAGGAAAAGTGATTCAGAGAGTTTGGACGTTGTTTGGACGAGCGTCTGCCCTTGAGTCCAAAGCAGTTGGACGGGCGTCCACCCAAAACAGACGGGCGTCCACGGCCGACTGAAGCGCAACCGACCTAGTTTTTGACCTAGCCGACTTATTTTCCTATTTAAGCAGCAGCGCCCCAAACCCTAAATCATACCTTTTCATACCATAATTTCTCATACACAAAAACCTAGAGGAGCAGCCGCACTTTGGGAGTGTCAAGGCCGGTCACCCGAGCCTTGTGCTCGGGTGATCCGAGGTTAGATTAGGATCGTTTTTGTTTCGTTTTCAATTCATGGATCATCCATTGTATAAACTATGTGAGTTTATCTTTTTGATTTATTCAAGCTTTGTTTATCTTCATGATTTTTGATTTATTTTGTATCGTTCTATGATTATGATGCTATCGTGTGAACTCATATCGAGAGATTTGTTTACTAATTGATATGTTTACAACATACGGAAGTTGCGTAAACTAGATCACCATAGAAAGATAGGATCTTTAATCGTTAATTAGTGACAAATTAATGGATTAATTATCTAGGTTGTTAGATTCTAAAATACGAGAGTTAACTTGAATCTACACCTTCGTTTTGTATGGAAATTGGCCTCAACATTCGGGAGAGGAGAGATCGATAATTGAATTCACTAAGGAATTAGGAATTCGTAGCTTGAGAAATAGATTCACTAAGAGATTAGGAATTTGTATCTCGTGTAAAGGTGAAACCACAATTTGAATTAAAATCATGAGATGAACTAGGATTGAAATCACTTGGTTTGTATTTTGTTTGATCCCATGTATCTTTAGTTTAGGTCGTTTTTATTATTCTTAGCTTATGTTTGTTTGTTCTTTCGTTTATTTGTTTTCATGAGTAACAATTGAAAGGAATTAATAAGATTAGATTCGACATCCCAATTCCCTGTGGATCGATACCCGTACTTACCCTACTATGCTAGCAATTACCCGATATTCGGTCGGTTAGGAGTTAGTTTGCATGTTAGGTATAGGGTTTATAAATTTTCTTTTTGTTTAGTGATGCAAAATCCTCCGAACAAAGAGCATGAACAGAACTGGAGTACCGAACTCCATTCACAGGGTTATGGCTATTAAACCAACCTCTATTATCAGAATCCTATGCTGCTCACAAATGAGCCATAGGTCATCAATCGATCCTCAGACTACAAAGTCCGCAGAACCCGTAATGGGTAATGGATAAACCATACTCCCACTACATTCTGGGTGGATCGAAATTCTGATCTAGCTCAGTAGTATTTTGTGTTATTACCAACAACCGATGTTGGATGTGGTCTGATTTTAATCAGTTAGTAACTACTTTGAGTAAACGTACTTCAAGGTTCAAGGTTTTTCTATTCATGGACTCTATCAGAAAGGATGCAACAGTATAACTGTCCCTTCCCGATTTCAAGAATCTTATAACAAACCTTTTTCTCAATGCTATAAGATATATAACGATTGGTCACTGACCGAACGTGTTCGCGAAATTCCCAGACCTACCTTCAAGCACCGTGTGCTAAATGCTTATATTTATGGAAGTGGGGTGAACCGAATCCACACCTTATCCGTAAATTCCAAAGCATATTCTGTGTAGACTTCTTGGTCTTACATTTCAATGTAAACCGTTATTTCGCTTCCAATATCTTTATTGAGTTAAGCAGTGTATTGTAGCACATCTAAAAAAACTATATAATGCAATTTAACGGTTTCTCACTTAGTGAGAACATGTCACAATGAGGCAGGCTGAGCATCAGTCTCGAGGACTATGAATGGCCTATTCCGAGTGTAGAATACTCTATCTCTGTTGAAAACAGAGAAACCTCAAAATTATTTTGGATAAACATTTCGGAGTGTTTGAATAGTTATCAGACAAGAAGTCACTACTCGGAAGCTCCTACTAGCTTGTATCTTTCATCAGACCCCGAAGGTCGTCATGAACAAGCTATATTACTTCTTTATAACCATTATCATTTCCCGATTGAAAGGAAACTTAGTCATTGAACCTTTGAGACAATATAACCAGACTGGGAGAAAGGAATCACCCTGAGCCAGTCTTCAGGTCTTGTCTTTTAGGGACTATGCACTAACTATGGAATATGAAGAAGCGTTTATCTAAATATAGAAACCAATTGCTTTTAATAGTTCTTAAGTTGTGTTTTATATACTTATTTCAGCAGTTGTAAGTGGTTTTGACTTTATCAAACAAAAGTCCGAGTCTTGGATTCGTACTACAAATGGTATATTCACTTTCTATACGACAAACAAATTATCGAATATAAGGTAAATCCAATCGTTCCAACGAATCTTAAACATAAATTAATTTTTCCGCGATATCCAAGGATTGAATCCGAGATTCATTTCCTTATATCACTCCCACTATTCTAGCTAAAATTAACTGCCCGTTGTTTACTCTTTTAATCGTTAAATGCACTGCTACCTTGTTCTTCCAAAGAACTTAGCTCGAGAAAATCGCCAAGGATTCATAGGTTGGTGATCCAAAGTCACTGTCCTTATCCTATGATTTTCAGTTAATTAATTTTCGGTTCAGCCTTAAAATTTTCTCAGTTTAGGTGACAAACACTTTTAGACATATTCTCCCATTCTTGACTTTCCGTGAATGGAAACGAGTCTTGAACGGCGGTTCGTTTGAGTAGACACTACTCTTGAACCGTGGGATGTCTATTTCGAGTGTTACTCGTCGGGACTTCTTGGATTTTCTAATATACCAGAAAAAACAACAAATCATAACATTAAAGCTCCCACTAGTTTATCGGTTCCAAATACCTTCTAACGAGCAATGCTTTATTTTTATGATTTTCCGATTTTTTCGATTAGAAAATCTTTCGTACATTGTTCCAATGTTTCCAGAAAAACAACAAATAGAACTCCCACTAGTTCATCGATTCCAAATATCGTCTAACTAGCAACATTTCATGACTTTCCGGTTTTTCAATTAGAACTGTTACGTGTGTAGTCAGTTACACTTTTCTATTGTTCTAGAAAAACAACAAATCATAAAGCTCCCACTAGTTCATCGATTCCAAATATCGTCCAACTAGTAACACTTCATGATTTTCCGATTTTTGAATTAGAAAATTACTTGTGTACACACTCAAAATTCACTAGAAGAATTTCAAAGTCCGAAATCACCTTTGATCAAACTAAGTTTGTCTTCCGTTTGACACGAATGACACTAGTGACATACCTATATGTCACTGGTTTTTAAAAAGGCTTAAGAGAAAATATCTCTTTTGAAAAATAATTGCATTATCGATTAACTAGTTCAACGTCCTAGTTACTTTCCACTTTTTAACGAAGTCAATACTAGTCAATTAATTTTTAAGCAATTTAGTAAGGGATAATGCTGTAAATAAAATGACATATATTAATTCAAATTTAACACTACTATATAAGTTTATTTTAGGAATTGTAAACTAAAATTAAGTCTACTCTACCATTCCAAGGTTTTAACCTCGCATCTCAGTGCCGCCGTAGGGTAGGTCAAAGAGATGACGGTTAAATCGAGACAATCTCATCAATGAATAACTTGTGAGAATCAAACATCCCACGAGAATCGAACATCCCTTTATTCATTGACTACCTTCCTTTTTTTAGCCTAGATATTATCAAGAATACCCATGATGAGTGTGACCTACTATATCGGATCTCTTAGGTACGCCCCGAGTGTGCCGTCGTAGGATAAGTCAGTGACCCGACGAGTACCTAGAAATCCTATCCTTTCGGAGACCAAGCCATGAATGTTGATAGGGGTGAACACCATCCGTAGGGGGACGAAATCAAAACGCCGCGAGGCGTCACCCTTCTCTCACTTACTTGTATCTATAGTAGAGGCCGTGGGGTTGGCTGTCGCCTCCCCCGCTCCCACTCAATATTTTGGAAGTGGTGGTGGGTTAACTAACCACGTCTTTTTGATGTCAACATAAAAGTACATCAAATCAAGGATTCCAAATGGTGTCGGTAATGTAGGCAAGCATACCCATCCTATTCGTTGAAACATATGTGACAGTCGGACGAAGTCGGGTCAAGAGGGCCCCATTGAGATAAGAAGGAATCACCCCTCCGCTCGCTGGTGTAGCTTAGTCTTGCTGGACCCCCGTGCATACATCAAACTAGGAGGGTTAAGTCGGTCGAGCCTAGCTCAGTTGACCACCCAACCTATAGGCGAACCGTTTTTATCCAAGATTTATTGTTCTTTTACCATCATTCAATCTCGTAGACACTACGAATCGAAAACGTGATCTCGTTTGGGCTTTAAGGCTGTTCACCGAGAACACACACCGAAAGGCTTAACGATTTCATAACCCGTCCTCGGATCTTTAATTAGTTACTAAATTAATTAATTACCACGTATTAATTAAATTTCAACTAATTACACGAGTTTGTATACATGCCTATTTTAATTACCAAAATTAAAATTCTACATGTATGCATATGTATGCATGGAGTGGATTTATGATATGATGCATGTCATGGCAATTCCGATTTTATGTCTATTTTATGATCAAACACATAAAAAATAATTTGCGGAAAATTTAAACACCGAGATGGATTGTTGGTACCCCCGTATCTAATCTATCCTAGGAAAACAGTAAATTACATAATCTATGTCTTCGAGTCTTGATCTTCGAATCTTGAACTCGAACCGCCGGATCACGAACCACGAACACCCGAGAGGAGAATATGCCTTTTTAATTAAATAAATCCAATTTATTATAATTAATCCAAAAAAAATAAAATTGTTATTATGCTTATGCGGCTGTTTCCATTAAAAAAAAGTTTTCCAAATTTTTTTGTTACAATGAGGCGGCTGCATTAAATTATTTTCCAAAAAATATTTTTATTTATTTATTTATTTATTTTTGGTTGTTCTGCCAAACGGCAGTATGAAAAAAAATAGGTTAAATTTTTTTTTTTACATGCAGCCCCATTATTAAACCCTAGCCGCATGCATTTATTTATAAACAGGACTTATAGCGACGCTTTTCAGCGTCGCAGAAAGTCCTGTAGCAGTTTTTAATAAAATTTTATCCGTTTCTCCTCGTTCATACCTTGGGTTTCGCCTTGATCTTCAATTTTCCAGCAAGATCTTCATCTTTTCCAGCCCGTATATTCAAAATTACAATAAAAGATGCTACTTTTACATATAAATTTCGAAAATTGACATAAATAAAATACAATTCCTATGCTCAATTGTTACTAAACAAAGGAGCTACAATAGATCTAACGAGTAAACAGTACCAACCCCAATCCATCTCTTTGAAGGATGCAGGTTCTTAGATCTAAGCGAGTTAGATCTACGCGCAGCGGATGGATCACGACTTATATATCACAATACATAATTAAAGGACTTAAACTACTACAAGGGGGTTAAGATCAAGTTACCAATAGTAGGAAGAGATGCCAAGATCTTCCGATGTGTTCTCCAAACGGCGGTTGGTGGACGCCCTTCTTGATACACAAACCTCCTCGATATGCAACACTCTTCCTCTAAAATCCTAGACAAAAAAAAACAATTTTTTCTTCTCTCTTTTTAATGAGTGGGGCGAAATTTTCAATGTGATTTACACTTGGAATAACTCTCCTTTTATAGGAGAGTAAATCCTTGGTCTCCAAGTTTTAATTAATTAAATAAATAATTAATTAAACAAAATAAAAAGATATTTTCCTTAATGAATAATTGTGACATATTATTGACCAATAGGAAACTAAATAACATGTCATCCAACCAATCACATAACAAGAATATCTTTTATTTTCCATAACACAAGAAAAACCAATATGGCGCCACCTCCCTAGGGTTTTAGCCCACATAAAATGTCTTTTATGTGTATTATATTATTTAGCCCAACTAAATAATATCCATGCATATCAATTAATTAGCCCAGCCAATTAATTATCACTGAGGCCCAAGTAACAAGATTATTAGTCCGAATTACAGAAGCCACATCGGGGACCATGGACCTATAACCAGTAGCTCCAATAATTAATTATTCATCGAACAGAATAAGTACATCAATTATTAATTCCGGGATTACGCCACCATAAATCCGAAACCGAACTCTACCGATTACGGATGTATACTTATACTCAACCCATAGAGTGAATAAGCGTCCATTGATATAATCACTACATACGGATTAACCCTCCATAGATCGTCCATTTCGAGTGGGAAGTCTCCGTGAACCCGACTCAGAATATCTTATCCTTATTTACCATTAACCCCCTGATGATCAATTAGCACACATATCTGACTAGTAGCTAATTAGTCAAATGTGAACTCCCGGGATCGATCACTTTCTTAGGGCTAACAAATAAGGGGATTGTCTCTCTACTTCCCGCATGAAGGAATGGATTCCATGTCTGTGAAAATCAGAACTACTCACTCATCTGGAGATAGTGCCAATGAGAATTGGCTTGGAACACATATTAAAGTGAACCGTAACTAACACATCAAACACTACCCCGGGACAAGCAGCATCCTGTGATCACCTCAGGATTAAGGTTGATCCATATATGATCATCTAATGATTTAATAAGATTCATCGATTACGGAATTATACCAAGAAATACATATTAAATCGGTCCAGCCCTATATGAATGCCATCATATATAAATGCCCCACGTAGTACCTCTACCGACAAGTCCGGATAAGACTATCACACCCTAAGGTGTTCGGGCGCATTATTGGTGTTTTAATCAAGAGACCCTAAACTCGATTAAGTTCACCACGGACTAACGATTTAAGTATATCACCACTAACTCAATCCTCACGTGCATGCCATGCACTGAGTTAAGCGGTTACATACTGATATACTTAGGGTTTGCAGCAGTGTATTACTTACAAGCACAAAGCAAGTAATAAGGTGAGATAAATTCTGTCATCCATTAAAAACAATTACACAAATTGTCTTTCGGGCACTACACCTAACACTCTTCAACCAAGACATTCATAACATAAAAAAAATAAAACAAAATTTCGGCCCCTTTTAAAAAAGTTGGGACAAAAAAATCTACATGTTTTACCACTCCTAGATCTAATATTTTATACGTATAAATATAGATCACCATGTCTCTGATACCACTGTTAGTAATACCATCCGCAACGGAAGCGATTTAAGGATCTAGATCTATAAATTACACGTAATAAAATAAACTAGATCCATATCTACAAGGGTGTTGTAGAACATACCTCTTGAATCTCAAAATTCAAGTTGAAGAACCGCAATAGGATGAACGAAGAAAAGCGTGAAGAGCACCACGATCTTCCGTACGTGTGATCCAAGCAACTCCCGGTGGAAGGAAATCCTCGGCTCGAACCCTTCCGATATGCTACCCGGAAAAACCTCCAAGATTTTCCCTCTAAACCCCTTGGCCGAATTTTTGCTCCTTCTCTCTAAGAGAAGTCGAATTTCATTGTGTGTCTAAGGTTTGGGAGAACTCTCTTTATATAGGAGAGTAAAACTTAACCTCCAAGGATTTAATAATTAATACAAAATCAATTATAATAATCCCATTAAATAAAAGATAATCCCATAATATTCTAGAACAAATTTAGAATAATATTTATCTTTATTTCTTTCTATAAATATTTATCCAATAAATATTTTATGCACATGTCTTATTAAATCACAAGAAAACAATTTCTTGTTCCATAAAATAGACAAGGGGCGAAATTCACACATATTGACCTAGTCAATATTAATTTTGCCATAACACAATAATTGGGCCAAGATTATGGAAAATGTCTTTTCCACATATTTAATTATTTAGCCCAACTAATTTAATAGTCCACTAAACAATTAATTCACATATCGTTTTAATAAAGTCCAACAAGAACTAAATTAATATTATTAGGATTCGACGTCCGAGAATAGCTATGCTATATTTGGAGGCACGTCGGGGACCATGGACTAATTATCAGCGGCTCCGATAAATCAAATAAATAATTATCTTACGAACAGAAACGTACCGCTCATAACGGTGATATTGTAGGTTCGAGCCGTATTTGTCCAATTGACACATCGGAAGGAATTAATGTTGGGTTATATTCGATAAATCAATCACATGAATATGCCACCATAATCCCGTGACTGCACTCCTCCGATTATAAGATTATATTTATCTCCTCACGAGAATAATAATAGGTGTCCATTGATATAATCATTACATATGGATTAATCCTCCATAGACTGTTCATTCTAAATCGGGAAGTTACCGTTAACCCTTTCTAGAACCTCTTATCCTTATTTACCATTAACCCCTAGTGATCAATTAATTCATACAACTCACCGGTAGCTAATCGAGTGTAATATGAACTCCATGGATCGATCGGTTTCTAGGATTAACAAATAAGGGAGCTGTCTATCTACTTCCATAAATGGAAGGAATGGATTCCGTATCCGTGATAACACGGACTACTCACTCAATCCAAGACAATGCCAAGATGGGGTAATTCGGACCACGGACTCGGTGTAATCCTTGACCGTCAAGTCAAACTTCATACTAATTCAAGCGATTGATCGTGATCACCTCGGGATTAAGATATATCCATAAATATGATCATCCATTGATTCGATAAGACTTCTCGATTACGGAATTATATCGTGAACTCTAATCAAATCGGTCCACCCCTATATAATATATCTATCATATATAAATGCCCCATTAGGTTCTCTTAACCGAAAGTCCGGATAAGACAATCACACCTATTGTGTTCGGGCGCATTAATAGCACGTTAAAGGAGAGACCCGATACTCTCGATTAACTTCACTACGGGCTAATTGTATTTTAAGTACATCTTCACTAACTCAATCCTCCCGTGTATATCCCATACACCGAGTTAAGTGATTACATAAACGATATACTTAGGGTTTTACGTAGTGTAAATACTATTGTCATATCGGTGATTATGAGAATAATAAATATGAATAATAATATCATTTCATTTATTAAATAAAACAATTACAAAATTGTCTTTCGGGCATCACACCTAACAATCTCCCACTTGCACGAAAGCATGTGATTAATTCTGGCTCGACTATGGAGTCAGAATTTGTTGCCTTAGCAGCAGCCGGAAAAGAGGCGGAGTGGCTTAGGAATTTGATCTATGAAATTCCATTATGGCCAAAACCAATATCACCCATTTCTATCCATTGTGATAGTGCATCTACATTGTCTAAAGCATATAGTCAAGTGTATAATGGTAAGTCGCGACACCTGGGCGTTAGACATAGCGCGGTACGTGAGTTGATTACTCATGGGGTGATTTCGGTTGTTTTTGTGAGATCTCAACATAATTTAGCCGATCACTTAACTAAAGGATTGGCTAGAGACTTGGTACAAAAGTCGGTAATCGGGATGGGTTTACAACCCATATAAATCTTGGTGATAGGATACCCAATTCCCATCTAATACAATGTTAGAGGCAGAATTCAATGTGGAATGCCTATTATCTTAGATTTGAGCACATGATATTGTCCCGAAGGTATGTTCTATGACCTGCAAGATTAGGTTGAAGATATTCTTCTTAATGAGTCTTTTGACAAAGTGCTATTGCAGGTGCACGATCAATAAAAGGCTCACTTATATGAGTATGAAGTTTGGCCGCTTGAAGGAAGTTCTAGGGTTGGCTTTCTGTATGCTCAAGAATGGATATGGACGCAAGGCCTGTTTAATTAGTGTCAAGAATAAACTTTTGGAGTTATCTTAATTCATGTGTATATTATCTTCATGTATTCAAAATGTGTAAAGGGGTTCAATGCTCAGACACACCCCGATACTCGGATATTTGAAATGTGTAATATTACTAGGTGGTAATTGAATCTTCGTGATAATATCATTGATGCATGAGTTGTTATGTTTTGACTGTTTTTAGCTAAACCAAGGATTACACTTAAATGGGGGAGGAATGTTGGTGATTTAAGTATAACCATGTCCATTTGTGTAATTAAGGGTTTGATACAAAGATGGGTGAACTCGAAACACTCTATTGTGGGTTTGGAGGTGCGGAGTGCACGCTCATATAAGTGTTCACGAGTTTACGGGTGTAAATGATCAAGTAGAGTTCGGAAAACAAACTTAAAAGACACGAAAATTCGTTCTTGGAAAAACTGTGTCACAGGCCAGCCACAGGCGCCAGCCTGTGAAGTTTTTTCAAGAGGAATTTTGGACAGGTTCTAGTTCGGGTTTCAGGTCTTCACAGGCCAATAACAGGCGCCCGCCTGTGACTCGAATTTGCGAATTGATGTGTCTTTTCAGTGTTTTTCGACAGTTTCTACCATATAACACCTTTCCAAAAAGGTGTCTATATGTTAGAACATTTTTAACCAATATATAAGATCATTTTGAGAGCATAGAAGAAACATATTCAAGTTCTTCTTCATCTTTGAGAGTCAATAACTTCCTACAAAACTCGATTAGTAATCTTTTCTTTTGGTGCCAAAAAGAGAAGGGAAACGTAGTCTTATCTCCCAAGAGTATTCGTGAGACCCGGGGCATCGTATAAGGGTCGAATAACTTTTGTAGGAAAGTGTTCTACACGATTCTACGTCATATCAAGTTTATCTGAGTTCCTGCGTTTTTGTTGATATTGTTGTTCCCTTGAATACCTATATTAAACAACACCACACATTAAAAGACTTGCCTTCTTTACCATAAACAACACTATTGTCAACACTCACTCAAAATTTCATGAGTTTACACATTACTCTCCCAATATGTTGCTTCTCTTGTAATTCAAAAGTGATGTCTCACCTAGATCCATATTGGGATCTTATAAGAGCCCAACAAGATGAAGTTGATGAGCATGAGTCACGTTGTGCAGAAATTGAAATGGATGTTGTGAGAGAAACGCACGTTACCGTGCCAACAATTCCAAGTTTGCGCATCATGGAGGCATCTCACACTAGATGCGTGATAAACAGAAATAAGGTGGACTGACAAATTAAACTTATGAGGGATTACATGGACGAGGATGCACGGTACCCGGAAGACTTTTTTCAATGTAAATTTCGCATGAGCACTCGTTGTTCGAAAAATTTCAAACGGCTTGGCAACAACAAATGTATGCTTTTCTCAACAGTCTAACTATTCTTGCCGCGTTGGACTTTCCATGGTACATAAAGTCATGGCACTGCTTCGCATCTTGACCTACAATGGTAGCATTGACCGTGTTGACGAAATAGTCAAGATTGGTGAAACAATAGAAAAAGAAACACTAATAATGGCATAAAATGAAGCTCATGGATTCCTTGGTATAATAGGCAGCCTGGATTCCATGCACTAGAAATTGGTAGGATGTTCAGCAACCTGAAAAGGTGTGTTTGCAGGTCGAAGTAAATCGCAAACCTTTATACTAAATATTGTGACATCTTATGATTTATGGATATGACAGCAGCGGACTCAGAAAATTTTTCCCTTGGGGACACCGGAGTAAATTCGAAGATCCGGTAGGGACGTTAGTAGTGTTATTATTATTATTATATATATACGAAACTAAATCGTTTTAATACGATTTTTTTTTTATATAAGCAGGGGCCAATGGCTGGCCTCTAGCCATGTAGGTCCGACCCTGGGATATGGTGTGAAGTGAGTGATTCGACTAAAGAGTTTAGTCGGTCACATGAATTATTGGAGTTTCTAGATATGAGCTCATGGTCCCCGGCATATGTACTTGTAAATGACAATGAATTGAAGCATTCCTAGATAAAGTGGGAAAATTGTTTTATCTGGTACTGAGCTAAATATTTTTTATGTGACAAATAAAATAAAAGGGAAAACTAGTTTTTAAAAACTAAGTATTTAATATGTTAATTGCAAAAATGATTTTTTCATCTAATATATTAGTCACAAATTATTTACGTGATAAACAACAAATAAGAAAATATAAATAAGATTTATTTATTTTATGGGAAAATGTTTCCTAGTTGAGTCAATTAATTAATTTGATTATGTGATGCATTTCCTAAATGGGCTATCCACTTAATATGATTAAGTGTGAGATTTCTTAAATGGACTACTACTTAATTTGATCGGGTAAAAAGATTAAGTGGGCTAACAAGTCCATTAAGGGTCCAAAGATCATCTAGGGTATTTTGGTATTCTCCTAAAATACCTTAAATTTGCCTATAAAAGAAAGTTTAAGCATAACCTTTCGTTTCCGCAAAAAAAAGAAGTTTAAGCAAAAGCAAAAACCCTAATTTATTATCTTAATTGGGGCGCCATTTTGAGATTGGAAATTGGGGATTCTCTCACTAAAATACTTGGTAGTCTCAAAGCAAAAGATAAGATCTTCTAGAGCTTAAATGTCGAAGTTTGAAGCATGCTTGGATTTGAGGGTTAGCCTCTGCATGTGGAAGAGACATCGCTGGAGATCAAGATTTTTACACTGCATCTTCCTATGATTCATGTGATGGTATAATCTTTAAAAACCTCCTTTGTAGATCTAGTTTTTATTTAGCAAAATGTGTTCTTGAAT
The DNA here is from genome assembly GCA_036785695.1 of Gentiana straminea. NCBI lineage: Eukaryota > Viridiplantae > Streptophyta > Magnoliopsida > Gentianales > Gentianaceae > Gentiana > Gentiana straminea. The sequence continues at coordinate 2,562,704 of JAVUPR010000366.1, forward strand.
TTGCATTATAGTGCTTCATCATTCTATTTTCGCTGCAATTCTTTGAAAACATGAAACTGTGATTTATTTGATCTGCTATATGTTCTGCGTTTTTCCGAACCTGTCGAAGGAGCGGCCTCGGTGCTCATTCTATTTTCGCTGCAATTCTTGAAATGATGAAACTGTGATTTAATTGATCTGCTATATGTTCTGCGTTTTTCCGAACCTGTCGAAGGAGCGGCCTCGGTGCCGAAGGGGTGGCCGCAATGCCAAACTTGCAGTATCAGTGACAATCAGCTGTGGATCCTGAATCAAGATTGACCCGTTTGTCGGTTCATTTTGCAGTGTAGATCACACTTAACAGTTTTCGCAGGACATGTTGTCACGGCTAGACAAATTTCTTTCACAACTGCAATGCCTTATGTGAGATTATGTCCTAATGGACTTTCTGTCATTCATGCTAAGCTCATACACCAACAACGACCCAATAATTTCATCTTTCTCCAACACAATTAAGTCTTTTGATTCCCGGATGGAAGTTGTCTTGGCATCCTATTCACCATGCAAACTTCTTATCAGCTTTTGGACCTTTTCTTGATTTGAAAATGTCCTTCCAAGAGATTCCAGCTGGTCCATAATCTCAAAAAACCTTACATTCATTTCACATACTGGTTCACCAAGCTTCATTTTGAACATCTCATATAAGTGCATTAGTATATTGATCTTTGACTCTTTTGATGCCTTTATACTTCAAACACAATTTAGCCTAAATCTCCTTTGTTGATTTTCAAAGGGATACATACCTAGAATCCTCATTTGACAATGCATTGATCAGGGCGGTCATTGCTTTGGCATTCACACAAATATTTTACTTATCAGCTTTATCTCATTCCTGTCTAGTCTTGTCTTTCGCACCTCTTCTACCACATCATTAGTAATTTTCTCTTTATAAGAATGAATAGACCATCTGCAATCACATACCACAAATTTGGATCCAAACATTCCAATTGCATTCTGATGACCCTTTTCCAATAATCAAAATGCACACCAGTAAAGATTGGTGGTCTCATGTTGGACATTCCTTAATATGGTTAAGTATAATCCATAGTAGACATCTTTCTTAACAGACGCTATAATCAAATCACTTGCACAGATAACCAAGCTCTGATACCAATTGTTAAGATCTTAGGAGTTCAAGAAAAACTAGAGGGGTGAATGGTTTGTGCCAATCACTCAAACTCAAAGTTAAAACGTTCCCTCTAAACAATCATTGGGTGCAGTGTATCATAAATTTGACAAACACTGATGCCTAGTACGTTACAAGTGTTTAGTTGTTTAAGTTGCATATGAGAATGAAGATGCTTGTAGTAGACAATGTAGATCAAGTAGCAGCTTTTGACCCTTTGAATGAAGCTCCAAACCCACCACAATCACAAGACTTGGCTCTGCAACAGACCTCAATCCACCATGATTTCAGTCTGAGAAGAAGATTGTAGATTTTGAACAAAGCATAAGTTCTGGCTTTTTAGATCAGATGGCTTTTTAGATCAGATAGAAGATTAGTCTTCTTCAAATTCTTCAAGGCCTCTATTTATAGGCAGTAAAACAGACTCATGTTTTCAACTTAGCCTCCTTCACAAAGTAGCCATTTGATTTGTATGTAATGTTGATCTATAAAATAGCCGTTTGATGCTCAAGTATATTTTCCAACATTCATCTGAGATCCTTGTCTATTTTATATCAAATTTTGGATCCAAATGATCATACAATAAGAGAGGAGAGGGAGTGTACAAAATGTTGGTGAAAAGGTGAAATGACAATTGTACTATCTTTGTCTTATATTTCAAATTCTAGCCTTTTGATCAGTAGCATATGTCTCTCCATGTATCACAAATTGCCGAGTAAAATGTGTACCAACCTTTGTTAAATCATGATCAAATGCAGCTGCTTACACTCCTTAAACTTAAACATTGCATAGTTATCCACTTAATCCTGATTATCTGTTTTTGCATACATGTGACTTGCTTGATCAATGTAGCCTATTTAAATCATTCAAACACTTTGTGTCAGACATGCAAATCATCAAGGAGGCTTTGTGCCATAGTCATGTAAGCATATGCTTCAGATAGGTCATTAGTGTAGGCTTGATTAAGACAATACAACAGTGATTACGTAAAGACAGATTGGACTGATTAATCAGTGGATGATTAATGATAATGCACTTAAGTATATATCATTCTAATGTCAAAGTAAGCTTAATTAGATCAATCTTGTTATAAATAAAATTTGAGTTGTGATGATGATTCATCTTTATTTGTTTGATTAATTGTTTACACCCCATTGATAAAGTGCTGAAACTGGCTGTTATAGTGAAGAGCTAAAAGACGTCTAAAAAAGAATGTATAAGATTCATGAAAGTTTGATTTTGTATATGTTGTATCAGACAAGCACTGTAATAGTTAGAGAGTTGTAAAACCGAGAACTGGAAATCATTAAGAAAACTGGATATCTCTCAAAACTGACAGTATAAAACTGAAAGTGTTACTCAGAGCCAAGAACCGAGATATACTCAGAATTGAAGAAGGTAAGTTCGCTGAGGGACACAGACTCGGTTGGCTTATCTCGAAACTGAAGGCTGAGGGGACAAACTCAGTTAAGAAGGCTGAGGGACAAAGACTCGGTTATTGAAGAATGAAGAACCGAGGGTTCAAAGTCAGTTTATGAAGACTTAAAGCCGAGACTGTAAAGTTAGGTAAGTCTGTGATGGCCTGAACTGACTTTATAGATCTTGTATAAAGACCTAAGATACATAAGGCATAAGGACAATGATATCTTGGATGATTTATATGATATGGAGTACTCTGAATAAGTGAATATAAATCAGATGATGAAAGAGTACTAAGTTTTGAAAACTCGGTTAATGCTCTTAAACTGAAACACTCAGTTATACCAGCTGAAAAACTGACAAACTCCAGTTTACTCACTTTCAAGCTGAAGACGAGTAAAGAAAACTGAATGAGATATAGAACGTTATGAATCAAGCATTCTCATTGGATAAAGGTCTGTCATTTCAGAACGGTCACTGATATCTGACATATAACCGTTGATAGCCAAATGGATTCAAAATTCAAATAAGATGAATGTTGGACCTCACACTATAAATAGAGGGCTTGGCATCAAGGACACATACACAATACACAACACACAACACAGAACAAGAATCAAGCATTATCGAGCCTAAGTTCTGTTCATCTTAATTGCTATCAATATTGTGCTTACAAGAATACATCCAGATTTCTTCCAAGTGTTCAAGCTCCAAAGAATACATCGAGAATCCAACACTTTGAAGAACCACAAGCAAGAATCAAACTTTTGATTTTGAGCCCAACTTTGATTTTAATCAAAGGTTGAGACTGTGAAGCAATCCAGTCAAGGATTTTCCAAGGACAGTTGTTTTTGCAGTCAGGGTAGACTATGTTTGTGGTGGAGCTGGAGAAGAGACAATACAACCCTCTAAGGACCAGTGTTTGTGTGAGAAGAAGCGAGTTCTTTGATTGAGAGATAGTGAAGCTAATCCAGCCAAGGACTATCTTTGATTGTTTAACCGGATACCTGAAGCTAGGATTAGCCAAGGACTACGGGGGAAGATTAGGACTTTTTTGTAACCGGATACCTCAATGCAAAAAGATGTCTAGGAATTTTCCTCCTAGTTTGATCATAAATAGGTTTGAACAATATGATCAAACTCGATTACTGAAGGCTAAGGGATCAAACTTAGTAATTAAAGTCAAGGATATGGAATCGAATTTAGGCAAGTCTGTGATGACCTAAACTGATTACATATACCTTGTGAAGAAGGTCTAAGTTCCATAAGTTGGATGATGTTTGGAACTTGGTTATATTTTAAAAGGTGTAATCTAACTTCACAAATAAAAGTTAGATAAAAGAAGTCAGCTGCATTGTATTTTATACACAGCAAATTGCAGTTCAGCAGACTGATAGGTATCTCAGCAGACTGATGAACCTGCTGATAATATACCTCGAGTAATTCAAGATTACATTGGAAGATTACATGAAAAATGACAGCTAACTACCTCTGACTTATCAAACAAATCAACGGCTGAGATTAAAAGGACGTTGGGGTAATTCAGATTATTATCCAATGGTTATAAGTCAAAGGTTGGACTGACTGCACTGTCAAAAAGGAATTCTGACAGTGTCAATCCTATGAATAGTGACAGAAAGCAAGTCAAATGGGACAAAACAAGGAACGGTCATATTTGAATTTCAAATACAAGTCACATGCCTTTCTACCTATAAATAGAGGACTTTCAACTCAGAAACATGATGATGAAAATTGATAAACTGTGAAGAGATATTTTTCTGAGCTGAAAAACACCCTGCTGAACTTACTGAACTTAAAGCTACTGATCCAGAGAAATTCTTCAAGTGTATTCTTGCATTCAAGCTACATCAAGCATACACACTTGAAGACCGCAAGCCGCCGATTATATCATCCTAATCAAGGCCGCAACCGAATCATTTATTTGATTCAATCTTTATTTTATAAAGAACCCGCCGAAGACAAGTGAAGCACGGTTGTGTGAAAGATCGTTGTTTGTGGTGGAGCCGGTGAAGAGGCAATTCTACCCTTCAAGGACCAAGTGAAAGACTCGGGAGCAAAGCAATCCTACTGCTCTCGTTTTCGGTTTGTGAAGCCATAGTTATTGGTGAAGGACAAGCAACTTAGGAATCACAATATGACTGACATGATTACACCATCTGGAACCTCTATAACTCTTGCCTTACTTTACTTTACGCATTTACTTATTGTTATTTAGATTTCAGTATTTGTGATTGTTTTCATACAGTTTGATCAAGCATACAGAAACCGACTGTTATATACACACACAGTTCACAAACTGACATTCATCAGAATTCAGTTTTGCATAATCAACTTTTTAATAGATACAACAAAATCAGTTAAAAAGGCTAAAACTTAATCCGCTGTCGGATAACTCAGTTTAAGCATAAGTCAGCTTGACTTATACTCAACTCAGTTAACTCAACTCCACACAAGTTTAAAACTGAACCTAATTTGTTTAAGTACCAAGTTTTCGGTGACAAGTTTATTCACACCCCCCCTCTAAACTTGTGTCAGCCTTTTCACGGGACCAACAAATCTCAATAACAAGTACTTAACATCTTCAAACATTGTGTTATCTTTGAAACAATTAAATCAACATATTCACTTAAGTGTTGGGGTTATGATCATGAATGATCATTATTCAACGCTTGGTATTCAAATGAATCCTCATGGAATTGACCTTGTACTCACTGAAGTACTATGACTAAACTAGTGCATTTGCTGGTATAATCGTGTTAGTTAAAGTGTCAAGTTTTCAGCGTCATTACCGGAGATTTGAATTGGCGTGTTTTAAGTTACTCAAGTACTTAGACTTAGGTCATTTTTTTTTATTTTCTTGTTGTTTGCTTTTTACAATGTATGGAGCCAGAAAGATGGATCTTTAGTTCTATGCAAGAACTAGGGGACTTCCAAACAACATTCATGGCGGATCCATTCTTCCACCCAAGAGGCTTTTCTCATCAAGAGAAAGTACGTCTATGATGAAAATCTACCATTGTATATGTATCTCGTAATTTGGGACTTTGATGAAAACACCGCTTTACGCCAACAACAACTTCTAAGGTAAAGGAAGATATGGCCATGGAGGCTCTTATCCATACTCAACACTGTTAATGCGTGTCAAAAATCTCAAGACTATATATATTGGGGGAATGGGGTACCAATGTACTACCCCGCCGTGTTTTATCTACCATCTCGGCACTTAATATATTTTTTCCATATTATATTTTGCTTACCAAAAAATGCAATATTTGATGTTATTTATCTCATCCTATCAATTTTTACCACTATATATGTAATGCTACACCAACATTAGTGATAGGAGAAAAAAATGAGCTCTTCGGTGTAAAAGTGAACCATTTCTTAATAAGTGTGAAAAATTCTAAATTGATACAAAAATTGTGAGGATATATTACCGTTTTGAAATTAGATCAACATAGCCTCGATTAGAGTATTAGATGAGAATTACACCGTGATTCAAACTTCCCGCCGCCAATATAATAAAATATCCCTTCTATTTTATTAAAAAGACAAAAGAAAATAAAAACAAGTTCAGCACGCCATTGTAATTACTGGGCTAATAGATAAACGATTCATAAATATCCGGTCAACTGCTTAGACCGTCGTCCTCGTTTGGTCTAAAAGGGCTAACCCGAGTTTACAAGACCTTTATGTCTCACACTTATATGGGGGTGAGCATTCTCTTATTTTACCGATGTGAGACTTTATATTCTCGCCCTTTAAGGGACCGAAGGCATCGTATGACGGCCGAGACCGTTCCCGGATCGTCCCTATCGAGAGGTAACTGAGGCCATCCTTACACCGTCTTCTTGTACGGTGTAGCGCATAGTTCCGTCCGATCATCAGCTCGAATAAAAAATCAAACGCCCCTGCAACAAAAGTAACGTTAAACCAAGCAATCAAACTCCTAATAAAATATCCCTTCTATTTTCCTATTAAAAAGACAAAAGAAAATAAAAACAAGTTCAGCCATTACCAGTGTTATGCTTCTATTCAACAAACACAAACTCCAACTAATTATGCAACAACAATATCTTTAATACCATTCTACTGTTTTCATCAATAATACCATTCCTGCACTAGTACTTTCAATTATTCTGATCAGGCCTTTAATTACCTAACACCATAAAGTCCAATGTACAGAAGTGTCTCCGGCTGTGAAGCACGCACAAGACACGCCGTATGATACGACACAGACACAATAACATGATTAATTTCAAAATTTAAAGACACGACATGTCAGCGACACGTGTTATATATATTCTATAGGATGTAAATAAGATTCGATTTATATAAAAATGTATAGAAATCTGAATAACTAAATAAACTAAGATATGTAATACATATTAACATTTGTATGGTTACAAAAAAATACAAAAATGTTATTGACTTTTAAAATATTACAATTTATAAAAGATGATTGTTTATCAACAAGAAACAAATAAACTAAATACGACATATTATTTGTCAAATTATAATCAAGTTTGAAAAATCTTGTGTTTTAACATTTCCATCAAAAAAAACTTAAATAAATAAATAAAACTAAACTGAAAACAAATTGTTTTTCAAGAGTTGGTTTCGTGTCGGATATTAAAAATTTTAAATAATATTATTTTAATCAAACACGTGTCCATCGTGTGTCGTGTAGAAAAAGTGTCGGACACAACACCTAGATTGAAGTGACAGTGCTTCTTATGTCCCAATAAATTGAAAACTGATCATAAACTTGAGATGAATAATAACCCAAAATGTTTCAAGTACATGCAAAGGTTTCAATTCAGAGAATACAAAACAATGCTGAGTCAAAACAAAAAGAAGAAAAAAAAAAACAACAAGAATTAATGCTCTAAAAGAGAAAACTAGCGATTCAGCTTTATCATCTTCTTCTGCATGAGCTGTTGGAAATCATTGAGTGGTCCATGTTCTTGATTGGGATTGAAGATAATTGCTGCCCCCATTAATTTCTGCATATCTCTTCCCTACAGACTTGTAATCTGATCAACAAGAACGAGGAAGCTACTTATCATAAAAACAAATTAATTTCGACAATTTCCCTTTTCTTTTTTATCAAGATAAAATTTTCAATTTTAAGTTTTAAGTTCAATTCTTGATTACTAATTAAACTCGTTAATACTAAACCCAGTAAATTTCGTGTAATAAAATTGTTGTTAAATTGATAATCAACTCTTTCACAAATGACAAATTAATTGCAACAAGGGTTTGCACTATAAGATTTCTTTGTAAAAAAAAAATAAAAAATTGAAGTTAGGCTGCTAATTGAGATTAGGGTAATTAAGTACCTGCTGGCCAGAATTCAAGAATAACTCAATGAGAATGATCCTCCTGATCCTCCTCCTCTTCGCCATGAATTTGAGGTGGGACCTGAAAATTGGAGCCAAAATAGAGATTATAGGAACAAGGTTGAATTGTAGGATGCACATTCTGTTGTTGATCCATAGAGGGCAACATTCTTTCATTCCAAGAATGTAGCAATTGTGAGTAATTGGACTGAAGGGGTTCCCTCTCTGATGTATTTTGGCTACTAAATAGCTGCTGTGGATTTGTTGCATTGATCGGATTGAAAATAAATCCAACCCTATTCTCTTCTTCTTGTACACCAAGATTGTTCCACGACTCGGGTTTCGTATAATTTTCATCATACGAAACCGAATTCGAGCCCTGATGATGTTGAAGAAGCATTTCATGATCTGCAGTATGATCATGAGCCCTTTGATTTTGGTGGTTCTGAGTTTGAAGTAAAAGGCCTAGATCTTCAGATTGAATTCCAACTCTTGAAATCCTATTATTATGTGGGTAGCTTTGCATTTCCATTAATGATGTTCCTGGATTTAGAGGAAAGAATGATTTCATTGAATCCGCCATTGACTGTGTCGCCCCCGCCGCTGCCCCCGCGGGTTGATTTGCCATTATCCCCGAATTCGCATTCAAATCTCCACCAAGATGCCTTTGTAGTTGAAATGCATACCTAATTTTTTAACATAAAACTGTAATTCATTCATTCACAAAACAATTCAAAAGCAAAAGCAACAATACAAGCTGAAAATGCATACCTAATGTTAGCTGATTCTTGTTGCTGTTCAAGATCCATTTCTTGAACCGATTTCGAACCCGGATTGAAATCATTAGGACTATGATGATCCATTTTAACTTCTTTATGATTAATAGGCAAATCATGATCCTCCAACTTATCAATAGCCTCTTTCGCTTTATTCATCAACCAATCCACAGCTTTGCTTGGCCTATCATACCCTAACCGGTCCTGAACATCGTAGAATTGAATGGCGGTGTTAGCCGAAAGACGGACCCTCCGGTCACGGGGACCTTTAGATGTGTAAACCTTGCTGTGCCTATCTTTACCACCGGTGGCTCGGATTATATGCCCACCTGGCACTTGAATTATCTCACCTTCTCCTCCAATTTTGCTTTTCCTAACAGCTGGTTTCTTCCCAATTTTGGCATATTCAGTAGTAAACTCTTCAAAGGAATTGTTTTTCTTGGATTTGGGTTTGTGGGCTGTGAAATTATTATTATTATCATCATCTTTTTGCTGCATATTTAGAAAATGATGAGTGCTAAATAAGGGTTGATTTCCTTCCCCTTGTGGTGGGGACTCTTTATCATGTTTCTTGTCTTCTTGACGATAATTCCACTGATAATCCAGATTCAATTTCTTGCTAACAGATGAAATAAATAAAAAGTACCCCCTTCTCTCTCTCTTTTTTTTGTTGCTATATTTAAGACAAAAAAAAGAAACCTCTACTTAATGGATCTGTCGGAATTTTTCACCTTCCTTTGTTTTCTTACTTACTTTACTGAGGTTGCCGGCCGGTGGGGTTTTGTTATTAATATGTGTAACTGCAATCACTGTAATGAAAAAGAAAAGCTGCAAAGTGCTGCAACTTGCAGAGGATGATGATGATGATAATCTCTGAAACTCTCCTGCGACACATATAATTAATAAATCTATAATTTTGAAATATATATCTATGATAAATCTCAATCTCTGGGTTCAGAGCATAATGACAAAAAAAAAACGCAAGAAACAACAAAATCTAAGAAGAAGGAAAAAAAAAAAAAAAAAAAAAAAAACCTGTGGATATCATAAAACCCTTACCTAGACAGCTGGAGCTGTGTCAAATGATGCAAAAGCCTGAGAATTCTTGTTAAAAGTTTTCAACTTTTGAGCAGAAATTGTTTGCAGTTGCAATTATTAGGGAAGCTGTGGTAATTTTTACTGCAACGCGCTGTACTTTGGTGAGAAGAAAATAAAAAAGGAGTATGGGAAAATAAAATAAAAAGAGAAATGAATGAAACAGTAGGTTTTTAAAAGAGAGAGATGGTAGGTACATTGGCCTGATATTGAGTGAGGCCTTTCAATTATAATATAGTGGGTAGTAGGCTTTTGCTTGCTCGTTGGGAGATGGTGCGAATACACATATTTTAACTTTAACACATTTGTGTTTTATATGGTTTTTTTTTAATGCATTTTAGACTATCTACATTTAGAAACACATGTTTTTAAGGTAAATAAACGTATCCGTACCATGCGGATACACCACCTAAAAATCTCTCGTTGCTCGTTGCTCGTAGAGAAATAACATCAAAAGGTAGACAGACGTTCCCCATCTTTTGGGTCCCCACTATCACGCGGAGGAATAATTCATCATATTGTGTGAAATTTAAGGGCATGCATAACTTTAACCAATATATTTCTCTTCCAATTGTCTCTTTTATTTAGGACACATGAAGTTATCATATATCTACTCTAAAACAATGTAATGTGTAAAATACAAATCTCCTTTTGAAAAGTTCTCGTCTCTTAGATGCATTAATCCTGCATTCCCGGGATTGCGACAAAGAGAAATTGGTAACGGTCTTTGTGCGGTCTGCGAAGAAGAAGAAATGGTATGGCATAGTTTATTCGATTGCACTATATCCAAAAAGGTTTGGAACCAGGTACCTGATGATTCATTTTGGAAAATTTCCCGGTTGCTAGCTAGAATAAGATGCCTAATGTTATGGTGGATTTGGAAGAGTAGATGTACATTGGCCTTCGAGAATGAATGGACTTTTATTGCTATTAATACCGTTTATCATGCTGAAACCGAAGCTCTGGCTTATATAGATATAGAGGTAAATGAGAGAACCACACATCCGCAAAATCCTTTGAACCGGCAGAAAACTTGAAGACCTCCACCGCCGGTTAGGTCAACATTTAATGTGGATGTTGTTACTCGAGAAAACAAAGTAACAATTGAAGGTATCCTATGAAGTTCCGGTTGGGGAGGCTCTCGCCATATGCCACGCTAATGTTTTGCCCACTACCTTGGGATATTTCAAAAGAGGAGGTAGCACATATGTTCATATTTTGGCAAGGAATGATTGAATTTAATTGGACTCACACAATGAGACACTAGGCCGTCTAATGATATAAATATGACTTGTTCTTTTGATATAATTGAATAAACATATTTTTCTTCAAAAAGAAAATTGTGCACAATTACCGTGGGAAAAAAATGTATAAATTTATTGTAATATTATAATAGATGCCAGAGAAGTGAAAGAGACTTAAAGATAAAGTCAAGTAAATTTAGAAGAATAAATGTGCTTGTATTTTGTAAGATATATGTGTATTTATAATACAATTCGTTATATGAATATAATAAGTAACTTCAATCATAATATTTCCTCCGTTTTTTTTTATGTGTCACATTTCAGAATTTAATTTTTTTTTATTTATCTGTTATTTTACATTTTCAATGCATCATTTATTATTTTTTCCTTTATTACCAACAAAATATTTACACCTCCAATAAAAAAAAAAACACAATTCCAATACTAAAAACACCTTTACCAACAAAATATTTACATTTCCAAAAAAGAATATATTTCCAATACACATATTAATTACTTTCTTAATCTGTGTGATTATTCTCTCTGCGACATAAATAAAAACGGAGAGAGTATACACATAATGTCCGCTTAAATTAATGTACACAAAATCAATCACTATTAGTAGATCATCTATAAATTATATCATTACATAACACACTCTTTGATGGCTATAGAACAACACGACAAATATGATATGCTTATTTAACGGCCCGCTCCTGAAATCCGAACATTTTAAAGAAAACAGACTGTTCGGAAAACATCATAGAAAAAATCCAGTATGACATGCCATCCAATTCACTCATCTTATCCACAAAACGACAAAAGCGGAAGCATCAAAACCGGCTTAGCTCAGAAGGAAAACCAAGCAACTTTATTCCACTAAACTTGTCCATAAATGGTTACAACTTTATTCTAAAAATAACTTCCTAATATGGGAAAAAAAACATAACAATTAGAAACCAAAACATAAACTTCGATCTCCAACGCCTCTCAAGTGTTGCACCATACTTGGATCATCCTTTGAATCACAAAACTGTTTGAAATTGTAAAGTATGAGCGCCAACTTGTTCGGTGAAAAATATTGTGTCGAAGGTAATGCATATCTCATCCCCGAGCAAGATGACTAATGAATTCACTTCTAACAAATTATAAGAATATTCACATAATCCAACAAATATCGGATAAGCACATAGCACAATTTACAACCATTTTATATATTTACAGTCAAAGATTTCTTTAATAAGTCTCAAAATTCGAGTTTATTAGTGTTTCCCACACACACTCACACCCCATGCATTAGGCTCGTTTGACTTTTGTACATTAAGTATCTTGACAATAGACACTTTGCGTACATCCATAAATATCACCGTTCATTCCCTTAAAAAAATTCACATATGTCCAGTCTCAGATTACCGCACATATGAATATGATTCCCAATAACACAACTTGTACCCACACGCACTCACACATGCAACCTCGTACTGCTAAGTCCCCCGTTGTGGACATTGCAACACTCACACGGCCGATCATATGTCCCATTTTTTCATTAACACATATGAACACACACACACAACATTATTGTGTCTCTTGTTTTAGAATCATGCGTAATTTCCACTCACACCCACATCATTGTGCCCCATGTTTCATGAACACATATGACCACACACACAACATCATTGTGTCCTTTATTTCAAAACATGCGTAATATTCACCAATTATTTATTTCTGCAATTATTACCATTGATTCACCAATGGTTCCAATTTCTTATATTTGTTTCTCAACAGAATCTATCTACATATCAGACGTAAATCATTCAGTGAACACATAATCCGGAAAAGGCTCTAGTAGTTCCGACCGGCTCGCTACATCTGAATTTGCACAACTTGTTGGAGGCACATTTTTCGACATAACAGAACTACAACACAGTTTTAGCAAGTATTCTTACAAAAATTTCCAAATACACCAAGATACAAACTTCATTCATTGATTTACCACAACTGACACATAGATTCACATGAGTATCAGTTAAAGATCTTGATCACAATTTGGTATCAACAACACATAATTCACGAATATAGCATTCATGCTGAAAAAACTAGTACAATCGACAAAATCCTCCTTACCTCAAATTCGTCGTCGTATTGGGAATCTACGTGAGAAATAGAATCTGACGCTATCTCTTTTTTCTTTTCCTCTTCTTTTTCTCTTTTTTTCTTCGAACTTGTCAGAACTCATAAGTGAAGATTGTTGCACAGTTTGAATCATTGGTTAGTGTAGGAAAATATATCATATTAGCTTTAAAGCCGGGAGTGCATAAAACATTGTGCAAAATTAGTTGAGGATTGATCATAACTTGACCAATGTGAGTAGCATATGTATTGTGACCATTATAAAACTCAACATTTACCTTTGGTATGGCTTGAAAACTAGTCAAATAGAGAGTGGGGCAAACAATATAATCCGTGGCTCCATAATCAAGTATCCACTTAAGAAAAAATGGAAAATTGTCACATGGTCATTTGGCAGGAGAAAAAATGGCATTCGTTGAGTGCACTTGATTGACCATGTGATCTCCATTGTGTGAGTGAATTTAGTATGTGCATGAGCTCGAATATTGTTGTGATGTCAGCCCCCGAACGGATGTACTAGTCTTCTCAATAGGCAATACTTCCTGACCATCCTCTGTTAGGAACATTTTATTATGATTTGATGATGGTCATACTAGCTGTTATAGCAAGCCTGAAATAAGTTAGAACACTCTGTATAGTCTTTACTTAGAGTCTGACATGTTGTATAAGCTGAGTCAGACAAGTATTGTACTAGTTGGTAGGACGGTAAAGCAAGAACAGACTTTCGGCAGAGTGAAGCCAGCCAAACACCGGCAGAGAAGCAATGAAGACATCATGGTCTGACTTATAACCAAGGAAGTCTGTGATGACCTTGGATAAGTCTAAGTTATGTTTTAAGTGATGAAGCTCAATGTTTAAATATGGTGTACACTAATCTCACCCAAATCAAGGATCAGTGAAGTACAAGGATTCTCCTTGAACTGAAAGAATAAAGGAAACAGTGAATCGGTAAAGTAAACTGACTTTCGGCTGAGTGAAGACAAATCAGTGAAGGAAGATCTAAGTGGCAAAGTCAGATGGGTCACTTGACCGTTCAAAGAATGGCTTAGTAAACCTTACTCGATCAGATTATTGAAATATGAAGAAGATACAGAAGATCAAGCATTAAATGCACAATTAATTGAGGATCAATCAAGGACGGATTTTCTGGTAAACGTTTGAAGAAAAATCCGATCACTAAAATCAAGGAGAATATAATTAAGGGGGAATCAAGAATAAAATCAAGGATTATTCCCCTTATTAATATAGCCAATGGATGGAAATTCAAATCAAGGATAATCAAGGCTATAAATAGAGGGCATTGACAGAAAAGCAAAGTGGGCAAGAACGATAAATCTGAGCAAAAAACTCTGTCAAAGTAAAAAGCCTTCCATCTGCGCTTAAAGGAAAACATCTAGTGATCAACTCAAAACTGAGAGCTACAATTCAAACATCAAGCATTGAGATTGATCAACAAGTTTGTGAATCCAATTCACATCAATCAAGCAACTGAATCAGAGTCATCTGAGAAGGAGTTGTGTTTGTGATAGCTGCTGAAGGATTTGATCCCAAGGAGCAGTGAAAGAGACTGAGTCACTGAAGCTGTTGCAGTCAAGGAGTGATAGTTTTATAGACTGTGAAGCTTGTGAAGTCAAGGACAATCGTACTATTGTATCTGTGAAAACAATAGTGAATTCCTTCGATCATCACAGGAGAAGAGTGGATTAAGGGATTACACCACCCTGAACCACTATAAGCCTTGTGTCAATTTACTTTCTGAAATTTACCTTACTGTATTCATTTAATTGCTTATATTATATCATATATTTGTGATTGCTTAAACTACTTTGAAATAACATAGTAAGAAGGGACTTATCCACTGCCCAAAAGCTTTTAAATACAAGAAAAGTTTTTGAAACTCCATTATAGTCATTCACCCCCTCTGACTATAGTTTTACCCTTCTCTGGGACCAACAATTGGTATCGGAGCAGTGTTCCTAGTATCAGAACCTGTTCAGATCTAATTTCTGGTAACAAGGAGATCACATATTTTCAAAGTAGTGTTCAAATCTGTGCTTTCTACTTATATACATAAATATCTCAAATCTGTACTTATGGATTCCTCAAACTTTATGTCAAAAGTACCTGTTTTCAATGATAATAATTTTGATGAATATAAAATAAGAATGTTATCTCATATTGCAGCAACTCATTAGGAGATGCTGGATGTAATTAATGATGGCCCAATCATGATCATGACTATGATAACCATATGAGCAGATCAAGGAAAAGAAGTGGATAAACCCAAGAAAGATTGGACCAAGGATGACTGGAGAAGAGTAAATCTAGACTTTGTTGCAAAAGATATGATCTTGAAGACCCTGGATAGCAACATGTTCATGAGAATCAAAGATTGCAAAACAACAAAGGAGATGTGGGACAAGCTGGCACTGATAAATGAGGAATTTGAAGCAGTTAAAGAAAACAAACTATCTGTTGCAAAACAGAAATTTGAGAACTTCAAAATGAAGGCTGGTGAATCCATTGATCAAATGGACAACAGATTCTCAATCATCATCAGTGAACTGCAACAGCTTGGGCACACATATCCTCAGAAAGAAGTGTGTTTAAAGATCTTAATAGGCTTACCTGAAAGGTGGAAGATCATAACATCAGTAATCAGAGCAACTACAAACCTTACAAACACTGACACTCTGACTCTGATGTCCCAACTAAAAGCTCATGAATTTGAATTGAACGGTGAAGATGGTGCTCCGGCAGAGACACAAAGAGCCAGTGCACTGATAGCACCTCAGCAAAGTAACTTTGCTGATTGTATCAGCAAAGAGACACTAGAACTTAAAGAACAGGTTGCTTTATTAGTTAAACGTTTTGACAGGTTTAGCAAAAAGAAGCCATTCAAAGGGAACTCATCATCAAACAAGAGGTCAAGCTCAAACAAAGACATGAAGAAAAGAGATGATGAATACAGATGCTTCAACTGCAACAAGAAATGTCACTTCAAGGCTGAATGCCCCGAAGGAGATAATAAATATGAGGAAAAGAAGAAGTACAAAACATCTGAAAAGAGGAAAGGTAAGAAAGCACTCAAGGCTGAATCTAGCAGTGAAAAGAATGAAGAATCATCTGACAATGACTCAGACAATAGTGATGAAGAAAACAACTCAGACAATGAGAAAGCATGTCTATGTCTCATGACCAAAGAATTAGATGAAGATGAAGGTGACAGCTCAGATAATGAGAAAGCAAGTCTATGTCTAATGGCCAAAGAATCGATGAGCGAGGTAACATCTAGTTCTTACTCTTCATCTAATGCATCCACATCTAACACTGCACAATCTTCTATTCTCCCCTCGAATATCGCAAACATAATCCAAAATCTCATGAGTAAATTCGATGAAATTGAATTGAATCATGAAATTCTGGAACATGAGTGTGAGAATCTAAGAAAAGAGAATAAAAGATTAAAGAAAGAACTAGATAAAGCAAAATTTCGAACTAACTAGTAAGGAGACTTACTCAAATGATCAACTAACGACGAGATGATCACACATCGATATTGACGGATCGTTGAGAAAATCCCTCACCGATTAAGACCAAAAGCGCACCCTTAAATGCACCGGCTTACAAACCCTCAAAAAGGTTTGGATCCAGATCTGGTCTTGGCTACAATAGTCAGGATGAGAATAGAAACAATGGACAACACAATTCTGAATCTAGGACCAATAATGGACCAAAGTTCAGAAAATGACAGACCATAATTTCAACCACTCATCCTGTACCAGTGAAGTCAAAACCGAATGTAGTGAAACAACATACTAAACCATCATTCCAGTCAACCAAAAACAAAGACCTACTGAAAGGTAAATGAAGACTTTATCCTTCAGAGGATGATTGGAATGTCGCACCTCCAAAATACAAGAAGAAATCATACCATGACATGCATCATGTGTTTAAGAAAAATCAACCAAGATATGTTCCTAGACACATGAAGCAACAAGGTGAAGAAGGATGCAAATGCACCAAAATGTAGAGAAAAGTATCAGAATACCTTCAGTAGAAATATTATAAGCTATTCTGCCATGCCTTATACATATGAAGTTGATGATTTCAATTATCCAAAAAGAAGATCATTTGGATATACACTTGGAGTAGGAGGCATGACTACTAACAGGTATGGACCCAAACAGTGTTGGGTACCTAAACATAATTAATTTGTTTTGTAGGATGTCTGGTACATAGACAGTAGATGTTCCAGCCACATGACAGAAAACAAAGGATGGCTCACTGATTTCAAAGCTTTTGATGGACCCAAAGTCACATTTGGAGGCAAATAAAACACTGGCAAGATTAAGGGGGAAGGCATAATTCTCAAGAACAATTTGAAGATTCAAAATGTGGCATATGTTAAGGGACTAAATTTCAATTTGCTAAGCATCAGCCAATTCTGTGACAAAGGCTACAATGTACACTTCAACAAGGAAGGTTGCAAAGTGATTCACAGCCAAATCAACACAGTGGTTCTTGCAGGAAGAAGAGAAGATAACATGTATATGGTGGAGTGGAAAACAGCTAAGGCAGAAACATGTTTGTTTGTCAAAAATAAACAATCAACCAGCTGGATTTCGCATAGAAGATTAAATCATCTAAATTTCAAGACCATCAACACATTATCAAAGAACAAGTTAGTTGAAGGCCTGCCAGAGATCACATTCTAGAAGGAAAGTCTATGTGATGCATGCCAAAAAGGAAAGCAAATCAAAAGCTCATTCAAATCAAAGCCCTACCAATCTACAACAAGAATTTTGCATCTGTTACATATGGACCTGTTTGGACCAGTCACACCAGTAAGTGTAAGTGGAGAGAAATACACTCTAGTAGTGGTAGATGACTTCTCCAAATTCACCTGGACCATATTCATGAACAAGAAGAGAGAGACACTCAAGAAGATGTCAGATCTACTGAGAAGAATTCAAATGAGAAAGAACTAAAGATTATCAAGATCAGATCAGATAGAGGCACAAAGTTTCTAAATAAAGTGATCAGATGTTATTGTGAAGAAAATGGAGTATTACATCAATTATCTACAGCAGGAACTCCACAACAAAATGGTGTAGCAGAAAGAAGAAACATGACACTCAAAGAAGCAGTCAGAATAATGATTGCAGAAGCATGCCTACCAAAGAGGTTTTGGGTTGAAGCAGCAAACACAACATGCTATACACAGAACAGATCAATCATCAACAAACATCATGGAATGACTCCATATGAGATATGGAATGGAAGAAAACCTAACATTTCACACTTACACATGTTTGGATCTAAATGTTTTGTTTTGAACAGGAATCAGTTACATACTTTTGATGAAAAAGCTGATGAAGCAATCTTTATGAGATACTCAGACACCAGCAAGGTATTCAGAGTTCTCAACAAAAGAACATTGGTGATTGAAGAATCATTACATGTAGTATTTGATGAACCAAACACAAGTGGTGAAAGTCTACAAGATCAAGAAGAAGAAGAAACACAAAGGGAAGTATATACAAATACAACCATACCAGCTACCATTCTGAATCACCATTTTGAAAATCAAAATGAGCCACATGTCAACACAACTGAAGAAGCACCAGAACTTGAAGCTCATGCACAACCTGAAGGTGTAGAAGCACCAAGTGAAGAAAAACTTCAACCTGACCTCAATTGGCTAAGAAATCATCCTGAAGAACAAGTAATTGGAGACATTCACACAGGGGTTAGAACCAGAAGACAACTGGAGCATATGCTAACATGTTTTCTATCACAAGTGGAACCCCAGACAATAGATGATGTAATTCAAGATGCAGACTGGATTACAGCCAAGCAAGAAGAACTAAATGAATTTGAAAGAAATGGAGTCTGGGAACTTGTTGATAGACCAGACACAGCCAACGTCATTAGAACAAAATGGGTATTCAGAAACAAGATAAATGAGCAAGGAACAGTTGTCAGAAACAAAGCAAGGCTAGTTGCAAAAGGCTACTCTCAAGCAGAAGGAATAGATTATGATGAGACATTTGCACCAGTGGCAAGACTGGAGGTAATCAGACTCTTTCTAGCTTTTGCTGCATACAAAGACTTCAAAGTCTATCAAATGGATGTCAATAGTGCATTTTGAATGGACTTTTGGAAGAAGAAGTATAGGTGGAACAACCTCCTGGTTTTCAACTCAAAGGAAAAGAAGATAAAGTATACAAGCTCAAGAAGGCTCTGTATGGACTCAAACAGGCACCCAGAGCTTGGTATGAAACACAATCCCAATTTCTGATCAAGAATGGATTCAACAAAGGAACTATAGATAAAACTTTGTTCAAATTAGAGGAAGGAACAAGCACATTACTAGTACAAATCTATGTTGATGACATTATCTTTGGATCAGAGGATGAAAAGTTGTGTGAGAAATTTGCAAATCTAATGAAGAGCAGATTTCAGATGAGCATGATGGGAGAATTAAATTACTTTCTTGGCCTTCAAGTGAAACAAATGAAGGATGGTATTTTTATCAGTCAAGCCAAGTATACCAAGGACTTAATACACAAGTATGGTATGGACACAAGTGGCACAGCAGATACACCAATGTGTGCAAGAGTCATTCTTGGAAAAGATGAAGCTGGAAAAGATGTTGATCAGGAAATGTATAGAGGAATCATTGGATCCCTACTATATCTAACTACAAGCGGACCAGACATAGCATTTGCAGTAGGAGTATGTGCAAGATTTCAAGCTCAACCAAAAGAATCTCATCTTCTAGCAGCCAAAAGAATAATCAAATACCTGAAGAACACCATCAATGTTGGAATTTGGTATCCAAAAGATGGAGGATTCAAATTGACATCATATTCAGACTCGGACTATGCTGGATGCAAGATAGATAGAAAAAGCACTTCTAGAACATGCCAGATGCTAGGCACCAGACTAGTCTCTTGGTTCAGTAAAAAGCAAAACTCCATATCAACATCAACAGCTGAAGCAGAATATGTAGCAACATGCAGTTTTTGTGCACAAGTACTATATATTAGACAACAGCTAAGGGATTATGGAGTGGAGAAGAAGACTATTCCAATCATGTGTGACAACACAAGTGCCATATCTATCACTGAAAACCCAGTGTTGCACTCAAGAACAAAGCACATTGATGTGAGACATCATTTCATCAGAGATCATGTTGAGAAGGGAGATGTTAATTTAAGATACATACCCACTGAAAATCAATTAGCTGACGTCTTCACTAAAACACTCAGTCATGAAAGATTTAGCATGCTGAGAACTGAGTTGGGAATGATTGAAATTGACTAAGTACCAAAGAGCGGCTAACTGGAGTAATCAGCTAAGTGACTTCACCAGCTGATCAACCCTTTGTCATTACAGGAGATGTAGCAGGTAAGGCACTGGTACTCAGCGAAGTTAACTTAACTGATTGTTAGGAACAGTTGAATAAAGCAGCTCAGTGAAAAATCCACCACACCGGCTAAGTGACCAGCAAAAGCACTCCACCGAAATGAAGATTGGTGTTATGGGCAAATTAAAGTGTGAACCAAATAAACTTCTATACACGTGGAGAATAAGGAAGTTATAGAGGATTATACTATGAAAGATTACACACGTGGAGATCAATTTACAATCATAGAGGTAACCATATTACTCTTCGAATTACAAACGCCTCGATTACCGGAATCTATCATTACTTACCTCAATCCACTCCCCCACTACACTCGAATATCGGGATTTATATACATAAAATCACGTCATTACATCATAAAATCCTTCCATATTCAACCACGTTCACACTACCCAAATCATCCTATATAAACGACACTTAGAGGTTTCTCAGAAATCTTTACGCTCATTTACAAATTATAAACCTCCTTTCTTCCCATGAAAGATCGAAACTTTTCGATATATCAATCACATTCAACAATGGCTTCATCCTCTACAATATCGGCCATAGAAAGATTTTATGAAAATCGATCATCACTAGATCTTTTTTCAAACTGGAACCCTACCTTTCCTTCTGTGACAATGATTCACAAACACAACGCTTGGTTGATTGTTGTTCAAATATGGGGTTAATGACCTTCCTAAACCCCCCAATCAACGGAATTTTCTATGAAAATCTGATTGCATTCTGGAAGAATGCTAAGTTTGTGCCCAGCACAAAGAAGACTGACATCGATTGCATAAAGAGTTCAATCTTTGGGAAAGAAGTAGTCATTACGCCTGGTCTTCTCAATAGATTCCTACACCTACCTATGATAGGTCCGGCTAATGTAAAATTTGTTCAGATTAACATCAAGACCTTCTGGGATGAGATAGCCAAAAATCCCAAGAAGAACAGCAAAACCTACAACCTCCCTCGATCAGCACCCAAATTTCCCTTTGCTGAATTTGCACCGGTTATCACCAAGAACATTGAAGGCAGAAAAGGGTCAATGGAAAACTTGACTGAGTTACGAGTCAAACTAATGGCAATCGTATATCAAGGTATTAACTTTGATTGGGCAACGTTTGTGTTCAACAGGTTAAAAGACCAGATTCAAAAGGAGATTGATCTGTCAATTACAGCACCAAGCAAGGGTTTGCAGAAGAAAGGTGATTTCTGGGAAAGGAAATCCTATGGGTTCCCCCTTCAACACCTGTTTGACATGATGAAAGTGAAACCCACAAACTTGCAAGATCCACACAAGTCCAAGGTAATGTTTACCTACATCAAGGCATCAATGAAATCCAAACCCACTAAAGGGAGAAAAAGGAAACAACCTGAACACAGAATGGGACGAAGAACCAGATCCCAAAAGGCGCAAGAGAGCACTCCAGTAACTAGTACCAGCAATTTGAGTGAGACTGTGGTAATCAGTGATGATACAATACCTGAGGAAGGGAAACAACAAGAAGACATCACCTATCTGGAAGAAGGTGAGGAAGGCTATGTTCTCACTCCATCTGAAGGAGAAGAGATGGATGAGATAGAGGATGAACAGTCAGAAAGTGACCATCTTGAAGATAATCCAGAAACCATAGAGATATCTGATGATGATCTAACTCTTCAAGAGGTACTTTTCAAAAGCCTTAGCAAAGTTGACAAACAGCCGAGTGAGCCAGCTGATCAAACTCACTTTGCTGAACTTGTCAACACCCCCACTATTGATCAAGGGGGAATACCAGCAGAAGAAATCAAGTCTCCAGCTCATGGAGAAGACAACCTGCCATCTTTTGTAGATGGAGAGGCAAGCATCCCCTCGCAACTTCTTAATGACCCTGAAGTTGAAGAGAAAGGAAGAGAAGAAAAGGCAGAAAAAGAAAGTGAGAAAGACGAAGAGAAAGAGGAAGAAGATGAGGTGGATCCAGAGAAGGAGGGAGGTGAAGAAGATGAAGATATTGCAGTGACATCAGAGGAGGTTGATCCAGAAAGAATCTTCAATTTGGACATCCAACCACTGATTGTAGACATGGAGAAGCAATATCATAGCAGACAAATCCTGAAAGCTGATTTAAGGAGTGAAGCAACCTCCATAAACCACAAAATTGAAGCCCTCATCAGTCACATCAAAATGCAAGATAAGTAATGGAAAAAACAGGGAAACTTGCTCTGCAACTTACAGCAACTCATCCCTTACCATGTCCAAACCCACCTTGAGATTCATGCTGACAAGGTTGATAACACTATCAAACCTCTGGCAGACACTCTAAGTGCTCCACTCATCAAATTCAACATCTAGATGAGATTATGGAATTTTCTGGCCAGCAACTCAACACTCTGATAAACATCAATACGGCCAACAACAAAATTCTGGAGCAAAGGTATGGTCCTCTCCCTGAGTCTGAAGAAAAAAAATGCAAATCTTGAAGCACGTTTTGGTGCTGCCAAAAAGGGGGAAGGAAGCTCAAAGCCTGAGAGCTCCAGTGGAAAGAAGGCAAGTCCAACTGATAAGGGCAAGGGCATCAAAGGCAAAGGCATCAGGTCTGAAGAAAAGAAGAAGTAGCTCTTGATGTTTAACAGAATTCCATTTCCCTTAGTTTTCTTAAAAAGATGCAATATCTTATTGCCCTCAAATGGATGAATAAATTTTTTGAGTTTTTTACTCTGTCAATTATTATGAAAAATTTGTTATTCTTATGTTCAGGCTTATGAGGGTTTTGGCATCATCAAAAATGGGGAAATTGTTAGGAACATTTTATTATGTTTTGATGATGGCCATACTAGCTGTTATAGCACGCCTGAAATAAGTTAGAACACTCTGTATAGTCTTTACTTAGAGTCTGACATGTTGTATAAGTTGAGTCAGACAAGTATTGTACTAGTTGGTCGGACGGCAAAGCAAGAACAGACTTTCGGCAGAGTGAAGCCAGCCAAGCACCAGTATAGAAGCAATGAAGACATCATGGTCTGACTTATAACCAAGGAAGTCTGTGATGACCTTGGATAAGTCTAAGTTATGTTTTAAGTGATGAAGCTCAATGTTTAAATATGGTGTACACTAATCTCACCCAAATCAAGGATCAGTGAAGTACAAGGATTCTCCTTGAACTGAAAGAATAAAGGAAACAGTGAATCGGTAAAGTAAACTGACTTTCGGCTGAGTGAAGACAAAGCAGTGAAGGAAGATCTAAGCGGCAAAGTCAGATGGGTCACTTGACCGTTCAAAGAACGGCTGAGTAAACCTTACTCGATCAGATTATTGAAATATGAAGAAGATACCAGAAGATCAAGCATTAAATGCACAATTAATAGAGGATCAATCAAGGACGGATTTTCTGGTAAACGTTTGAAGAAAAATCCGATCACTAAAATCAAGGAGAATATAATTAAGGGGGAATCAAGAATAAAATCAAGGATTATTCCCCTCATTAATAAAGCCAACGGACGGAAATTCAAATCAAGAATAATCAAGGCTATAAATAGAGGGCATTGACAGAAAAGCAAAGTGGGCAAGAACGATAAATCTGAGCAAAAAAATCTGTCAAAGTAAAAAGTCTTCTATCTGCGCTTAGAGGAAAACATCTAGTGATCAACTCAAACTGAGAGCTACAATTCAAACATCAAGCATTGGGATTGATCAACAAGTTTGTGAATCCAATTCACATCAATCAAGCAACTGAATCAGAGTCATCTGAGAAGGAGTTGTGTTTGTGATAGCTGCTGAAAGATTTGATCCCAAGGAGCAGTGAAAGAGACTGAGTCACTGAAGCTATTGCAGTCAAGGAGTGATAGTCTTGTAGATTGTGAAGCTTGTGAAGTCAAGGACAATCGTACTATTGTATCTATGAAAACAATAGTGAATTCCTCCGACCATCACAGGAGAAGAGTGGATTAAGGGATTACACCACCAAGAACCACTATAAGCCTTGTGTCAATTTACTTTCTGAAATTTACCTTACTGCATTCATTTAATTGCTTATATTATATCATATATTTGTGATTGTTTAAACTACTTTGAAATAACATAGTAAGAAGGGACTTATCCGCTGCCCAAAAGCTTTTAAATACAAGAAAAGTTTTTGAAACTCCACTATAGTCATTCACCCCCCCTCTGACTATAGTTTTACCCTTCTCTGGGACCAACATCCTCTGAATTGAAATGATCAACTGGTGTGTGTTCAACCATGTTAACTCTGCTTTTGAATTTGGGCGTTAGCGGTTAATACGTTTTAATTGGATAAGTTGGCTTGGTGGGTATCCATGTTTCATGTAGCAATTATCAACCGTATGTCTCGTAAACCACAAAATATTCACTGAAGCTTCATATTATTGTTGTTGTAACTCTGTTTCTTGTAACCAGTAGAGCTACTCATAGGCCTTTCCTGATCATAGGTCCTAGTTTGCTGATTGTTTTGGGAATTCCTCTGAGTCATAAGAACCAAAATTTCTTGATTCTTCATCTAGTTAGAAAAATTGATCTTATATCTTCAAAATTAATTTCCATGGAAAATACATTCTTATTGAGAGAAATGGCACCATCAACATTGCTTGTGAAACCATAGATTCATATTCATCCTTAATCCCTTTCAAGAATCCCATCACACATTCAGATTCGATATGATAGATTAGGACTTTAATTGTATTACAATGATTTCATAATCTTGATCTCTTCCCACAATATTTTCATCTTAGTAAAATATGCATTGATGGTAAGATTCTCATTTTTTTGTTAATCTCTTCAAGATGATCAGACAACCTAAAAGCATCTACAGTAGATAATCTATTAGCCAAATCGTTCCACACATCTTATGCTTAATTTAAGTATAGAACACTTTGAGAAATGGTGTTGTCAACATAATTCATAATCCAAGTACTTACAATAGTGTCACATTGCCTCCAAACTGAGAAATCTGCACTAGAAACTTCAGTCTTGAGAATGAAACATTCAATGAATCCAATTTTATTCTTTGTAATCAAATCAATCTGTATGGACCTACTCCATGGATGGTAATTACTTCCATTAAGCTGAGGCTTAACCAAGATAAGCACATGATTTTCACTGGGATGCAAATAAAAAGGATAAGCTAGGGGTGAGATCGTCTTCTATCTATTACTTCTTTATTTGCCATGCAACAACTATCAACCAAGATTCTTCAAGTAAAACGCATTAGATGCAAAATATGATTTGATACCATTGAGAAGTTGTTAAGATCAAACGCTTACCATTCTAATAAAACCAATTGGTGTCAGTAAAGGCGCTACTTTATTTTCTTATCATTTTTAAGAGTGTGGGCAATCTGTCCCAACACCCCCCCTCAAGTGTTGACAATCTGTCAACACTTGCACAATTTTTTTTTCAAGAGTGTGGGCAATCTACCCAACACCCTTCTCAAGTGTGGGCAATCCGTCCCAACACTTGCACAATTTCTTTTTTTTAAAATAATGTTCCAACCAGGGTTCGATCTCATGACCTCTGGCTTTGCTACCATGTTAAAGATCAAGCGCTTGCCATTTTACTAAAACCAATTGGTGTCAGTAAATGCGCTACTTTATTTTCTTATCATTTTTAAGAGTGTGGGCAATCTGTCCCAACAGAAGTTTACGCAAAAACTTAAAGAAACAAAACAAAAATGAAGTAAAAACAGAATTGGATGAAACTTCTTCAATTGAAGAAGATGAACTCTTACTAAGCCGGAAAAACGATTTGAATTACATCAGAATTCTTTATGCAATTCTTAATGACATAATTGTCTAGGATATAGTAAATTAGTTAAATATTTGTATTATTGTAATTTAATATTTCGTATTTATCTCTTACGGCTTGTCCTCCAAGACACACAAGCCTATATATTTGTAATCTTCAATTCGGACTAAATCAATGAAATCATAATATTTTGAGTCATGATATGGTATCGGAGCGGGTCGATTTTCCTCTCTCGGGTTACGTCAAATCTCCCCTAAATCCTAATCTCTCGTTATTCCAAAAAAAAAAAGACAATAGCAGCTCATCTCCTTCCCTTTTGCTGCCATGTCCGATCTAACTGCTACCTCCAGCGATTCCACCGCTGTCTCCCCCTACCCCTCCTTCACTCCATCTTCTTCCATTCATAATCTCAAGCTTACACGCCAGAATTTCCATCTGTGGCGTTCTCCGGTGCCGCCCTATCTTAAAGGCCGGGGCGTCTATGGTTATGTCGATGGTACGATCAAGCAACCCTCCCTCACCATCACTGGAGATGATGGCTAGAAACAACCCAATCCGATCATGCTACCTGGTCCAAAACCGACAATTTGATCCTGAGTACGTTAACCTCCTCCCTAAGCGAAGATGTTCTCACCCAAGTTTACACCGTCACCACATCAGATGAACTCTGGTCGGCGTTACAAGCGTCTTTTTCTTCGCAAAGCCGTGCAAAACTGGTCCAGCTACGAACAGAGCATTCATCCACCAGCAAAGGTGATCTTTCCGCCGCCGATTATTATTTTCATGTTAAGAAACTCACAGACGAGCTTGCCCCCGCCGGCCATCCGTTGAATACAGACGATCATATTGCCTTTTTACTAGGGGGATTGGGGCCTGACTATGATTCTTTAGTAACTTTGATTTTGGTTCAAAGCACCATCACACTCGATGAGGTGTATGCCCTCTTATTGATGATGGAATCCAGAATTCAGCAACATAAAACCATTGTCGCTGCTGCACCGTCTCCGGCCAATGCTTCATCATCACCGCAGCAGCCCTCTGCAAATTTTACTGCCTCGTCCCAGCAGCAGTCGACATCCTTTCATCATTGCCGTGGCTCCCATAATATTCATGGCCGGGGGCGTGGCTGTGGATGCGGTGGTCCACGTCCCCAATATTCTGGGCAATATTTACAGGACCAATCTCAAATCCCCATGTGTCAAATCTGTTCAAAGAAAGGACACACAGCCGCATCATGTTACTTCCATTATGCATATTCCCACCCATCGGCTCCTCGTCCTCCACCACCATGGCCACAACACGCTTATGCGGCATACCCTTATCACCACCCTAATAATGACTGGTTAGATGACACTGGGGCTTCTCATCACCTTACTTCGGATTTTCGGAATTTGAGTTTATCCTCTGAACCTTATAATGGCCCTGATCAGGTCCATGTTGGCGATGGCACAGGTTTGAAAATCTAACATTCTGTCTCGTCCTCTGTATATTCTCCTTCCCACGCCTTTTATTTGTCTAATATTTTGGTGACTCCATCTATTACTCGTAATCTTTTATCTATACATAAATTTGCTTCCGACAATTCGGTATATTTTGAATTCCATACGTATTTTCTTGTGAAAGATTACTCAGGCCGCGTCCATCTTAGAGAATATGTGAAAGATGGACTCTACCACTTCACCACCTCGTTCAACCATCCTCCCACTCAGGCCCTCACCTCCTTTGTCACTCCCTCCACCATATGGCATCAACGTCTCGGTCACTGCTCCTATCCCGTCCTTCGTTATGTTTTGCGTCGTCTTTCTATTTCTGTTCCTAATAAAGCACCACCTGTTGTGTGTGCCCCATGTCAATTAGCCCAGAGTCATAAACAACCTTTATATGTGTCTGATTTTACTACTACTGCACCTTTGGATTTGATTTATTCGGATGTTTGAGGCCCCTGTGCGGAACCCTCTATTTATGGATCTCGTTATTATGTTAGTTTTCTTGATGATTATAAGAAATTTCTTTGGATATATCCCTTGAAAAATAAATCCGATGTGGAAACTGTTTTTCCTTTGTTTCTTGCTATGATAGAACGCCTATTCAACACTAAATTAAAATCCTTGAAAACCGACTGGGTGGTGAGTATCGTCGTGTGTCCACTCTCCTCACCTCCCTCGGCATTCACCATCGCCTCTCTTGTCCTCACACCCATGTGCAAGTCTGCGTCATTGAAAGGCGTCACCGTCAAATAGTCGAGGTCGGTCTCTCCTTACTTACCCAATCTAATCTTCCCTTACCCTATTGGGAAAATGCCTTCATAACCGCCACATATCTTATTAACCGTCTTCCCTCTACTTGTTAGGAAATCACTAGTTTAACGCAGTGATGGCCAAAATAGTGACAGTCCAACTTTAACCGGCAGAGTACCGAGTCGGGTGCACTACAGTAGCGAGCAAGGTCGTATCCCACGAGGAATTTATTGAATATCAAAGTCGTTCTCGGATTTAGTTTCGGTCAACCAAGATGTTTCAAGTTCAATTACACTAAAACGAAATATTAACTAAAGATACTAAAGAGAAAAGGAGACATAGCCAAACCATGATCCAATTGATTACATTCGCCCCTCTAATCGATTATTCGGGAATGGGGTTAACCAACCTACCAACCTATACTTATACCGACACTCCTAAGCTAGTGTAAGATGCCATGCAACAATCGAACGCTCTTTGCCCGGTTCAACAGTCCGCCTTTAAGAATTTAATTGACCGAAACAAGATTAACGCGCTAGAGTTGCCCGATTTCACAACCGATTGAACCTCACTCCCTAATCAATCTAAACAACTCAGTTGATTATAAGGAATGATCTTAAAACCTCTTTTCCCAAACCCCTTCGCAACATACATTTATAAAAGTGGTTTGTGTGTTCATGAACTAGGTGTACAGTCCAATTCAAGCATTGATAACAAGTTTTAAGACATGAATTCGTCAATATAACAACAATTAAACACTACCCATTCCCAATTTCATCAATTAGAGGGTGATTTCTTCAATCTTCACATAATTTGGCTATGAAAAGTTTAGCTACTCATAATAAAACTAAAAACAATAATCAAAGATAAAATTAAAGCCATAAATGAAATAGAAACTGAAATTGATTACCAAAATCGTAGAGAATCGGAGTTTACATCATGCTTTTTCAACACCCATGTCAATTGGTGAAGAAGAAGGGCCAAAATGAGAAAATCCAAAAGTAGAGAAGAAAAATCTAAGCTAGATTGTGCTTAATTTAAGTAAACTATGATGTAAAAGTGAATCTAGGGGAGAAGAATTGAGGAATTCGACCTAAAGGGGAGAAAAATGTAAGTATGAAAGTGTAAAAGTGTGTAGATATGCCTTAAAAATATGTGCATGTCGTATTTATATGCTCCAAAAATGTGCCGGAAAAGTAACTTTGGCGCGCCCCAACCTTTTGGCGTGCGCCAAACCTGATTATGTGATTCTGAACCTCTCAGTTTCAACTTGGTGTGCCCTAATCCTTTTGGCGCGTGCCAAACTCCTCCAGGCTCCAGTTTCTTCACTTTTCTCTATTTTCTTCCATCTCCAACCATTGGTTTCACCTTTATACGCTCCATGCCTTATCTCCCGGGCTTACGAACACCTAGATCCTGCGTCACAACATCTAACACAAACCGAGCATAATTCCGCAAGATAAATAGGGCTCGAAAAGGGCCAAAAACATCGTAAAATGCCGAGGTTTTCCATCTATATGACGGTTTACCTCATGGTGGACGTGTAATGCGATTTTGCCCTAAATAAGGTCTAAAACTACCCGGAATGAACCAAAAGTGCCGTAAAAGGGGGTTGAAACATGCACCGGAGCATAGTAAAGTTGACTCTCATAAACCATCCCCCACTTAGCATTTGCTCGCCCTCGAGCAAAAATAAGCGTTCTAAAAGAATCCAATGAGTCAACGTTACACGCGTAGGTCGAGTCAATCACACATCAAAGATAACCGGGAAGTAAATGAGTGAGTGCATACAACTTAACCCTACCTTATCAAGCAAACGGGATATGTGTGTGTGAATAGCTTCTCCTACATTTGCCACGGTTCACCGGTTTGGATTATGGACGCTAGGTTAATACGACTACACCATAGGCTCATACTTCATAATCATCTCCACTAATCGGGGCCAACCGAGGCTAAGTAAGGTCAAGTAGGACTTGCACAGTTGTAATGTTAGGCTAGGGACGGGGCTAACCGAAGGGAATTTTTGGGGAATAAACAAGAAAGAGACAAAATGAGCAAGCTTAATCATGGGGTGTATCAAACCAAACATAGCTAGCTCTACCCTCCTCTAGCTAGCTCAAAATGAGCCTAGAAACATGATTCATTAAATAAGATGCCATATCGCACTATGTCTCAAGTGTAACGTGGCTAAAATGTGAAAGAATCATGTTTCTATACCAAGACTCGTCCCAAACACCAACATCATAAAACAAATCACAACACGAGTCTTAAACTCTTAGCTTTCTTTGACTCAACCTTTATTACGCTGTTATTGACTTTATTGCAAGCTTTCTTTGATTGATTTCATTTCCTTTTGACTTTTCTCTCTTTTTTTTTTGAAATAGAAAGCTGCATTATACAAATTAAGTAGGTTTGAGTCAAAGGCCATCACGTACATACAGTATAAAATGAGCTCCTACCCTCCAAATCGTCAAACAGCTCGTAAAAATACCAACTCCTCTAGACAAACGTACTCCTCTACTACCCCACACTTGCTTTAGCAAGTGTGCTCGAAATGAAAAGATTAAGCTTGACTCGTAGGGTGTCCAATGGAACGTAGACCACAAATGAGGCTTGGGGGTCAGGAAATTACGGGCTAAAAACAAATGGCTAAGTCTCGGATGAGGGTCTAACCATCCTACCAAGGCTTAGAGGGGTTACTGTGGAATATTTCATGGGATGGCTATTTAGCTCTAGTTAGGTCAAAGAAATGCCATAACTATCGTCCCAAACTCTACCAAAGTCGGCCTTTCCATTTCGTCTCGAAGTTACTGGTATGATTTCTAGGTAGCCGAATTGTGCCTAAGTCTACCATAATAGGTCACTAGTTACCACGGTTTATTAAATCGAAGCTATAAGTGCATGAAAATCCCATTTTCAAGATAAGGTAGTAAGCCAAGCAACATGCCTTTAAACACTTACTAAACCGTTTACCCTATCAATATGATGACGCAACATACGAATGCAATATCAAAACCTTAAATTTTTTTTTTAAATCGCTCAATTTTACTAAAGAAGTGACCAAACACTAAGCATACAACACAATGGCTCAAAAAGAACAACGATGTGCATAACAATAGCTAAGCCTACCACCCCCACTTTAAATGCAACACTATCCTCAGTGTGTGAATGATAAAGGAGAAAGATGGCTTAGCTTAACCCGGAAGAAAGGCACGAAGTAGTGCAAATGACATGTCCACGGAGCTCCATCATCGAGTATCTACACCAATAAGACAGAAAAACCAAGAAACACATGCACGGGGAACAGCCACCGTGCCAAAAACAAGCAGTAGATATCGGGAATTAATCAAAAGAATCTGTGTCATATACACTATCATAACGAAACCAAAAGTACCCAACTCGGATCACATGAGATGAAAAGATACGACTATGTGAAATAGACATCCATGCATAAAATAAAGGCCAAAACGGGCCAAAGTGATACCAATCCAAGTATAGTACAAAAGAAAAAAGAAAGAAAGAGTCAAGTTCCCTGGAAGGCTTACAGCTCCAAAATAGTCAAAAGCAACAGACTCAGAACTAGTCTAAACATAGAATAGCTGTGAATAAAATAAAGTCCTAGATCTAGTCCCGAGTCGGCTCATCGAGCAAGTACTCTGCAGCTGGATCAATGAAGGACTCTGGAGCAGCGAAAGCCGGTGTCTGAGTAACTCCTGAAACTGACTGACCCTCCCCAGCAATCACTGAACCTGCCTGTGCATCAACCACCACATATGTGCCCTCTGTACCCTATACTGATGTGTCTACACCCTCCTCATCTCCCCTGAAGAACTACCATCAGAAGACTCTGAATCCTCCTCAGCACGCTCCTCTGAACTATCACCACTAGCATCATCACCCTCACCGTCCTCACGAGTCTCAGCCGCCCTAGCTCCCCCCTCAGTAAAACTAGCCCGAGTGAGTAAAGTATCCAGCTCTCCAGGATAGACATAAGAAGCAGCAGGGTCACGGAGAATAGTCTGGACATAAGGGCCACCAGAAACTCGCAGGGCCAGTACAATACTAGAAAGGACGATCCTATGATCCTCCGCCCACTCCCTCTGTGTGGCGGCAGCCGTATACATGTGCCTCTCAAAAATAGAAAGAGTGGATGAGGGTGGAGCGGAGGATCGGCTACGGGGTGGCCTAGGACCCCTGGAGGAAGAAGGGGTGTCTGAGGGTGCGCGGATAGGATGTGCTAAGGTACTCTGGCGAACAATCCATCCTGATTTCTTCCCACCAATTTATCATCATCATAAATGGGGACTCGGACACCACGGGCAAGCTCACAGATGAGGTGTGGAAAGATAATGCTCCTAGAACGGTCGTGATGGACATCCTTGAAAGACTCTTAGATAACCTTACCGACATTGATTGGAAGATTGATGTGCAAGGCATTGATTAAGTAAAAGTCGGGAAGCTTGAGGTTGGTGATGCTCTCACGTGGACGGAGACGGCTAAGGACAAAACGGGAAGTGACTCTCGAATCAACCGGCCACTCCGGGGCACTAATGTCAAGCCGGACCCCCGAGCTATTGATGTTCTAAGGGACTTGTGGACAAAGGGTTAACCTACCCTCATCTTGGTGATCCACACCCCCAACTTTCTTGGCCTCAAGGATGGTTTTGTAGTCCGCCTCAACGGGGACTTCAGGGATAGAAAAGTGAGAGTTAATGGCCTCAGGGGAGAAGGGGATATCAACACCTCTGACTAAGACGACACCACACTCAAGATCAACCACCGAGAAATTACCCCAAAACTCATGGACAATGGACATGTTGGGTGGATTGACGGGTCTAGTCATGAGTTTTTCCCACTTACGGTCCGTAAGGTTCTTGACAAAAGCACTGTCAACCTTAAAAGAATCAATGCTCGCTCAAGGGTGGCATTCTTCTTGCGGTAAAGCTGCATGTAATTGCGGTAAGCTTGAGTGGAGGTAAAACGCTATTCTAAAAGAAACGGGTCGTCTGGAAGGTGAGGGCCTCTAGGAGGGTTGGAACGAGTGGCGGTAGGACTATGGATTGTGAGTGGAGCTTGTCCGGTTCGGGGCTCTCGGGGGATTGGCCTTGGCCTTAGCCGGAGCTTTGGCCTTAGCTTTACCCTTGCCTTTACTGGAGGAAGAGGCTTCGGTTTGGGGACGTTTAGGTGCCATGAGCCTAAGGTTACGACCAGACCGGGTTAACACCACCACAACAACACCAAAACAGCCACAATACAACACCAATCCAAGATCAATCCAACACCACACCCCAGCCATCATCCAAAATGCAACACAAAACAATCAAACACCCAAACCAACCAACACCAAGCACCAACAGAGCAAACATCACTACAGCCACACCAATACAACCACAATGCAAATCCAATTTCAACACTAACATCCCAAATAAACCAACCACGACCATCACACAACACACAGCAGCCCAACCAAGAGAAAAAAAAACAGCAGCAAAAGAGAAATGAAATCAAGTCAATTCGAAGTCCAAAGGGTCAAAAGATGAATTGGAAAAAGAAAACAAACTCTAAAACGAAATTGACAAAGAGGATTAAGCCAAACTTACCAAATCAGAGCCAAAACGAGCTGTAGACCGGATGCCATGATGAAGTGCAGCAATTCGGGTGGTGGCCGGCCGGAAAAGGTACAGAGCGGTGTAAATGGAGTGTGGTAGCGGCAGGCTTTGAAAGAAGTGAGAACGCTATGAAGGGTTGAAGAACGAGGGAGGGAGGAAATTTGCCGAAAAAGGAGTAGTGGATTTAGGAGGTGGGGGCCGGATTTTAGGAGTAGAGGGATGAAAATGGGAAGGTTTTAGGTTTGGAGGTCGGAGAGGGAGAGAAGAGTTGGAAAATAAAACGGGTGAGAAATGAAAGAGCAGTCGGGCGAGAAAACTTATAAAATAGGGTTGGTGGGCGCTAATGGTTTCGGCGTGCACCAAAAAAGAAACAAGACCGGGCTGAACTCTCAGGTAGGCGTTGGCGGGCGCCAAAGCTTTTAGCGGACGCTGAACAAAAAAAGAGCCTAGGCAGAATGCTGGCTGGATTTTGGCGTGCGCTAAAGGTTGTTGGCATGCGCCAAACTGTTCTGTGCCCCTAAACATCAATTTTCAGCCAAAACTCCCCAAGATAAACACCTAGATCACTCCTAACACCTCAAAACTAATGAAACACATAGAAACGGTGGGTTGCCTCCCACAAGCGCATTTGTTTTATGTCGTTGACTCGACGGAATGACTTATACGGTGTCAACTTTAGAGTTAAACCGTTGACACAAAGATGGAATTGGTGGATAGAAAGAAGTTTGATGGAATTAAAAGAGTTGAATATGGTCAAGTTTACAGTCCTTGACAAAACTCACACGAACCAACGCAAGGGACGGGATCCTTAAGGAGAATAACCTCGAGTGTCTCATCGAAATGTAATCTTTCATACCTCTTCAACCGGAGACCATTTGTGACAAATGTCCCCTTGGTTGGATGAGTTATTTCGACTGCACCGGAAGGATGGACCTTAGAAACTATATAAGGACCCGACCACCGAGATTTGAGTTTTCCTTGAAAAAGGTGTAGGCGAGTGTTGTAAAGGAGGACTTCGTCACCTTCCTTAAACTCTTGGAGCTTAATGGTTCGATCATGAAGTAACTTGGTCTTTTCCTTATAATCTCTCGCACTCTTGTAATCTCTAAGGCGAAACTCATCTAACTCGTTTAACTGTGCTAAGCACCTCTCTCCTACTAGACCCTCATTCAAGTTTAGGAACCGGGTAGCCCAATATGCCTTATGTTCAAGATCTACGGGGAGGTGGCAAAACTTCCCATACACCAACATGTAAGGAGACATACCTATGGGAGTCTTGAAGGCGGTTCTGAGGGCCCATAATGCATCATCTAACTTATTGGCCCAATCCTTAGGGTGTGAATTCACAGTTTTCTCAAGGATACGCTTAATTCCCTGGTTACTCACTTCCACTTGGCCACTAGTTTGGGGGTGATAGGCTGTCCCTAACTTATGCTTGACCACATACTGTTAGGAACATTTTATTATGTTTTGATGATGGCCATTCTAGCTGTTATAGCAAGCCTGAAATAAGTTAGAACTCTCTGTATAAGTCTTTACTTAGAGTCTGACATGTTGTATAAGTTAAGTCAGACAAGTATTGTACTAGTTGGTAGGACGGCAAAGCAAAAATAGATATTCAGCAAAGTGAAGCCAGCAAAGCACCAGCAGAGAAGTAATGAAGACATTATGGTCGACTTATAACCAAGGAAGTCTGTGATGACCTTGGATAAGTCTAAGTTATGTTTTTAAGTGATGAAACTCAATGTTCAAATATGGTGTACACTGGTCTCACCCAAATCAAGGATCAGTGAAGTACAAAGACTCTCCTAATACTAGAACAAAGAAGGAAACAGTGAATCGGCTGAGTAGACTGACCTTCGGTAAAGTGAAAATGAAACAGCGAAGAAAGAACTAACGGCTAAGTCAGAAGGCTCACTCGACCGTTCAAAAGCGGCAAAGTAACACTTACCAGATCAGATTTGATATATATGTTGAAGATACAGAAGATCATGCATTAAATGCACAATCAATAGAGGATCAATCAAGGACGGGTTTTCTGCTATACGTTTGAAGAAAGAATCCGATCACTGAAATCAAGGAGAATACAATTAATGGGGGAATCAAGAATAAAATCAAGGATTATTCCCTCATTAATATAGCCAACGGACGGAATTTCAAAACCAAAATTACTCAAGGCTATAAATAGAAGGCATTGACATAAAAACAAACAACGATTGAAAAAGAAAAACATCAAGCAGAAACTCTGTCAATTTGAAAAGCTCTCTCTCTGAACTTACAAGGATACATCTAGTGATCAACTCAAATATCAGAACTACAAAGTCATACTCAGAACTGAGATTGATCAAGCAAGTGTGTGAATCACATTCACACCAAACTGAAGCAACTGAATCAGAGGCAATCTGAGAAGGAGTTGAATCTGTGATAGCTGTTGAAGGATCTTGATCTTAAGGAGCAGCAAAGGGAAGACTGAATCACTGAAGCTGTTGCAGTCAAGGAGTGATAGTCTTGTAGATTGTGAAGCTTGGGAAGCCAAGGACAATCATACTATTGTATCAGTGAAAACAATAGTGAATTCCTCCAATCATCACAGGAGAAGAGTGGACTAAGGGATTACACCACCCTGAACCATTATAAGCCTTGTGTCAATTTAATTTCTGCAATTTACTTTACATCATTCATTTAATTTGCATACATCAAAATTTACATCTGTGACTGTCTAAACAGATTTGAAAACAATAGAGTAAGAAGGGACTTATCCGCTGCCCAAAAGCTTTTAAACACAAGATTTGAAACTCCACTATAGTCATTCACCCCCCCCCCCCCTCTGACTATAGTTTCACCCTTCTCTGGGACCAACACATACTTAGCTAGAAGAGTGTTAAAAGGACGGTTGTGGAAGTGACTACCATTATCACTAATGATAGCCCGTGGCACCCCAAAACGAGCAAATATATTCTTTTTAATGAACCGGATGACCACATTCCTATCATTAGTAGGGGATCCTATGGCTTCTACCCATTTCGACACAAAATCACACGCAACTAGGATATACTTATTGTTATACGATGAAGGATAAGGTCCCATGAAGTCCAGCCCCCAAACATCAAACACCTCACACCCTAAGATGGGTTTTTGGGGCATCTCATTTCTCCTAGAGATCCTACCTACCCTTTGACACGCGTCACAAGCTTTCACATAGGCATAAGAGTCTCGAAAGATAGTTGGCCAATAAAAGACACTTTGGAGAACTTTGAGAGCGGTTCTATCCCCTGCAAGATGACCACCGGCTTCCCGGTCATGACAAAACGAAAGGATATTCCTAATCTCGTTATCATGCACACACCTCCTAATTATACCATCCGAGCAACGTCTAAATAGATATGGGTCATCCTATAAGTAGAATCGAATATCACTATAGAACTTCTTGCGTTGGTAATCCTTCAAACTAGGATCCACATACCCACAAGCAAGAAAGTTCACAAAAGGGGCATACCACGGGTCACCATACCTACCCCGTTGCTCATGAGCACTTCTTTTCACCGGAAGCATCGCATCAACTACCATTAACTGCTCATCCGGGAAAGATACATTGATTTCCCTCTCAAACTTTTCTACTTCCTCATCTAACGTCATACGACTCAAATGATCCGCCACCACATTTTCACAACCCTTCCGATCCTTTATCTGCACATCAAACTCTTGAAGAATCAGAATCCACCGCAATAAACGGGGTTTTGCCTCTTGCTTAGCAAATAAGTACCTCAACGCAGCATGATCGGTATGCACTATCACTTTAGACCCAACCAAATACGACCGAAACTTGTCAAAGGCGAAAACCACAACAAGCAATTCTTTTTCGGTCGTGGCATACTTAGATTGTGCGGGATTAAGTGTGTGACTAGAATAGTAAACGGGCTTAAATATCTTATCATCTTTCTGCCCTAAAACAGCCCCTACGGCAGTGTCACTAGCGTCACATATAACCTCAAACTCACGTGACCAATCAGGTGCAACTAGAATCGGTGCAGTCACTAATAACTTCTTAAGCATGTTAAAAGCATCAACACACTCTTGAGTGAAAATGAAGGGAGTGTCTTTTGTGAGCAAGAGTGTAAGTGGCCTAGAAATCTTGGAGAAATCCTTGATAAAGCATCGGTAAAAACCCGCATGACCAAGAAAAGCCCGAAGGGTCTTCAAGTTCGTGGGGACGGGCAATTTCTCAATTGCCATAACCTTGGCTCTATCAACTTCAATCCCCCTAAGTGAAATCTTATGGCCTAACACTATGCCCTCTTCTACCATGAAATGACACTTTTCCCAATTAAGCACAAGATTGGTGTCTTCACACCTTTGTAAAACTTTATCAAGATTACTCAAACAGTCATCAAATGAGTCTCCAAACACACTAAAGTCATCCATAAAGACTTCCAAGAATTTCTCAATCATGTCCGCAAAGATAGCCGTCATGCATCTTTGGAATGTCGCGGGTGCATTACACAACCCGGAAGGCATCCGTCTAAATGCAAAGGTACCATAAGGACATGTAAAGGTAGTTTTCTCTTGGTCCTTAGGATCAATGCAAATTTGGTAATAGCCACTAAAGCCATCGAGAAAGCAATAAAAAGCATGACCACTTTACCTTTCTAGCATTTGATCAATAAAAGTTAAAGGGAAGTGATCTTTCCTAGTGGCATCATTCAACTTTCGATAATCAATACAAACACGATAACCGGTAACTAAACGGGTAGGGATCATTTCATTGTTTTCATTAGGTTGAACAGTCATACCTCCCTTTTTAGGAACCACTTGAGTAGGGCTCACCCACTCACTATCCGAGATGGCGTAGATGATTCCATGATCTAGCATCTTCACCACGTCTTTACGCACCACCTCTTGAAGGCGTGGATTAAGCCTTCTTTGACATTGCCTCACCGGTTTCATATCCTCTTCCAAGATGATCTTGTGCTTGCAAATCTCGGGGCTAATACCCCGGATATCAACCATCTTCCATCCAAAGGCTTTCTTATGACTCCTTAGCACTTTCATTATCTTTTCTTCCTGCAAAGATGCTAGTGCCGCAGAAATAATCAAAGGTAATAAATTATCAGACTCAAGAAAAGCATACTTAAGGTGCTCCGGGAGCGGCTTTAGTTCCAAATCCTTTGGTGGCTCGTCAACAGACGGCTTCATCTTCTCACTGTTTAGACCAAGCTCCATGTACTTGTGCCATGACGCCTCAAGAAAGGGCGTTGCCTCCAACTCACAAGCCGCTTTCTCAATTCTTCATTATCATCATGAATTGTGCTAGATTTCATTAAGCACTTCTCCATCGGCTCTTGATATCCCTGTGTGTTAGAAACTTCGGAAACACAAGAATATATAGATTCAATTTCATCACATTCCTCAATATTATCATGAGGGTACTTAATGGCATCAAATACATTCATGGTCACACTCTCATCCCCTACTCTCATCGTAATATCACCTTTCGCTACATCCACATTAGCACTTCCGGTAGCAAGGAAAGGTCTTCCTAGAAAAAGTGAGTTTCTAGGGTCCTCCGCAACATCTAACACGAAAAAGTAGGCCGGGAACGCAAACTTATCAACTTGAACCAACACATCCTCCAATATCCCCATAGGTCTCCTAAGGGTCCGGTCGGCCATTTGTAAAGTCATATTGGTCTTGGTCAACCTACCTAGGCCCAACCTCTCATAGATACTCCTAGGCATGAGATTCACATTAGCACTTAGGTCACATAAAGCTTTTGGGAATCTAATAGAGCCAATGGTGCAAGGAATAGAAAAACATCCGGGGTCTTTCTTTTTAGACGGAATCTTGTTTTGAAAGACCGCGGAGCATTCTTCATTTAAGCACACCGCCTCATCCATCTTGGCCTTATTGGACAATATCCCTTTCAAAAACTTAACATACAAAGGCATGTTAGCTATATAATCAACCAAAGGGATATTTATCTCAACCTTGCGCAAGATGTAAAGGAACTTATTTTGACTCTTGGTCAACACATCTTTCTTAGGACCTCTAGGGGGAAAAGGTAAAGTGCTTAAATCAAAAGGTGTAGAAGAAGTATTCATACCATTGCTACTTGTACCTTTCCTTTGTGGATTGGAAGTGGTTGTGTCCCTTTTGCTAGTCACCTTCTGTGCTTCCTCAACTTGCTTGTGAGCTTCACTATCTTGCTCTCCAACAACTTGATCCTCACTATCATTTTCTACCATATCATCCTCTTTGCTCTTACCATGATCCTCAACTCTTTTCTTCAACCCAATGTCACTACCAACCACCTTGCCACTTCTTGTAGAGATAGCATTCACAGACTTGGGATTTCTCATGGTGTTACTCGGTAAACCTCCAACCGGTGCGGTATTAGCATTTTTGGTCAATTGACCCACTTGAGTTTCAAGATTCCTCCATGCCGATTGAAATGTAGTGGCATTGGTTTTAATATCCCTCAACTCCCGACCTTGATCTTGAAGTGTTCGGCCTTGGTCTTGTAGAGTCCTTCCTTGATCTTAGAGCATTCTTCCTTGCTCTTGCAACGTCTTATTAATTTGCTCCAAGAGGATATCGGTGGAGCTCTTTTGTGGAATATGAGCCATTGGTGGAGGTTGAGAATAGCTTCCTTGAGAGTAATTTTGATGAGCATTCGGATATTGGTAAGTTCCGGATTGTTGTTGTCGTGGAGGCTTGATTTCCTTGATAAGAAGGGCCTTGTTGTTGCGTAGAAGATTGCCCTAGATTCGGACCACGACCCCAAGTCAAATTTGGATTCTCACGCCAATTTTTTGGATCTCCTTGAAAATAATAGTTTTGGACACGCCTTTGTCCCACATAGTTAGCATCATAGGGTTGTGTGTCCAACATCAAATTCAAATCCATAGGTTCAACCACCGGATTGCCATAGGTGGTGAGAGGGTTGAATTCCATTTGCCCTGCATTCAATTGCCCTAAAGCGTAGGCATTCATCAAAGATTGTTGCAATGAGTTCGGATTAGCCACTAAAGCCCCGGCTTGAGGTGCTACTTGAGCTTTCATTGGCATAGTTGTTGGTACTGTATTTGGAGATGTGCAATTCGTAGCCGAATGTTCAACACCACAAAGTTGACATAACCGGGCCTTCTTGTTCTCTAAAGCCAAATCATCAACCTTTTGTTCCATGGCTAACACCTTATTATGCAACTTGGAGTTTCT
Organism: Gentiana straminea; assembly: GCA_036785695.1. Lineage (NCBI taxonomy): Eukaryota > Viridiplantae > Streptophyta > Magnoliopsida > Gentianales > Gentianaceae > Gentiana > Gentiana straminea. The sequence continues at coordinate 2,604,114 of JAVUPR010000366.1, forward strand.
TTCGGGCTCATCTATCATGGCGGTCACAAGTGGATTTTTATGCTTCACTTGCCTTCTTCCCGAACTCCATTGCCTATTATTCTCACAAATCCTCTTAATGGTGGCCAATGCCACATCCGGTGCTACATCCATGATGGATCCTCCACATGCCCCATTCAATTGTTGCATTGAATCACCATCCAAATTTCTATAGAATAGATGCACTTGATCCTATGCTTCAAATCCACGTTGAGGACATTTCCGTAACATAGTTTTGAATCGATCACATGCTTCAAATAAGTCTTCACCCAATAGTTGCTCAAATTGGAAATGTCGGATATCAAGTCAAGAGCCTTCGATGGTGGAAAGTACTTGAGCAAGAAAGTGCTTGCAACTTGTTCCCATGTGTGGAGGGAGTCATGAGCCAAAGATGAGTACCACTCCCTCGCCTTTCCTTTTAGAGCAAAAGGGAACAAAATTAGCCGAACTACTTCCTCACCAACCCCATTTATCTTCACTGTTTTGCATACCTCAAGGAAATTATTGATGAAGGTGTTCGGATCATCCGTCGCCTTTCCTTCAAATTGAGCATTGTCCCCAAGTAAATGCCAAACATGTTGTCTTATCTCCAAGTTATTGGCCGCAACGGCCGGTACTCGAATAGGACTATGGCCCGTGGTAGCCATTGGGGTCACATAATCTCTACAAAGTCTCACCGGTCGAATTCCTGCTTGGTTCACTTGAGGTTGAGGAATATATGGTTGAGGGTTCACTATGGGATTTGGTTGAGGATTAGCTTGAGGGATAAATTGTAGAGCATAAGGATTGGCCATTTGAGGGAATTGGTTCATCATAGGGTTCATCATGGGATTCATCATAGGATTGAATTGGGCCATTTGCATCATCATTTGTTGATATTGTTGAAGGAATTGGGGATCCATTTGTGGAGGTTGTTGTGTTTGAGGGATTTGTGGAGTTTGGAGAGGGATATTGGTCCTTTGTTTAAAGTGATTGGTCAATGAGGGACAACGCACAATATTCCCTTCTCTAGGTAGAGGTTCCATCCTTGGGGAAAGCGAATTTGATGGTTGACCTTGATATTGAGTAGTTTCCCTTTCCTCAAACGGATTCACACTATAGTACCGAGTCGGGTGCACTATAGTAGCGAGCAAGGTCGTATCCCATGAGGAATTTATCGAATATCAAAGTCATCCTCGGATTTAGTTTAGGTCAACCAAGATGTTTCAAGTTCAATTACACTAAAATGAAATATAAACTAAAGATACTAAAGAGAAAAAGAGACATAGTCAAACCATGATCCAATTGATTACTTTCGCCCCTCTAATCGATTATTCGGGAATGGGGTTAACCAACCTACCAACCTATACTTATACCGACTCATTCATGGGTGCAAACTCCTAAGCTAGTGTAAGACGCCATGCAACAATCGAACGCCCTTTGCCCAGTTCAACAGTCTGCCTTTAAGAATTTAATTGACTGAAACAAGATTAACGCCCTAGAGTTGCCCGATTTCACAACCGATTGAACCTCACTCCCTAATCAATCTAAAAAACTCAGTTGATTATAAGGAATGATCATAAAACCCTTTTTCCCACACCCATTCGCAACATACATTTATAAAAGTGGTGTGTTCATGAACTAGGTGTACAGTCTAATTCAAGCATTGATAACAAGTTTTAAGACATGAATTCGTCAATATAACAACAATTAAACACTATCCATTCCCAATTTCATCAATTAGAGGGTGATTTCTTCAATCTTCACATAATTTGGCTATGAAAAGTTTAGCTACTCATAATAAAACTAAAAACAATAATCAAAGATAAAATTAAAGCCATAAATGAAATAGAAACTGAAATTGATTACCAAAATCGTAGAGAATCGGAGTTTACATCAAGCTTTTTCAACACCCATGTCAATTGGTGAAGAAGAAGGCCCAAAATGAGAAAATCCAAAAGTAGAGAAGAAACTTTAGCTAAAATCTAAGCTAGATTGTGCTAATTTAAGTAAACTATGATGCAAAAGTGAATCTAGGGGAGAAGAAGGGAGGAATTCGACCTAAGGGGGAGAAAAGTGTAAGTATGAAAGTGTAAAAGTGTGTAGATATGCCTTAAAAATCTGTGCAAGTCGTATTTATATGCTCAAAAAATGTGCAGGAAAAGTCACTTTGGCGCGCCCCGAACCTTTTGGCGTGCGCCAAACCTGATTATGTGATTCTGAACCTCCCTGTTTCAACTTGGCGTGCCCTAATCCTTTTGGCGCGCCAAACTCCTCCAGGCTCCAGTTTCTTCATTTTTCTCTATTTTCTTCCATCTCCAACCATTGGTTTCACATTTATACGCTCCATGCCTTATCTCCCGGGCTTACGAACACCTAGATCCTGCGTCACAACATCTAACACAAACCGAGCATAATTCTGCAAGATAAATAGGGCTCAAAAAGGGCCAAAAACATCGTAAAATGCTGGGGTTTTCCATCTATATGACGGTTTACCTCATGGTGGACGTGTAATGCGATTTTTGCCCTAAATAAGGTCTAAAACTGCCCGGATTGAACCAAAAGTGCCGTAAAAGGGGGTTGAAAAAGGCACCGGAGCATAGTAAAGTTGACTCTTATCACGCAGCGGAATTTAAAATTTTGATTTCCTTTTTATAGATCGTCTTCGTTTAATGCAATAAACACGTTAAGTAGTTTGACAGAATATACCTTGGATGATCTATAAGATCGTCGCTTTGACCATCAACGGAGAGTAGAACAGTGCACAAGCCGTCCACGCGTTCGGCCTCTATCGTTGATCCACACGAACTCCTCGCCGGAATCCTCCATGGATTGCTATCGGAAAAACTCCGACTGTTAGACCGACATTTTTTCTCTCTCTCAAACTCTCTATTGGAAGCTCTCTATTTTACTCAAGAACTATTAGCTCTTGGAATTGTGATGTACAAAAGATCTTGGCACCCACCTCTTATTTATAGTGAGTGGGGCGCCCCAGACTAGAGTGGAGGAGATGAAAACATTTTCCCAATAAAATAAGGAAAATCTCTTTGATTGATTTATCTCTTTTATTATAATATTTCATATTAAATAAAATCTAAATATTGCCAGTATCTTATATTGATTATATTTATCTTATTAACATAAATCCATTTTTCCAAAAATCAATTATCAAATACTAATATTATGGTAATCATTAACTAAAGTGCACAATCCAAGTGTATCTTATACACCTAGATGTGGCACCCCATATTGCCAATAATTGGCTTCCGGAATATTCTTTAATTAATATAATTTATGTATAATTAAAATCTTGTATTTTATTTATTCATAATAAATAAATACCACCATATTAATTTACCACTATAACCTTTATAGTCTAGAGATAAACTTTCCTTATTTGGTTATCAACTATAACCGTATTTTAATCCGACTCGATGTTCATATGTGTGTGACCCGATAGGCTTCCGAATATGTTGGCCATAGACACAAAGTGCAAATTACGAATATGCCCTTCATGCCTAACGATCACGGGATAGCGTCTAGCAACACACCGTGACCCGCAATCATCGGAAGAGTCAAATGCAATGACTACTACCTTTCATGTGAAGCAGTTACCGTGTAACTTACAATCCTATCGCTGTAATAATAACCATACGATCGTATCTCAAGTGTCAATACATTAACGATCGTATCTTAAAATCTGGATATCATGCTCTCTCGGAATAACACATTTACTCCCACTTTGCAAAGATTCTCAAGAGCTAGACATTCCTTATAAGAAGACCATTTCGGATATTCAATCCCAATCATAGGTTACGTGATTCCCGGACGACCAAACATGTATACTCCGCATGCTTCAATATCACACCCAATCACTACCGCATGATCGCCCCGTGGATAGGGGAAATCTCAATAGTGTCAAAGCATGACAATCCACACCGTGATGCCATGAAGACTCCGGTCTAAAGGATAATACACAACTGCCACATAGTGTGACACTTAATGTAAGTGGGTCAGTCTAACGTACGCATTCTCCAATACACGTCCACGTACAGTCCAAATGTCTCTACACTTTGATAGATGAGATATATCCCTACCTTCTATAAGGTAGAAGACATCCAATATGTGCTAGCCTAATTATACTATCAATGTCCCATTTGACAGTACATACGACTAGAGACATTTAAGTATCAAACTTGTTAAAGTGATTAGAGATCTCATCAACCATAATCACTATCATGGTTTCTCTGTCACAGTTTGACACTAGGGAAGTTACTATATATATACAACCAATAATATAAAGATAAACAATATATAATAACAAAAGTGTTTTTATTAATCATAATAAAGTTATTACATGAACTAAAATAGACTGTAAACGACCCGACCCGGTCGGATCCTGTCCAACCCGATTGGGTTTAGGACACCTATTCAACACTACTGCCCTTCACAACAAAACTCCCTTCGAAATGGTTTACCATCATCTACCTGATTACTGCTTCCTTCGTGTCTTTGGGTGTGTTTGTTGGCCTTATCTTCGCCCTTCTAATAACCATAAGACCGACTTTCATTCCGCTACGTGTATCTTTCTCGGTTATAGTCCCTCTCACCACGGTTACAAGTGTCTTGATCTTGTCAGTGGCCGTGTCTACGCTGCTTGCCATGTGGTCTTTGATGAATCCGTCTTCCTATACACTTTTACATCCTCCTCTATCCCGGTCTCCAATTGTCCGACTGTCCCTCTTCCTACCATGATCCCTACCGTCCCTATCTCTTCTCGAGCGGCCCCTCCTCCTCCACAACCTGGCTCTCCTCTAGCTCCTTCCTCTCTACCATCGGCCCCCTCCCTAGCTTCTTCTTTTTCTCCATCCCTCATGCTCAGTTCCCCACCTCCGCCTCACCCTATGGCTACGCGTATTAAAACTAAATCTCTCAAACCCGTGTCTATGCTTGACTACATCCGCTACCCGCTTCCAAAAGCCCTTGTCGCCACCGCCTCGACATCTGACCCTACTTCCTATACGGAAGCCTCTAAAAACCCCCATTGGCGTAATGCTATGAGAGAGGAGATTGATGCGCTTCTGCACAATCATACCTGGGGACTTGTTCCGAAACGTCCTCATATGAATATTGTAGGTAATAAGTGGGTCTACCGAACTAAACATCATGCCAATGGTCACTTGGAAAGGTATAAAGCACGTCTCGTTGCCAAGGGATTTCATCAGATAGAGGGTGTTGACTATCATGAGACTTTCAGTGCGGTTGTTAAACCGGTCACCATTCGTTTATTATTGTCTCTTGCTATTTCACAGGGTTGGACTTTACGACAGGTTGATATTCAAAATGCCTTCCTCCATGGGCATTTATCTGAGCCGGTCTATATGCAGTAGCCTCAGGGGTTTGTGCACCCTGACTATCCTGACTAAGTCTGCCGCTTGCGTCGCAGTCTTTATGGCCTCCGCCAGGCCCCTCATGCTTGGTTTTCTCGTTTTACGGATGTTCTATCTGGCTTTGGCTTTGTTGGCTCGAAGGCCGACACATCATTGTATATTTATTCTCGTGCAGGTGCTCGTGTTTATATCCTTATATATGTTGATGATATCATCTTTACTGGCTCTTCTTCTTCCCTTGTTGAGCAGGTTATTGCTTATTTTGCCAGTCGTTTCCCGGTTAAGGATCTCGGCTCACACTCTTATTTTCTTAGTGTTGAGGTTCTTCATCACTTTGATGGCCTCTATCTCACTCAAAGGAAGTATATATTTCAGTTACTGCAGCCTGCTGGAATGGACAAGGCTAAGCCTTGTCAAACTCTTATGTCTGCCTCTACTCCGCTCACTCTTGACTCTGGACTCCCTGCTCTGATCCGTCTCTCTATCGAACAATTGTTGGCAGCTGATGAGAGATAAATTTATGATCATTATTACGACATTTTACCCCAATATTGATACCATTTTGAGCATTATTGTATCAAATCAAGTCAAAATTACTAAGTTTTATTCAAATGTATAAGTAGTAGTTATTATATAAATTATCGTATTTTTATAAGTTTTTTATTAGTTTTTGTACCGGTTTAGTAACCGGAGTGTCGTGTCGGATTTACGTTTGGTATTTTGGTGGTTCATTGCAGGATTATACATTGACCAAGATTCCACGTAACGACATGTTTTGAGTCTAAAAGATGTGTTTAGAGGATTAGAAGAAGATGCCACAAGCTTACGAGTTCAAATGGATCAAATTATCTTACATACTTAAAACCAAAACCTGTTTCGACGGAGATTTGACCCAGCTTAGAGGCATTTTCAGGGGATGACTTCTTAATGAAAGTTGTAGATCTTCACATAAGCTTTCCAACGCACTTTGAATTACGTCAATTGGAGGTCTACAACTCAAGTTATGGTCAATTGACTAACCGATTCGGATTAGTAAAAATCCCGAAATATCTTCGTAATACGAATGGCTCATCAAAACGACATTTTCTGAAGACGTTTCCTTAATAAAAGTTGTATATCTTCAAGAAATCTTTCCAATAGATTTTGAATCAAGTCAATCGGACTTCTACAACTCAAATGGTGGTCAAGTGGCTAATCGATTCATACTAGAGGAAAATCCCGAAAACAACACGTAACGGGAATGGCCCATCAAAAAGGCGTTTTCTGAAGAAGTGTCCTTCATGAAAGTTGTAGAGTTTTCCGAGAGCTTTCTAATGACGTTTGAATCATGATTTTTGGAGGTTTACAACTCAAGATATGAATTTTAGAAGTTTAATAATTATATATAAAAATATATAATCATACGGAGCACATGCTAAGCGGTGGAGCTAATCATGATTCCGGACCGGTCCGGCCCTCTCCCGACCCGGTCCGGCTCCCCCAAATTTTCCTATATAAGCACGGCTTCACAGATCAAATAAAATGCCCCTATTTTCTCCCCTCTTTCTACTTCTTCTCGTTTCTGTTCTTTTCTTTTTTTATTTTATTTTTTTTATATATATATATGATATAAATATATATATAGTAGATCATGTATGTATATATATATATTCTATGTATGAATATATATGATATGTATAAATATATATGTGATATATATATATATAGATCGTGATCTACTCTTTTTTTCATCTCTTTTCTCTTTTTATTTTCTTTTCGGGGCCCGTATATACATATATATGTCGATGTATGTATGTATATATGTTTTTCACATATATAAATAAAATGGTTATAGTATCGTTGTAATGGCGGAATAATTATCGAAGATTGTTGATTTCGAAGCTTTGGCATGTTAGATCCGGTGGAAACGACCCCGATTCGATAGTCATAACCGGTAATATATTCTAAAATTGTTATGTTTATTATTTCTATTTCTATTTATATATGATATTAAACTAAAAATATATCTAGCCAAGATATGAATCTGAATTAGTTAATCTTTTGGTAAAATGAATGATCGACTCTGGTAATCATGATTAAAACCAATTATAATGAATATTTTTCTATTTTAATCGTATTCGTATTGACATATTTAATTGATCTGAGGAATTCATAATCTAATTATGAATTGACGCCTCGTAGTTAGGATACGAGATAAAAGATAGAAAAACCGGAGGGTAAAATTGGCCGTGTGAATAACGTGATAACGGAATCCGATTTCCTACCCGGGGGTAGATTTGTTTTGGGAGAAATGAATCTTATTATAATTTGTACTCGAGATCGTAATAATGTTAAATCATCAGTTTAATTGAAACTTAAACCGGAAAGTTGAATCGTCCGGCCTTGACAACCGGAGCCTTTTAAATAAAATTGACCGTTTGACGAACGGAGTGATTCCTTTTTATCTAAAGGTAGATTCGTACTCGGGACCTGTTCAGAAAAACCGTAAACAGATTGTGGACCTTGGATCGATGACATTTGACATATGACAATTTCATACGCTCGTGTGAGGAGGAGTTGTCTAGCTTAGGAGTACACCGATTCATATATAATTTACACCTTGAATAAAGGAAGATCGTCTCATTTATTTCTACTAAAAGATATTGATTCAAGAAAGTATTCTTGGCTAGATCCAAAAATATATCTATATATCTATTTGTATTTATTTACTGCTTTACTAACAATCTAACTACTAACATAATCTAACCCGAGGAAACTGATAAAACTGCGACTTAGATCGAGTTAATAATAGCTTCTTGGTGTTTAACCCCACTTAAAAGAATTACCATGTTTTTCCTGAGGAATACGACCTGACTCACCAGACTAGAGCTACAATTTGACCCGGTACACCGCCGGTTAGGATCCGTATAGCCTAGGTAATGTCCGTCGCCTTTCGGCGCCGTTTCCAAGGTTAGGTTTAGGTCTCGTCAAGCATTTTGGCGCCGTTGCCGGGGAAAACGTCGCTAATTTCTTTCTTTGTGTCTAGGGTTACTACTTGTATTAGCTCAAAATTCTCGAGGATAAGTCAACACTCTTCTTATCACATTTCTATTTTTATTTTCCGTTGGTATCTACCTTCTTTTAGTTACCAATTTTCTTCTTCTACCAAATTCGAGTTATTTTCTATTTTCGATAGTAGAAAGTAAACGTGGTCATAACAAACCGAGGATAAGTCAATACATTTCTCAATCTCATTTGTATTTTTATTTTCATTGGTACCTACCTATTTGGTAAGATATCAATTTTTTTATAAAAATACTCGATAAATACCGAGTGGCTTCGGTAATTACCGAGAGAGAGAGAAAAAAAAAACCCAAAAAAAAAAAACCGGAAAAAAAAAAAAAAAAAAAAAAAAACTACTCGGTAAATATCGAGTGGATTCGGTAATTACCGAGGAGAGAAAAAAAATGTGGTTTTTTTTTTTATCGATTTCGTGTTATTTTCTATTCGATATTTTTCACAAGAATTGTCAAATCGAGTTATGAAAACGGCCGAAATCAGTAATGAAACACCATCTGATTCAGGTTTTATCTATTTCAAGTTATTTTTCTATTTTTCGATAGTTGATGACCAGAAGTGGTAAGGCCCCACTCACTCCTTATAGGCCCGATTTAAACACTTACGAAAGGCGAGTTAAGAGTAGAGAGTAAACGCGGTCATATCGATCGGGAAATCCTGACCAAGTATCATTTTCAAATCGAAATACGAGAATGACTGAAACTAGTGATGAAACACCTGAACGAGGGCTTGATCATGCCCAAGGGAATATTAATAAATAAAATAAAAATAGAAATAATCAGAATTGGAAGCAGGTTGGAAGGAACCAAGTTTGAAAGGGCCAATTCAAACCGAACCTTATCCAGCTCAACCCAAATTTATCTCGGTTCAACCAGATAAGGCAACACCATATCCAATGCATATTTTGAAGAAAAATGTACAGAATGATGAAACACAGTCATTCGAGGAAGCTTTACCATATTCATCTAATGACAAGGGTAAGGGAGGTATACATTCTATCCCTATTACAAAGATGAAGTTGGATAAAAAGTATGTATGTTTTCTTGATGATTTTAGTAAGGGAGAAGTTTGGGAGTTAATCATGAGAGTTTTGTCTTCAACATTTACATTTCATTGAAATATCCATGCATTACACTAGAATCTTGTTCTTGTGTGTACACTTTGTGTTTTTTTTGTTGTGGATTGTACTAACACGCAGGTAATTGAAGAAGATGACTTTAGCAATAATATGAAGGCTCGCAAACCGAAAGCTCGAAAATCAAAGGAAAAGTTCAAGAATCGTGTGGATTGGTGGAAATTGTCTAACCTCTGTTGGAAACCAGTATTGAAGAAGGATGCGGTGCGTGAGGATGACCCACCACCAGTACATTAGAAAACTAAAGCACGATAAAGTCTGGCTATAGACTATAAATGTAGTCAATGACGGGTACTATCCTTCCTTTTTACTCCTTAAGCATTTATTTTTAGTGGATTATGTGCTTAATTGTTACGTTCTTTTGTGAGTAATTGTTAGAAGTATCCCGTTTTGTTTAGTATATTATATTAGTTAATCATTATCATTTTGGTCGAGCAAACGACGTTAACCAAAAGCGCTACCGGGAGGCAGCCCGCAAAAATGTTAAATATAATAATTACTCATACTTTGGATGATACTTTGGTAATACTTCGGATTGATTTTCATTTTGTTTCACCAAGTCTTAGGATGAATGTTTGAATGTCATTAAAAAAGGGAATGATTAGGTGGTTATCCGAAAATCCTGATGGATAACAAAGATAAAATTCAAATGCATCATTTCTTAGACTTAGGTTGTTAGAACAATTTGAAATAACCCTTGAGGATCTGGGTATAAAAGACTCGAGTTAATACTTGTCACATATTTCATATCATGATCTAGTCTGTTTTAAATTTCAAAAATAATGTGTGACATGTATTAGTTCAACTACTGTGGAATATTGTGTGTTTTAAATCAATAAAAGTTTATGTGGTGTATTTATCTACCCTTTTGCATTACATTGTCACACTCCACATACTTTTATTTTATTTGCACACACAACGGTCATAACTTTGACCCACCCACCCACCCTTTAATATCATCCGAGTATTTGTTTGACTTGTTTTAGTGCACCATTGCTTTCCCAACAACTTATTTACACTCACTTTACATTGGGGACAATGTAAGTTCGTAAGTGGGGAGTGGAGTCGTTGGTCTAAAGCAATGGCATTAATGTTTATTTTGTATCAATAAATCTCTTAGTTTTCGATTTTTTTCGAGCATTATTTAGTTGATTAAAATAAACTCGTATAAGGTATATATTTCATGGATTTGAAGATATAATGATCAATTTGGATGTGTATAACCAACGTGAACCGTAAGTGCATTGTAATTCCAAATATATTTGTGTAACATGAATTCCTTCACGTAAGCCTTTGATATTGAAACGAAAATTTTAAACTGTATCCATTCAGTATCCTAGTGGTTATTCTATAGATAATTGCAGTAACTTAGTACCTAACTTTTGAACGTATACTGTGAATATTTGAAGGTTTGAATGTGATAGAAAGGATATAAGTTAAGTGGAATGAAAGGAAGAATATAAAAAAAATAAAATAAATAAAGATGAACTATCTATATGTTGGTTGTAGCTACCAATGATTTGAGTGCAGTAGGGCGTTATCACGAAACGTCCTATATCACTATGAGGTTTAAAAGCTCCCGACTGCCTGATGATAGTAGTCCAGCTAGGGTGTTATCACGAAACATCCTATTGCTGGGAATGAGGGCATATGCTACAAATGTGAAATTAAAAAAGAAAAAAATGACAATGGTTGAAAACTTAGTTATCTTCTGACTATCCCCAGTATAAACTGAATGATATGCTTTAGGGATTATCCTAATAAGTACACGGAAGGACTTTGTGTGGAACTCATTATCGCCTATACCTAGGAAAGTCATTAGGATCTGTCGAATGGATATTTGTTAGTTTGCTTGAATTATTCAAGAGAGGATAGTGGAAATTGAAAAGGCTTGTCACACACACACTCGTTATACATTTATATTGAGGTTAACGCCCGGTTGTAATTCTATACGGTTGCAACATCTGGTTGTCTCTTATATCTTCTATCTTCATGAATTTATCTCTCATTCATTTTGTTTTATCGCTTGTTTTGCTCGAGGACGACCAAAAGCTAAGTAGGGGGTTGTGATGAGAGATAAATTTATGATCATTATTACGACATTTTACCCCAATATTGATACCATTTTGAGCATTATTGTATCAAATCAAGTCAAAATTACTAAGTTTTATTCAAATGTATAAGTAGTAGTTATTATATAAATTATCGTATTTTTATAAGTTTTTTATTAGTTTTTGTACCGGTTTAGTAACCGGAGTGTCGTGTCGGATTTACGTTTGGTATTTTGGTGGTTCATTGCGGGATTATACATTGACCAAGATTCCACGTAACGACATGTTTTGAGTCTAAAAGATGTGTTTAGAGGATTAGAAGAAGATGCCACAAGCTTACGAGTTCAAATGGATCAAATTATCTTACATACTTAAAACCAAAACCTGTTTCGACGGAGATTTGACCCAGCTTAGAGGCATTTTCAGGGGATGACTTCTTAATGAAAGTTGTAGATCTTCACATAAGCTTTCCAACGCACTTTGAATTACGTCAATTGGAGGTCTACAACTCAAGTTATGGTCAATTGACTAACCGATTCGGATTAGTAAAAATCCCGAAATATCTTCGTAATACGAATGGCTCATCAAAACGACATTTTCTGAAGACGTTTCCTTAATAAAAGTTGTATATCTTCAAGAAATCTTTCCAATGGATTTTGAATCAAGTCAATCGGACTTCTACAACTCAAATGGTGGTCAAGTGGCTAATCGATTCATACTAGAGGAAAATCCCGAAAACAACACGTAACGGGAATGGCCCATCAAAAAGGCGTTTTCTGAAGAAGTGTCCTTCATGAAAGTTGTAGAGGTTTCCGAGAGCTTTCTAATGACGTTTGAATCATGATTTTTGAAGGTCTACAACTCAAGATATGAATTTTAGAAGTTTAATAATTATATATAAAAATATATAATCATACGGAGCACATGCTAAGCGGTGGAGCTAATCATGATTCCGGACCGGTCCGGCCCTCTCCCGACCCGGTCCGGCCCTCTCCCGACCCGGTCCGGCTCCCCCAAATTTTCCTATATAAGCACGGCTTCACAGATCAAATAAAATGCCCCTCTTTTCTCCCCTCTTTCTGCTTCTTCTCGTTTCTGTTCTTTTCTTTTTTTATTTTATTTTTTTTATATATATATATGATATAAATATATATATAGTAGATCATGTATGTATATATATATATTCTATGTATGAATATATATGATATGTATAAATATATATGTGATATATATATATATAGATCGTGATCTCTTTTTTTCATCTCTTTTCTCTTTTTATTTTCTTTTCGGGGCCCGTATATACATATATATGTCGATGTATGTATGTATATATGTTTTTCACATATATAAATAAAATGGTTATAGTATCGTTGTAATGGCGGAATAATTATCGAAGATTGTTGATTTCGAAGCTTTGGCATGTTAGATCCGGTGGAAACGACCCCGATTCGATAGTCATAACCGGTAATATATTCTAAAATTGTTATGTTTATTATTTCTATTTCTATTTATATATGATATTAAACTAAAAATATGTCTAGCCAAGATATGAATCGAATTAGTTAATCTTTTGGTAAAATGAATGATCGACTCTGGTAATCATGATTAAAACCAATTATAATGAATCTTTTTCTATTTTAATCGTATTCGTATTGACATATTTAATTGATCTGAGGAATTCATAATCTAATTATGAATTGACGCCTCGTAGTTAGGATACGAGATAAAAGATAGAAAAACCGGAGGGTAAAATTGGCCGTGTGAATAACGTGATAACGGAATCCGATTTCCTACCCGGGGGTAGATTTGTTTTGGGAGAAATGAATCTTATTATAATTTGTACTCGAGATCGTAATAATGTTAAATCATCAGTTTAATTGAAACTTAAACCGGAAAGTTGAATCGTCCGGCCTTGACAACCGGAGCCTTTTAAATAAAATTGACCGTTTGACGAACGGAGTGATTCCTTTTTATCTAAAGGTAGATTCGTACTCGGGACCTGTTCAGAAAAACCGTAACAGTTGTGGACCTTGGACTGATGACATTTGACATATGACAATTTCATACGCTCGTGTGAGGAGGAGTTGTCTAGCTTAGAGTACACCGATTCATATATAATTTACACATTGAATAAAGGAAGATCGTCTCATTTATTTCTACTAAAAGATATTGATTCAAGAAAGTATTCTTGGCTAGATCCAAAAATATATCTATATATCTATTTGAATTTATTTTCGCTTTACTAACAATCTAACTACTAACATAATCTAACCCGAGGAAACCGATAAAACCGCGACTTAGATCGAGTTAATAATAGCTTCTTGGTGTTTAACCCCACTTAAAAGAATTACCATGTTTTCCCCGAGGAATACGACCGACTCACCGTACTAGAGCTACAATTTGACCCGGTACACCGCGCCGGTTAGGATCTGTATAGCCTAGGTAATGTCCGTCAGCTTTATGGCGCCGTTTCCAAGGTTAGGTTTAGGTCTGTCAGCAGCTTGCCGTATCTCAGTTTTACTCGACCAGACATTGCGTTTGTGGTTCACAATGTTAGCAAGTTCATGCACTCTTCTACCGAGGCTCATTGGATGGCTGTTAAGCGTATTCTTCGCTATCTCAAACACATTATCTCTGACGGTCTACTCCTCTCCCGGCATTCTTCTATCTCCCTGCGTGCATATTCTGACTCTGATTGGGCGGCCGACTCTGATAACCTCCGTTCCGTTGGCGCATACTGTATTTTTCTCGGCAATAATCTCATCAGTTGGCGGTCTAAGCAACATTTCACAGTCTCCAAAAGTAGCACTGAAGCTGAATACAAGACACTCTTCAACACTGCTGCGGAGGTTCGGTGGCTCTGTAGTCTCTTGCGTGAAATGTCTGTCTCTCTGCCAGCCCCGCCGACTCTCTGGTGTGATAATATTGGTGCTATGTATCTCGCCCACAATCCTGTCTTCCACGCTCGCACGAAGCATATCGAGATCGGCTTTCATCATGTTCGCGAGCTCATAGCAGCTCGCAAGCTTACGATCTCCTTCATCACTTCTCAAGTTCAGCTCGCGGACCTTCTGACTAAGTCATTGGGGCAGCCCCGGTTCTCTTCTCTCAAGGCCAATCTCCCTGTCCACTCTCTTCCCACGGGATTGCGGGGACGCGTCGAGGATATAGTAAATTAGTTAAATATTTGTATTATTGTAATTTAATATTTCGTATTTATTTCTTACGGCGTGTCCTCCAAGACACACAAGCCTATATATTTGTAATCTTCCATTAAGAGTAAATCAATGAAATCATAATATTTTGAGTCATGATAATAATCATCAGCATTACAGGGTATTCATAGACTTAGAAACAATTAAGTTAAGCTCGCTATAGCCACCTAACCTCCTCCTAACGGATAATAACCATCTTTGTGCACAAGGTGTTTGATGAAGTACTAAGAGAAGAATCTTCCTACTTGAACTCCTATCTTCACATCATGTACATTGACAACGATCCACCGGACGTGAAATACTTTTTTTTTGTATTAGTTCATTCAATTTTTTTGTTAAAAGAATTATACATATATATTATTCATGCATGTGGTGACACCTTTTGTTCTTCAGAAGAAAAAAAAAAAAAAAAAACATATTTTCACTTTAACTAAAAAATCAAGTGTAGACAGAGTTAAAGCACTTGTTTTGGGTCAATCCACAAAAAAAAAAAAAAAAAAAAACGTGGAATTTTGCTGTCCGAAAGAGAAATGCATGAGAATTAGGAAGCCACTTTGTCAAACGAATAGTACAAATCTCTCTTTCACGAATATTAATTGGATGCATGGTGGAATACTAGAAAGGTCATTTAACACGGGTATTATTCCATAGTTACAGATTCCTGCACTTCTTTTTGTAGTGTTTTTTCATGAATCATGACCACTAATAGCATTTTTTTTGGGAGAGATTTAGAGAAAAGGATAATAAAAAATATAAAAAATTGGCAAAAGAAATACATTTTTTCGGCAAAATTAATATGAAAGTGACAAATTTATCTTTCGGTTAGGGTGTGAGAGTGGATATATCGACATCTGTCAAAAAAAGAAAAAAGAAAAAGATGCACATAAAAAAACAAAGCAAGAAAATATTCTTTTCATTCAACAAAATCTATCTGTTTGCGGTACACATATATATGGAATGAGAGATTTTAGAGATACTTTATGGTGCAACGATTGTAAGAATGTTGTACTAAGTGGCATACATTATAGCCTCTCATTTTTACTCTCTTTCACATAATACACTTTTATCGTGTGCGAGAGATTAGAAATGAATGGTTGTAATGTATACCACTTGGTACAACCTTGCTACAACGGTTGTATTATAAAATTTGTCGAGATTTTATGGTGCAACGGTTGTAGAAAGGTTATACCAAGTGGCATACATTAGAGCCTCTCATTTTACTCTCTTTCACACAATACACTTTTATCGTGTGTGAGGGGTTAGAAATGAGTGGTTGTAATGTATGCCACTTGGTAAAACCTTCCTACAACAGTTGTATTTTAAAATTTCACATATGGAAGATGCCACATAGACCATAAAGATGGCACACACATAAAATACCAGAACTAACCTTAATAATAATATTTATTTTTTAACTCCCCTCTCAAACTAAATGCACAAGAAACAACATTTAGTTTGCTTCTAAAATTGTTGAACTAATTAACTGGAAGGGATTTAGTGAAGACATCTGCAATTTGCACTTCAGAAGGGATATAACCGACAGATAGTTCTTTGTTGATGATTCTATCCCTGATAAAAAAAACATCCACCCCTATGTGTTTGGTTCTACTATGATAAATTGGATTTTGAGTAAGATAAGCAGCTCCCAAACTATCACACCAAGCACTGAGAGTTTTGGACATCTTAATCTTCATCTCTTGTAGCAGTTGAGAAATCCAAGCTATTTCTGCTGACAAATTTGCCAAAGATCTGTACTCTGATTCAATACTAGATCCGGAAACTATAGCCTGCTTTTTTGAACACCGGGAAATCAAAGAGGAACCAAGAAAAACGCAGTATTTTGTTTGAAGGGAAACATGCCCAATCAGCATCCGAGAAACCTTGCAAACAGACTGAACCACCTGCTGAAATAAACAAACAATAATGCAAGGTTCCTTTTCACATACCTAAGCACTTTCTTTAATGTTATCAAATATTCCACTGAGGTGTCTGCATAAATTGACTTAAATAATTCACAAAAGAGGATTCTTCAAAGGTTCCTTTTCACATACCTAAGCACTTTCTTTATTGGCAACTTAAATAATTGACTTAAATAATTCATAAATAATCCTCCAATTGCACTTCTGTACAAAAGAGGATTAATCAAAGGTTCTCCCTAATTAGGGCTCAAATGATTTCCAACAGACATATGACTATTGCAGGGTTTAATGTTCACCATATTCAGTCTTTTCAACAACTGCCCTATAATCTTGTGAAAGAGTTAGACCTGTAGTGTCTCTACATGCCTACATTCCCAGAAAATAGGATATAGGATCCAAGTCTTTCAAAGAAAATTTGGAGTTTAACATCTTTATAAACTTCTGAATCAAATTATCTGAGCTTCCAGTCACTAAAATATCATCTGCATAGATGCGAACATACATAATTTGACTATCAGTCTAAAGAAATTTGCCTAGGTGTTGCATCTGATGTTTTGTCTGGAAAATTACAGTTGGTTGAGTTGACACTTGTGCCATTTCTTGTGTTTTGATGGAAATTGTATGCTTGGAGTCTCTTTGCTTGCATGTAACTGGTTCATTTCCTTTAGTTGGAACAGTTGGAATCTATTGACAATTGGAATCTAGTAGAGGCCATGTCTAAGAACTCCTATTTGTATCAAGGTCTTAGTTTCCTTATCCTTAACATAACAACATTGATTGTCAAACTCAATTATAATAGGATAATTATTCGTTAATTGAGAAACACTAACTAAGTTTTTTTTCATGGTAGGAACATGTAAGGAATTTCTAAGTTGAAGAGGTGTGTTATTTTTTGTGGGAAGGATGCAAGAACCAACGTGTGAGATAGGAAGATTCTCATCATTCCCAACATTTAGATTATCTGACCCTGTATAGTCTCTAGTGAGCTGGAAGTTGTTGATGTCTGTGGTGATGTGATTAGTGGCCCTATTGTCCATATACCAAGCTGAATCCACAGTGCTTTGAGGAGTAGCAACAAGAGCCTGCTTAGAAGAGTTACCAGTGTTAGGAGGCATAAAATCCTGTTCACATATTGAAGAGAGTTTGAGAATGTGTTAACACAAGAGTAAACTTCAACTTATCTTTTATTCATTGATAATGTGGAGTATATGTAGATACAATTGAGGAGTTTGAAAGGTCCTAGACAAGATAGTGACCTTTCATAGAAAAAGTAAAAGCTATAAACGAGGCTAGATGCTTTTTAGTCTCTTACATAATAAATGTCTATGACATAAAGTGAACTAGAGTAAAAGCTATGTCTATGACTAGAGTTTGACATATTAATTGTTTATATGTACTACAATTAATATGTCTCTTTATAAATAAATAAAGTTTACACGTAAAATCCGGCACATGAGTTCGGCGGGTTCGCACCTGCCGAACCTCGCGAGACTTATCGCATGCCGAATATTGCCCACCCCCTCAAACCGGGTCGTATATGTTGATGCAAACCAAGTTTGCTACTTAGTCCGTCGAACATGAGAGGTGGAATAGCTTTGGTGAGAATATCCGCATTTTGGTCCGCCGAGGGAACATACCGGAGCTGGATAATCTTGGCATCAATCTTTTCCTTTAGGAAGTGTCCGTCAATGTCCACATGTTTTGTTTTGTCATGATGGACCGGATCCTCTCGCCATGCATAGTGCCGAGTGATTATCACAACAGAGAGTGTGATAGTTGCCGAAGAGGCCGCCGAAGTTCGCAAGTACTCTTTTGAGCCAAAGAGCTTCACAAATGCCTAAGACAAGTGCCCCGAGTTCGCTTCAAGATCGCTTCTAGACACGTAGGTTGTTTCTTGCTTCTCCAAGTAACAAGATTGCCCCATACATAGGAACAAGTAGCCTCGTGGTCGACCTTCTATCTATGTGGCATCCGGCCCAATCGCATCGGTGTAGACCTTGATGGATCTATCGCCAGACTTGGTGAAGTGTAACCCTTGGCCAGAGTGGACTTCAAATACCTCGCATTCTATTTATCGCATCCCAATGTTGCTCGCAGGGCAATGCATGAACCGACTAACCAGACCGACACCATATGCAATATCGGGTCTTGTATGGGAGAGGTAGATGAGTTTCCCTACAAGCCTTTGATATTGTTCTTTCCCCGACAAGAATGTCACCATGTAGCAGGTATGACCGGGGTCTACGGGGGATATAGCAGGTTTGCACCCCAAAGATGCCGTTTCCTTCGGCGAGATCCAAGACATATTTCCTTTGGGAGACGTAAATGCCTTTGCCGTTTCTTGCTACTTCCATGCCAAGAAAATATTTGAGAAAACCCAAGTCTTTCACCCGAAACACCTTTGCCACAGAGTCTTCAAATGTTGGATCTCGTAGAGTCATCTCCAAAGTGAGGATGATATCATCCACATAGACAATAATAATAGACCTCTTTCGGTTGGTTGTCTTGATGAACATAGTGTGATCGAATTGCATTGGTGATATCCAAAGCAGCCTTTGACCACAGCTTGTTAATTTTCCAAACCATGCCCTTGGTGATTGCTTCAGCCATATAGAGATTTCCTCGCCTTGCACACCTTGCCTTGAGTATGAGGATTGATAAAACCAGGAGGTACATTCATATAAACCTCCTCAGTGAGGTCCCCATTTAGAAAAGCATTTTTGATGTCCAATTGGTGAAGAGGCCAGTCAAGTTGGACAGCTAGAGAGATCAGAACCCTGACAGTGTTGAGTTTTGCCACTGGTGCAAAAGTTTCCTTATAGTCAATGCCATAAGTTTGAGTGAATTCCCTGGCTACCAATCTGGCTTTGTACTTGTCAATAGTGCCATCAGCATTGTATTTTATAGTGAATAACCATCTGCAACTGACTGTCTTCTTGCCCTGCGGGAGAGGTGTCAAATCCCAAGTATGATTATCCGAGAAGTCTTTGTCATCTCTCGTTTTAACAAGCGACCTTCCATTTATCATTTTGAAGGGCCTCCCGAATATTTTTAGGAATAGAGTGAGAGTCCAGTCCCGTGAAAACATGGCAAAGGCAGGAGATAACTTATCATAAGATAAATAAGAATGAATAGAGTGATCGGTGCATGATCTCTTTCCCTTCCTAAGAGCAATAGGCCTATCATCAATGTCGCCAGGCCGCCGAGGATCCGTAGATTGCCGAGTGTCGTAGGCTCGGGATCGCGGGCTCGGGTCGTAGACTCTTGTTCGGGGAGGTTGCCGAGGAGTATTAGGCCGTAGAGAGTCGGCAGGGTACCGAAGTTCGGTCCGCCGAGGATCGATGAGGTTGCCGAGGGTTAAGAGTTTGCCGAGGGAAGGGGTTTAGGTCAATTTCAATCGGGTTTCCATTAGTGAATGGCTCGAGGTTTGTAATAAGGGGTCCTTTCAAAGAATTTTACATCCATAGAATTGTAAAATTTCTTTTCGATAGGGAATAACACTTGTAACCTTTTTCTCGTCCTTTGCATAACCTAGGAAAATGCACTTGTGAGCTTTAGGATCAAGTTTACTTCTGTGTTGAGCATGGATATACACAAACACATTACAACCAAAGATCTTTGGAGGCAACTGGGAAACAAGATGATGGCAGGAGTGTGTGGTCGGTAGGGTTTGGAGTGGAGTTTTGAAACCTAACACTCGCCGGGAAGTCCGTTGAGTAAATAAGTTGCGATCAAGTATAGCTTCACCCCACATATATTTAGGAACATGTGTGGTGAACATGATTGATCCGGCCATTTCCGGCGCAGTGCTCGTTCTTTCTCTCAAAGAACCCCATTCTCGCCGAGGTGTTTCCACACAACTACCGATATGAACAATTCCTCTATCCGTCAAGAAGGTACCGAGATTAGACTCATAGTATTCTAGAGCATTATCGGTCTTTAAGATCTTGACCTTAGTATCAAATTGAGTGGAGACCATATGATAAAATTCTTGAAAGATAGGGCCAACTTCGATTTGTCTTTCATTAAAAAAACCCAAGTGTTCCCGGTATGATCATCAATAAAGGTGACAAACCACCTTTTCCCCGTTATACTTTTCACCCTGAGGGTCCCCACACATCACCGTGTATTAAGGTGAAGGGTGAGGAATGCAAATGAGGTGACTTAGCTTACACAGATTTTGTAAGTTTAGCAAATTGACAAATATCACATTGAAGGTCATTCAGATTACATCCTTTAAACAATTCAGAGTTAAAGATTTTAAGTAACCAAAACTTGGATGTCCTAATCTATAATGCCATAACATGATATTGTCTAAAGTCCGGGAGCAGCCGCCGAGGCGATTCGGTCTTCGCCTTCGTCTTCGGTAGGGTTGACCGAGAAACAATCCAAAGCGCAAGGTTTAGCCTTCCCAATCACTTCCCGTGAAGTAGGATCCGGAATGTGCACCGATTTTCCTTAAAAACAACAAATTCAATTCAAATCTTTAGTGAGTCTACCGACGATATAAGATTGCGTCTAAGTTTGGAACAAATAGGACATCCTGTAGGCATATCTTATTAGTGAGTTTAACATTTCCAACACCTTTTGCACGAGAGATAGATCCATCGCCAGCTTTAATGTTATGAATTTGGTGACAAGGCATATAGTTGGTTATAAGGTTTTTATTACCAAATCATATGGGAGGATGCCCAGAATCAACAATCCATGTTTCATTGCTAAGGGAAGAGTAGAATTTACTGTATGAGTATGAGTAGCAACATCGGTAGAGTGACTACCTTCCTTTTGTTGATTCAGAAGGCTTTGAATGCAAAGAACCGAGCATTCATCCGGTTGTCATTCTCCTCCTCACCGATGTGTCCGCCTTGACTTTCCCCGATAGGTTTTGAGGTTTTTGAGGAGTTAGGCTTGCCATGGAGCTTCCAAAGCAGGTTGTCCTTGGTGTGATTTGTGCGTTTGCGTGATCACGTAACGTTTTCCGTTTTCTCGCAGGCTTCTTGTATGTCTCAAAGCAACCTCGGCAGCCTTCCCCGACGACAGGCAAAGACCTTCAATAGGGGATTTCGAAGCATGACTTTTCTCCTACTTTCTTCATGTTTGACCTCAAAGCAAACATGGATTTGAGATTTGGAAGAGGTTTGGTGGCAAGAATTCTTCCTCTAACATCATCAAGAGTAGGATTCATCCGGTGAGGAACCCGAATACTCTCTTCTTTTCTATGATGTCTTTATAAAGAGCAAAGATCCTTGACATCATTCCAAGAGTGAGTTTCTAACATATCTAAGTGTTGCCAAGCCTTAGATAGTTGATTGAAATATTGAGTTACGTACATATCCCCTTGCCTCGCAAGTTTGAATCGAGCTTCTAGTTCATATACCTCGATGTATTATCCTTCTTGGAGTAAAGATCTCCGGCATTATCCCGCATTTCTTTGGCAAGTATCATACATCATAAAGTTTTCACTTATCTCTTTTGTCATTGACCTCGTGAGGATGGTCATGAGTTGATTATTTGTTGTGTCCCATGCTTCAAAACTCGGGGTCGGTTTCGGCAGAAAAGTGCGAGGTTTTGTTCCGGACAAGTATCCCATCTTACTTTGTCCAGAAATGTACATTTTCATAGACCTTGACCATAATGAGATAGTTGTTACCATCAAGTCTATGGTTTGTATAAGAAGAGGAGTTGTCGTACTCCCGCCACCGAGGCCGCCGAGAGTCTCGAGGTTGAAGTAATGTCGGATGTGGAAGACATTCTTCGAAATATGAGTTTTGCAGCGGAAAAAGTTAGAACACAAATGTCTCTGATACCATGAAGAGAGTTTGAGAATGTGTTAACACAAGAGTAAACTTCAACTTATCTTTTATTCATTGATAATGTGGAGTATATGTAGATACAATTGAGGAGTTTGAAAGGTCCTAGACAAGATAGGGACCTTTCATAGAAAAAGTAAAAGCTATAAACGAGGCTAGATGCTTTTTAGTCTCTTACATAATAAATGTCTATGACATAAAGTGAACTAGAGTAAAAGCTATGTCTATGACTAGAGTTTGACATATTAATTGTTTATATGTACTACAATTAATATGTCTCTTTATAAATAAATAAAGTTTACACAGAAAATCCGGCACATGAGTTCAGCAGGTTCAGTACCCTGCTGAACCTCAGCAGACTTATCAGCATGCTGAATATTGCCACACATATGTGCCAACAAGCAGTCATTATATGACCACTTTTCCCACATAATTGACACACTGGTCTGTTGGAGTAGTTGGTGTTAGAGTTCCTTCCTCCCACTTTAACTCTGTCACCTCTACCACATCTTCCTCTATTACTGGATTTTTAAGGATTCTCAGGTTTGTGCCCAAAATATGATCTAGGATTAGTGCTACTGGAAAATTGAGCATAGGGACTTCATGAAAATCACAAGTGACACCATTATTAAACTTGGAAAGTAACTTTTCATGAGTAAGCAACTGAGATTGAACCTCTTGTACACTCATTGATCCAACTCTAGAAGTCAGATTCTTAATAGCTAATCCATGCTCTTTCTCCAAAGCAACCAAAGTAGCAAGAATTAGTTCTGATTTGGAGATGGGGTAGCCTATAACAGCCAAGTTATCATGATAAGACTTCATTTGCACCAAGTACTCAGTCATTGACTTAGACCTTTTTGTAGCCCTAGTCCATGCACTTTTGTATTCCAACATTCTAGACTCTTCTTGACTGTCGAAAAGTGTCTCCAATGTCACCCAGATTTCCCTAGCAGAGTTACATCTAAAAACCTCCAGAAGGGCCTGCTCTGTCATAGAGCTCAACAACCAACCAATTAGCAGTGGATCAGTGATATTCCACTCCTCAGTGGTTTGAGGTCTTTGAAAGGGAGATGGAGACACTGAAAGAAAAGTAGAACCAAGCATGTGCTACATATCTTCACCAAGAACATGACTCTCTAATCTGTGACCCCGAATAATAGGTAAAATAGTAGATCTCCAAAGCAGATAATTAGATCTATCTATCTTGACAATGCGAGTTTGATTCAAATTCCAAGTAAAAGGAAAATTCGAGATGGGATTAGTACCCAAAGAATTAAGACTAGGAGCCGGTGGTTAGTGAGGATAACCAAAATTGAACATAGTAGGAGCGGGATCAATTCGACGAAAACTCAAACCTGACATATAAGGTAACCCAGCTCCAGGTAGGATTCCGGCATGCATGTAACTTAGAGGTGCAAAAGCTACTGCTCCTAACAAAGAAGTAATCGGAGCTGCTGTTAGCATTGCTCCGATGAGACTTGATGGTAAACCGGTGGAGAAATCATTTCCCAAAGCCCCAGAGTACGAACCAACGGTAACTTGAGTATTAGTTGGTAGGGAGAAGCTGTTGCAGCTGCTGTTGTTGCAGCTGCAATGATGAAGAACCAGAGGCGGTGGTGCTCATTGACGGAGGTGGTTACGCCGGCATACCTTGCTCTGATGTCAAGAAAACAAAATGACTGCAGGAAAATATTCTTTTCATTCAACCAAATCTAACTATTTGCAATACACATGTATATAGAAGATGCCACATAGGCCATATAGGTAGCGCACACATAAAATACTAGAACTATCCTTAATAATAATACTTATTTCTTAACTACTTACAACCTTTCTAATTTGTACCACGGAGACATAATATTCGATTCATATCTTCTACGAAACTCTAGAGTCGGGTAATAGGACCCATTGGGTTGAGGCTCATTTATTAATTTTGACTTAGAAAAGCACAAAAGAAATACAACCATGCACCCTCCTATACCCTATACCCTATTCCCTATTCCCTATTCCCCCTCCTCCCCTAGGGATATTTTTCTACCTAAAATACACCCTTATTTCCAACCCCATCACACATAGTTATCAGACCCAACCCGGCTCGGCGGTCGAACCGTCCGAACCGGTCCGGGTCATGTATTGGCCCGCCCATGTAAGGTAACCGCTTAGACCCGTAAAACTGGTGGTCGAACGGGCGACCCGTGACCCGGCCGGGTTTCAGTTGACCCGGTTGGTTTTAAAGAATAATGCTTTTTTAAAAGCTTTATTACAAAATTACCCCAACCTAAAGAACTAAATTCTAATCGACATTGTTCTGGGCAGCTCATTGATGATTGCTCTATGCCTCTTCTTCCTGAAGTAGAAAATTAATATTTTCTTTTCAATTTCAACTTTCAACTTTGTACTTTCATACTTTCATTTCATCTTCTCAATCTTTTCTTTTCAATTTGAAATTTTCAAGGGTTCTTATTAATGTGTTTTTTTTTTTGGTTGTTTTACTCTTTAATTTTTATGAGTTGGGCTGCTATGCAATATTAGGTTTTTTTCCTCTTTTTTAATTCTTAAAATCCTATGTATGGCATAATGAATTGTAAGAGAAGGTGCTAGATAAGTTGGCTCAGTTAGTCCGAAAAAGTTCTTCTTGAATGGTTTTATGGTTTTTTACTACTATTGTAATGTTTTTTTGGCATAAAAAACGTGTTTTGTTTCTATCTTGTTATTATTCGGATGTTGGAATATTTTGAGAATGATTATGGTTGTCATATTTTAGTTTTTTTAAATTATTTTTTAATGCATTTTTTGACGTTTTAGTAGGAAATTATATTTTAAATCATATGTAGCGACCACCGGTTGAACCAGTGACCCGGTGACCCAGTGTCCCTTCCGGATCAATGACCGGGCCGGGTCTGATAACTATGCCATCACATCCTCACCCAATTTATAATTATCCCCACCTCTGCAATAAAATGAAGAGTAGTGACGGAATGATCTTTTAGATCGTGTGCTAAGACATGATGCAATCATATCACATATCAATTGGGTACCTGGGATCGCAAATCCCAAGTTTGTATATGAAGAGCGGATCTAATTGTATTTGTTTCTATAATTGATTTCGAGAAGGGGGTATCAGCAACAACTGGTTTTATTACGGGACTCCTCGGCTGGATCACCTCATTTTCAGGGAGAGTTAATGCTTGTTGGGTATTTTGGTTTGACACTTCTTCATATCCAGTATCTAATAAGTTTTTGTTCCAGCACAATTTACCATTTTTATTGATTATTAATTTTGTAACTTCATTTGTCGTAATTAAAAAAATGTCCACAACAAATTGCATAATATATTTTTGTACAATCAGTTATGATGTGACGCAAATTTGATTCTTAGGGTGTAAAAGTATTGTGACCATATTGTTCTCCACAAACATTTCCTTAAAATGAAATGTTAAATTCCCATTTTCTCTTTTTTTTTACTCCCATTCACTTCTAAACCTTAAATTTTCACCTACCCCTTAAATCCAAAATCTTTTTGTGTGTGTGTGTGTTTGATTAGAAGGATATGATCGTAACATCATTATTTGACATCTTCTTATTATTAGAGATAATGACAAAGATTGAAGATTAATTGCTACCATATTTTTGGATACCGCTAATAATGATGATTGATTGTCATTTGATATTATTTGATTCTGTCTTTATTATTCACTTGTTGGCCAAGTATATTGTCCTATAAATATTGTAATCGTCTTTCAGTATTATGAATACAATCAATTATCGTTTCTCTATTATTCTATCATGGTAGCAGAGCTCTAGACTAACGTCTTTTCGATCCTGAGCAAGCTTTACGAAAAAGAATGTTTGGATGGGGGTTTGTGACATCAATATGATCAAACCCTCACCCCTCCCAAATTTTTTTTTTATTTTTATTTACACGTTGATTTTTTTTTTCCTTTCGAAATAAACATGGTTGATTCAGGTTCATTCAAGCTTCTCGCCGGATTCTATGGCTGAAGCCTTTTCAACCCCTGTTGCACAGCGATTTCGCAATATATTGCAGCACTCAGCCTCACCGCAATGCCGATATTAGCACGGCCCTTCCGCAAACGCTGCTCATCTCCATGCCCCACCAAAGCCTCCGGCAGCCTCCTTGTGTCTTTCATATTTTTCTTATTATTATTATTTTTTATTTTTAATAAATTAAATATCAATCTTGTCATTATCTTATCCACAAACCCGTATCCACCTTCAACTCCTTTCTATTTTTCTTTTCTCCACCTTCTACCCTGCGCTTCTTTTTATTTTTTGTTAGGGCATGACCCTCCGTTCCTTTTTATTTTTGTTAGGGTATATCCCTCCACTCATTTATTTATGTTTGGGTACAACCCTCCAAGCCTTTCTTTCTGTTAGGGTATATCCATCCACTCCTTTAATTTTGCTAGGGTACATCCCTCCAACTATCGTTTTTCCTTTAGGGTTATATCCCTCCATGCTTTCCTTATGAGCCAATCTCCATGTTCATTGCATTACCATGGGATTGCGGGGGCGTATTAGAGATAATGACAAAGATTGAAGATTAATTGCTACCATATCTTTGGATACTGCTAATAATGATGATTGATTGTCATTTGATATTATTTGATTCTGTCTTTATTATTCACTTGTTGGCCAAGTATATTGTCCTATAAATATTGTAATCGTCTTTCAGTATTATGAATACAATCAATTATCGTTTCTCTATTATTCTATCACTTATTATCTTTAAAAGAAATTAGTCGGATGAAACTTCAAAACTGGATTTTTATTCTTTAGTTTCCCCTCCTTTTTTTCGTTGTCTTGGTTTAAAACACAGAGTTTCAATATCATGACTTTTCTTCGAGATATATATATATATATATATATATATATATATATATATATATATATATATATATATATATATATATATATATATATGTGTGTGTGTGTGTGTGTGTGTATATATATATATATAACATGATGACTTAAAAGATTAAAATGTTCTTTGACATAATTAACTCCATTTTATTTTTATTTTACCGTTATCAACTAATAAGACAGAGAGAGGAAATTTTTTTGTTGTTGCTTTGGCAATCTAAGTGGGAGGTACTTGCCATGTATAGCTTGCAATATGAAGGGCAGAAAGAGTAAGAATCCTGATTGGAAAATCCTCATTATTTGAGGACCACTATCCCATGATCTCTTCTACTGCCCTGTAGTTGAGGGCAGCCCTACTTATTAACACCTAGGATGGTACCTAACCTTGTGGTCTTTAAAATCTCTCTAGGATGACTTTAGTTTGTGCTATATCCTATCACGTTAGTTTGCATAAAAAGACTTGAAGGGGAAGTTCACAAGACATGATATGCTTGGGCATCATACAACTTACATAAAAATTGAGGAAAAGCATAGATGAATACTAATTCATTTCACCAGAAAGATAACCATACAAGAGAGTCAACTAATTAATAAGTATTTATACCCTACAACTAACCACTTTAGCTAAACTAACTACTTTGACTATTAAGCTAACCACTCTTTTTCCCCCCATGCATCTTGACTCCTTCAATCTATGTTTCAATTTGAGCCAAAGGAACTCAAAAGCATGTTCAATGTCTGGTTATCTAATGCCTTTGTGAAGCCATTGACCTATATTCTGCATCCAGGGAGCTCTTGAAAACTGTGGCTTGTTTTTGTCCCAAGAAGCTAAAGCCTTTCCAAGCCATGTTTGTTACGCAGGAATGAAATAAAATAATATGAATAGAATGGAATAAATTCATTGCATTACTGCGTTTGAAATGTGAAAGAATGGAATTAAACAAATTATATAAAATGTGACACATTGAGTGATGAGTAGGGTAGGATAGTGGATTAAGGTTGGGTGTGTAGGGTAGGGTATTTTATGGTACATAAGGTAGGATATGGTGGAAGGGGTGGGGTTAGGTGGGGTGGCATGAGGTGGGTTAGGTGGGGTGGGGGTGGGTAGCCCTACACCCCACCCACCGCACCGTACCCCTCTACCCACCCTATCCTACCTACCCATCACCCTACCCTACCCACCACCCAACCCTACCTTATCTCACCCTATTCTACCCTACACATCCTACCTGCTTTACCCACCACCTATCCTACCCACCTTACCCTATCCTACATACCCTACCCACCACCACACCTTACCCTACTATACACTCCACCCCACCATACCTTACCCCACCCTACTCTACCGCCCACCCACTCTTACCCCATCACCCACGTGTTTTGTTGATTTTCATTTTATTCCATCGCATTCCATCTATTTTTTGGAAGGAATGAAAATGGATCTTTTTCTTTCCATTGGAATAAAATTTCATTCCATTCCATTACCTCATAATCATACACAAACATTGGAATGAAATGAAAAATCATTCCATTCCATTCCATTCTCGCCTAACAAACATACCACAAGAGTTTTGTGAAAAAGGAATTGGATTGCTATTGGAAAACTCCGGTTGCTAAACCGGCATTTTTCCCATCTCTCCAACTCACTATAGGATGCTCTCTATTTAACACAAGAACTATGAGCTCCTGCAATTGTGATGTACAAAAAAAACTTGACACTCGCCTCTTATTTATAGTGGAAGTGGCGTCCCATATGGTGTGAAGGAGAAGAAAACATTTTCCCAATAAAATAAGGAAAAATCAATTAGATTGATTTATCTCTTTAATTATAATTAATTTTGTCAATGTCTTATATTGAATATAATTATCTTATTACCATAAATCTATTTTTTCAAAATCAATTAATAACTTATATTAATATTATGGTAATCTTATTAATTAAAGTACACAATCCCAGTGTATCTTATACACATCAATGTGGCGCCCCAATAGTCAATAAATTGACTTCCGGAATATTCTTTAATTAATATAATTTGTATATAATTAATATCTTGTATTTTATTTATTCATAATAAATAAATACCACCATATCAATTTACCACTATAACCTTTATAGTCTAGAGATAAACTTTGCTTATTTGGTTATCAACTATAACCGTATTTTAATCCGACTCGAAGTTCATATGTGTGTGACCCGATAGGCTTCCGAATATGTTGGTCGTAGACATAAAGTGCAATTTACTAAAATTCCCCTCATGCCTAACGATCACGGGATAGCATCTAGCAACACACCGTGACCCCCAATCATCGGAAGAGTCAAAAGCAAAGACTACTACCTTTCATGTAAAGCAGTTACCGTGTAACTTACAATCCCATCACTGTAATAATATCCATACGATCGTATCTCGAGTGTCAGTACATTAACGATCGTATCTTATAATCTGGATACCAAGCTCTCTCGGGATAACACATTTACTCCCACTTTGCAAGGATTCTCGAGAGCTAGACATTCCTTATAAGAAGGCCATTTCAGATATTAGATCCCAACCGTAGGATACGCGATTCCCGGATGACCAATCATGTATACACCGCATGCTTCAATATCACACCCAATCACTACCGCATGATCGCCTCGTGGCTAGGGGAAATCTCAATAGTGTCAAAGCATGACAATCCACACCGTGATGCCATGAAGACTCCGGTCAAAAGGATAATTACACAACCGCCACATAGTGTGACACTTAATGTAAGTGGGTCAGTTTAACTTACGC
Organism: Gentiana straminea; assembly: GCA_036785695.1. Lineage (NCBI taxonomy): Eukaryota > Viridiplantae > Streptophyta > Magnoliopsida > Gentianales > Gentianaceae > Gentiana > Gentiana straminea. The sequence goes on from JAVUPR010000366.1 coordinate 2,634,346, forward strand.
ATTCTCTACTAGACGTCCACGTACAGTCCAAGTGTCTCTACACTTCGATAGACAAGATCTATCCATACCTTCTATAAGATAGAAGACATCCAATACGTGCTAGTCTGATTATATTATCAATGTCCCATTTGACAGTACATAGGACTAGAGACATTTATGTACCGAACTTGTTATAGTAATTAGAAATCTCATCAACCATAATCACTATCATGGTTTCTCTATCACAGTTTGACACTAGGGACGTTACTATATATGTACAACAAATAATATGAAGATAAACAATATATAATAACATAAGTGCTTTTATTAATCATAATAAAGTTATTATATGAACTAAATAGACTGTAAACGACCCGACCCGATCGGATCCAGTCCAACCCGATTGGGTTTAGGACACCTTTCCAACAATAACTAAGGTCTATGCCAAGTTCTTTATTCACCGTGATGGGAGTCAACTTTACGTGATTCCGGTGCATTTTCTACCCCCGTTTACCACACTTTTAGCATGTTTCTTGGTAATTTAGACCGTTTTAGGGGTAATATCGTGAGTTTATAGCACGGGGAGTAAATCCGTCACTTTGATGATTTACTACCTCCTTTTATTGATATTGACCCTATTCCGAGCACTTTTACCCTCCGGAATGTTTTGATTGTTTTTTGTTGTTGTGATGATGTAGGGTATTGGTGTCTCGAGAACCCGGAAGGCGAAGATTTATGATGATAAGTGTGATCAAGGTGCAAGAATGAGCCAAGAAAGAAGAAAGAATAGGAAAAGGAAGAGAAAGAGTTGGTGCCCGAGTGACTGTTCTGATTCAGAAGCGTTTTGACCCATGATGGAGGCATTTTCTGGTCATGACTTCTTCATGAAAGTTGTGGAGAATTGAAAGAGCTTTCCAACGCATCTTGAATCACCCAAATTGGAGCTCGGATGAAGAAGTTATGAAGGTTTTACTGCAGCAGAAAAAATTCATCATGCGAAACGCACGTTTGGAGCTTTAAACGTGCGTTTGGACTGTTTTTTCTGCTGTACAGAGTGTTAGAGGCTGAAACGCACGTTTAGGAACCTTCCAAACGTGCGTTTGGCTCATTTCCTGCTATAAAAAGCTGCAAATTTCACAGAGAAGAGGGGAGACGCGAATGGAAGTAGTTTAAGATCAATTTGGGCGATTTCCTTCGTTTTTAGGAGTTAGAATTAGTGTAATATACCGTTAGAAAGCTCTTTCAATCCTCTCTTTGATTCTCTAACTCTTAGCTTCGATTTATAACATTTCATTGGGCAAAATTCGATCTTTTGTATTCAACTTTTGTGCTCTTCTTCTCCAAACTCGAATTTCTACACTTTAATGGTACATTTCTTCTCTCTTTTACTTATTATGTCTTTAATTCATTGTTTCTTTCATGTTTTAATTAGTATAATGAGTAGTTAATTCCTCCCCATAGCCGGGTCATGTGATATGTGATGAAATCACCCTTTGGGTGATGAAATTGGGAGTGGGTAGTGTGTTTTATTGTTGTTTCTTGCATGTTTCACGTCTTAGAACTTGTTATAACGGATTTGAGCTAGATTAGCTACCTAGGTCAAATATCACACACATCACTCTTGAGAGTTGTTCAGAGAGAGGGGTGTGGGAAAAGGGTTCTAGGATCGCGGTGTAGTCTCGGTTTAGTCGTTAAACCGAGCTCCTCGTGAGGTTACTCGTTTCTACGTTTAAGCGGCTCTAGTGCTAGACATGACATGTTAGGAGAGAGTTGTTCAGACCTTAGCATGGCACAAGGTGTTAGATGAGAGTTGTTCAGACGCTAACACCGGGCTTAGGTGTTCGCACCCGTGAGATTGAATGTAAGAGCACGTTTAGCTCACTACACACTTTTGGTTTTGTCAACCCTTGGGGTTGAGATTAGTCATATTGATCATGGTTCGGCTATGTTTCTCTCTCCCTTTAGACTCGTCCGTTTAATTCACTTTAGTTATATTGTAGTGTATAAATATTCCAACAACTTGATTGCCTAGACTAAGTTTGAAGTTCACTTTGGTACTCACAAACACACCTTTCTCTGTGGAGATAGAGCCGAAAGAGAAACTGGGATCGCCCATTTCACCATCACTCCCGATTGAAGTGTATAATGATGCAATTTTGGAGTGTGTGATGAAATCACATGAGCTTGGTATGACATCCGTGGTAGAGCTACCGGAAGAGTTGGAGATTATTAGCATGCCGGTCCCAAACTACTACACTCTTCCACAATGTGTTGAGGAGTATTATTCGATCGAGTTTGTGTACTCCCCGGTAGATGAAACTCACAAGATTCTTGAAAATGGACGACTACCATGGGATGGCAACTTCAAGAAGAAGAAGATAAAAGACTTTGAAAGGAAGGGACTCCCGAGTTGGCAAGAGGTGGCCTCGAGAGCCATGCGAGGTAAGTTCCTTGTGAACTCGTTTTTCCCTATGCTTGCTATTTTTGTTCTTCTGAAGTTGTTGATCTTTTTGAGTTCGGATTTCGGTTGATAGTTTTTTGGTGATTTTTTATTGAAATAAAAATGTTGTCTTGAGTTAGTTTGAGTCTTTTGTGGTTTTGGTCCATTTAAGTGCCACTTGGTCGAGCCAACGACGTAAAACAAAGGCGCTTTGTGGGAGGCAACCCACCTTTTTTTGGTAATAATGTGTTTGGAGTGGTTTTTGGTTGCAAGAGGGGAGAGTTTTGTCTTGAAAAAGAGAGGTTGGGGTGAGAGCTTCCTTTTGGTTCTTGCTTTTGTACTTAGACGGGGATGTTTTTATGTGAGCCTCTCGTGGCCTTATTTTATGCATGGATGCTCGTGTTCCTTTTGATTATCATTACATCCAAAGTGCAATTCCCGTCTAGTATGGTTGATGTGCTTTGATACTTTGTCTGTGGCATGTCTTCTATTTTTATATATCTCGTATCTATCACCATCTTTTGGCACGTGGACTTTTCCCGTGCATGTGTTTGCCTTGGATTTTGTTTCTATGGTTTCAGATACTCGAGATGGAGCTTACTAGAAGATGTCACGTGGGCTAAAATGCGCCTTTCTCGCCGGGTTTTGGTCAAAAACGGCCTAAGTCTTTTACTCTTTTTATCTCTCACACACCGAGGACAAGTGTTTCGTTTAAGTGTGGGGTGGGAGACTTAGCCGTTTTCTTGTTTTCGTTGTTAAATGTGCTATAAATGTGGTATACTTGGCCTATGACCGGGCTCGAGTCGATTTTTGGGTAATTTTTAAAAAAAATTCAAGGGTCTTAACACCGTGTTGTATGTGTTATTTTCACATTTGAGTGGTGATCACCTTAGTCGGGATCCCGAACATGTACATTGCGGTTTGATATTATCTAATGAATGGAGTTTTATTAATTTCACGAAAGCTACACCTTGTGCACAATTTGATTGCTACCACCTTTCATACCACTAGTCTCGAGACGAAATAGAAAGGTTCACCTAAGTAGGACACGGGATGACGGTTTTGGCGTTCTTTTTTTTACCCTACCATAGCCAAATAAGCCTTAAACCGAACATTGACCTTCGTAGCCCCTCTCAGCCTTGATAGAATGGTCTGACCACCATTCGCACATAGCCGTTTTGTTACTTAGTCAGAAACCTACCCTAGAGCCTTATTATGGTCACATTTCCTTCATTTTATACCCTACGAGTGGACTTAGTCTTCTGTTAGACCACACTTGCTAAGGCAAGTGTGGGGTGGGGGAGATGATGTTTTTGATTGGGTTGTTGTTTCTCGTTTTGAGCTATAAAGTGTTGAGGAGCTCGTTTGGGCTTGGTGTTCGGTTTTTGGGCCAAAAAAAAAAAAAAAAAAAAATCTCTTCTTCTTCTCTCTTTAAAATAAAAAAAAAAGAAAAAAAAAAGAGGATGTACATAGAAATAAAGGCGTGGAGTCAAAGTAAGGATCTCAATGATAAATTTTTATGATGTTAGAGTTGGGATAGTGAGATAGGTGCTAGTGTGCTTGAACTCACCTCACAACACTTGAAACATAGTCGAGTTTGGCAATGAGTTCGGGTGCACTGGTAACCTATGGTTCCCAAAATGTCAAAGTTGATCAAAAAGGAGTTTTGGGTGGTTTGCATGATAAAGATGAGTTGGTACATGTGTTGATTAGGTTCACTCGTACTTCTTTTTCTCCAGTTCCCAAAATATCCTTTTCGATTAACCGAAATTACCCTAGCCTAACGTTATAACCCTTCAAGCCCTGCTCGATCGTGTCCAAACTTAGTGACCTTGATTAGTGGAGAGACTAATAGAGATGAAACGGTTGGTAGACTTTCGGTTGGGATTCAAGCCCCGACAATCATTTTGAGCACTTGGTTTTTGGCTTGGCACCACACACACTTCATTTTCTTGATAATGTTGTACCAATGTGTTTATGTTCGTGTTCCTTACTTTGTGGTTACCTCGAGAGTGTGAGTAGTAGCACCTACATCACAAGGTTGAATCCCTTGGTTTGTTTTAAAACGCCTATTTTACTCGAGGACGAGCAAAGGCTAAGTGTGGGGTGGTGATGGGAGTCAACTTTACGTGATTCCGGTGCATTTTCTACCCCCGTTTACCACACTTTTAGCATGTTTCTTGGTAATTTAGACCGTTTTAGGGGTAATATCGTGAGTTTATAGTACGGGGAGTAAATCCGTCACTTTGATGGTTTACTACCTCCTTTTATTGATATTGACCCTATTCCGAGCACTTTTACCCTCCGGAATGTTTTGATTGTTTTTGGTTGTTGTGATGATGTAGGGTATTGGTGTCTCGAGAACCCGGAAGGCGAAGATTTATGATGATAAGTGTGATCAAGGTGCAAGAATGAGCCAAGAAAGAAGAAAGAATAGGAAAAGGAAGAGAAAGAGTTGGTGCCCGAGTGACTGTTCTGATTCAGAAGCATTTTGACCCATGATGGAGGCATTTTCTGGTCATGACTTCTTCATGAAAGTTGTGGAGAATTGAAAGAGCTTTCTAACGCATCTTGAATCACCCAAATCGGAGCTCGGATGAAGAAGTTATGAAGGTTTTACTGCAGCAGAAAAAATTCATCATGCGAAACGCACGTTTGGAGCTTTAAACGTGCGTTTGGACTGTTTTTTCTGCTGTACAGAGTGTTAGAGGCTGAAACGCATGTTTAGGAACCTTCCAAACGTGCGTTTGGCTCATTTCCTGCTATAAAAAGCTGCAAATTTCACAGAGAAGAGGGGAGACGCGAATGGAAGTAGTTTAAGATCAATTTGGGCGATTTGCTTCGTTTTGGAGTTAGAATTAGTGTAATATACCGTTAGAAAGCTCTTTCAATCCTCTCTTTGATTCTCTAACTCTTAGCTTCGATTTATAACATTTCATTGGGCAAAATTCGATCTTTTGTATTCAACTTTTGTGCTCTTCTTCTCCAAACTCGAATTTCTACACTTTAATGGTACATTTCTTCTCTCTTTTACTTATTATGTCTTTAATTCATTGTTTCTTTCATGTTTTAATTAGTATAATGAGTAGTTAATTCCTCCCCATAGCCGGGTCATGTGATATGTGATGAAATCACCCTTTGGGTGATGAAATTGGGAGTGGGTAGTGTGTTTTATTGTTGTTTCTTGCATGTTTCACGTCTTAGAACTTGTTATAACGGATTTGAGCTAGATTAGCTACCTAGGTCAAATATCACACACATCACTCTTGAGAGTTGTTCGAGAGAGGGGTGTGGGAAAAGGGTTCTAGGATCGCGGTGTAGTCTCGGTTTAGTCGTTAAACCGAGCTCCTCGTGAGGTTACTCGTTTCTACGTTTAAGCGGCTCTAGTGCTAGACATGACATGTTAGGAGAGAGTTGTTCAGACCTTAGCATGGCACAAGGTGTTAGATGAGAGTTGTTCAGACGCTAACACCGGGCTTAGGAGTTCGCACCCGTGAGATTGAATGTAAGAGCACGTTTAGCTCACTACACACTTTTGGTTTTGTCAACCCTTGGGGTTGAGATTAGTCATATTGATCATGGTTCGGCTATGTTTCTTTCTCCCTTTAGACTCGTCAGTTTATTTCACTTTAGTTATATTGTAGTGTATAAATATTCCAACAACTTGATTGCCTAGACTAAGTTTGAAGTTCACTTTGGTACTCACAAACACACCTTTCTCTGTGGGATCGACCTCGGACTCCTGTAGCTATACTAGCAATCGACCCGGTCCACTGCCGGTTAGAGAGCTTGTTTAGTCACCGTTGTCTTGAGTATTATAAAATCTGTTTGGTGAAAACAACGCTCATCACACCGCAGCTTGGACATTCTTTGCTCTAAATTTACTGCCCAGTTTAATACGGTCATTCCGCATCAAACGGCCTATAGCAGAAGGTGTGGCTTGAGCGTGGTGATTACTTATGTTGTCCAATCCACATGTATGTTTTTTCTTTATACTCGGTTATCTTGAAATACTCGGTCCCCAAACCCTCAGCCTTGTTAGCATTCATTTTCCATTCGCATGTATTCGATAGCTTACATCGCAAATACAGTCTATCCTTATCAGACCTATTGAGCTTGAACTGATACCTATTCTTCAATGCGTGATATTTTATTTCATCATACAGTTGATCTTTATTTTTGAACAACTTTCCAACATGCAAACCATTTGCGCCTTCAACGCTAATCGTCCATGTGCTAAGGCACAACGGTATTTCCTTTGGCGGAAGAGTGTCTCCAAAATCACCTAAATCACTCCCTCCGTCATGACTACTACTGCCGCTAGCATATGTGTGTCGAGATTCAACATGGGGTGTCACAGGTGTTAAACCACCTACGCCAAAACTTTCTTGAACTGGATTAGTCGAAACTCTAAATTTTGTTGTATGTCGCAAGTTATGACTTGTGTTCACAATTTTTTGACCACTACGTAATCGACGACTCGTATCAACTTGTATTGTCGGGGCTGTTCTGATGTCATTAAAAGGTTGACTTGAACTACCAACTAGTAGTTCAGTAAATGATGTATTCGGTGCTTCACTGAGTATATGATCAGATGAGTATGGTGAATCGGAAACCCCGTAATCTGGCATATGACCCGATCGATCCATTCCATTGTCAAGAGGATAAATTTCAAAGACCCTTGCTTGTTCAAGTTGAGCACAACGAACGAGATTGTCATCGTTACCGGGAAATTCTTCATTGTTGTTTTCTTCATTTAAATCAATAATGGTCTCATTTAAATCAATCATGTTCTCATTTGTGTCTCTCTGAGGTTCACAACTAACCACTTTTTTAGCGTCAACACATAGTCACACGGGAATTTGTCTTAGATGTTCATAAATGTAACCATACCATGAGTCATCGTCAGAAATGACAACGGGAGGAGTTTGGTGTGGTCCAACGGTCGTGTACAAGGCTGTAATTTTGAGCTTATAACCAAGAGGATCAAGCCCAACTCTCTTGTAAATTTTCTCCAACATTTCGTCAATGTTCATAAATGTAACCATACCATAAGTCATCGTCAGAAATGACAACGGGAGGCGTTTGGTGTGGTCCAACAGTCGTGTACAAGGCTATAATTTTGAACTTATAACCAAGAGGATCAAGCCCAACTCTCTTGTAAATTTTCTCCAACATTTCGTCAAATGTAATATTTCTGTTCACGCAACTGATATAAGCGGTTCCATCCGAATAAGACCGTTCTTTACCTGATCTGTGTTTCCATTTCACGTTGAAAGTAAATGAAATACCCAACATGTTGTTATCAGAGATAAAAATCAACAATCACTCGTCAATATCTATGAGTAATTTGAAGCCTTCAAATATGTCCGTGTGTATATATATATATATATATATATATATATATATATATATATATATATATATATATATATATATATATATATATATATATGTCATGTTTATATATGTATAATAATTCGTAAAACTTTCATTAAAAGAGAGACAACATGAAACAATCAAACACACATAAAATCCGTAATAGTCGTATCGTGTGGTCTCTATTTTCATATTAGTTGTTACGATTTCAGGTTTGGTTTGTTTGGTTATTTGTGTGATTTTGTTACAGTCAATTATTTCCAAGTAACGGTGAGGTTTTGAATGTTAATTTTTGTGTCATTTAATTGCGTTGTTTGTTAGTAAACTACGGGAGGAGTGATGGAGATGCCGGACGAGTCCGGCGAAACAGCACTAAAATACATAATCTACAGGATGCCTCACTTCCGGCTGAGGCTTTACCAAGCTGCTGAGTGGAGAGATGAATAGGAGAACGTACAAATCCTCTACGAGCTATCCTATAGGACCTCATTTCTTGCAGGCATGAGAAATGCCATAACTGGTGAGAAGGAAGGAGTGGAATCGAAAACAACCTAGACCTACAAGAACCTCGCTTTCGGGATGAGGCTTTCACCATAATGCTGAACGGAAATCGTCGATGTTATTGTCGTTATTCGTTCTTTTTTGTGGTATGTGTTATGTGTTATTTATCATCGTCGTATTCGTTAGGTTGCATCGTCAGCAATATTGGGCATATATATACATATAATAAGATAAGGCAATTATATTATAAATAAAGGCTAACGAAATTATTATATTAATTATTACATTACACATAATACAATCTGAACCTATTAATTAATAAACAACGCTGAAATATGGCGTTACATGAATAATATTGGCGTTAAACAGTAACGACAATAATATTGTCGTAAACTCTCTCTAACGACAATAATATTGGCGTAACAAGCAGTTTAACGCCAATATTAATGTCGTTAAAACGACTTTTACGCAAATAACATAGACCCTATCAACAACTCACCAAAATATTGACATAAAATCAGCGATCCAAGCATATTCATCAGCGTTCTAAGCATATTGACATTCTATCATACTACAAATGAAAAATATACACATTACATGATATGAAGTTATTGCAAACAAAAATACTTACCCATGTCAAGCTTTGTTCATGAATCAACTCCTTTGTTTGATGAACGAAGATGATGTGCAAGATTACAACCAGTTTTTGTTTTGAATCAAGTGTATGAATTTGTTTTTTTGAGAAGAGTGTATGAATTTTCAAAGTTAAGATTTTTGTGGTGAGTGAAATATATGAAAATAATAGAGGGAACTAGCATAATAGCATCATTTAGGCGATTATTGGCGTAACGGGACTTGTTTAACGCCAATAATATTGACGTTAAATACTTAACGACAATATTATTGGCGTTAAACAAGTCTCGTTACGCCAATAATCGCATATTCTCTAAATGAGTGGTTTAACTCCAATATTATTGGCGTTAAGAGTGTTCAAACGACAATATTATCGTCGTTATACCTACAAACGCATTTGGTAAAAAAGTAAACTTTTTTTTGCAAATAGGAGGCCGACAAAACCTGATTTTCCAATTTCTCATTATATTTGTATTTGTATCACTCAGTGTCGTGAATATTGATGGTGATGGTGGGATACCAGTATGAACGAAAGTCTTGGAGAGTTATTCAAAAAAAAAAAAAATTAAAAAAAAAAATAATAAAGTCTTGGAGAGTATGTACTATATACTGTTCTTCAACTTTTAGACGAGGAGAAAGTAAATTTGAAGAGTATAAATAGGTTCCACCAATTGATTTTTTTTAAACAATGAAACATGTAAATATCAGAAATATATATTTTAGTCGATCTATTTATCTAATTTTTTTATTGGATTTAGATCATCAAGTCATATACTTGATACTGAATCAATAGAAAATTAGATAAATATATTGACTAAACTAGTCATACTAATTTATTAACAAAATTAGTCCTTTTGTTAAATATATGCCAAACCTCTTCAAAATATATATATATATATATGCCTAACCCTTTTATTAAAGAGTTTATATAATGTCTTATTTTGACATTCCGCTTATAAAAAAAAAATAAATAAATAAAACCGTAGAGGAAACGTATCAAAATTGATATGTCTTCTAAAAAAAAATAGTAATGATACGAGCATAATTGTGGTGTCATAACGTGTAGCACAACGGTGATCTGCAACGTTGATCATGTTAGATTTATATTTGATTAATTTAGACATATTATTATCAATGGTACAGATCACCGTTGTGTCATTCGTTACGACACAACCGTTATGACCGTACCATTACCCTAATAAATAAAACAAATCGCCGACCAACGATTTGCCATGAAGCATCAACGTCAATACATGGTGACAAACAAAAACATCTAAAATGAGAGGTCCTCTTCTTAAATAAATTATATACATATAAAAATAAAAATAAAACACATTAGCAACATGGATGTGTATCGAGCATGAACTATTAATTGAGAGAGAAATAATTGGACCATTATACATAGTGCCACAACATGTATCACTATATAACATCTCATTATTGATTAATATGTAGAGTTTATTAATTTATATAAACTTTACCGTTATCAATAATGACAAAAGTGTGATACAGAAATATAGCGTACGTACATACATCAGTGTAGGAGGTATACGTACATACTATCGGTGTATTTGATATGAGTAATACGATAATCAATTGTGATAAAAATATGTCGATGAAGATGACCAAAACCAAAAAAAAAAACGAAAAATTAAAAGAACAAGAAGGGGAGATGCGCTGCAAAGCCAAAGCGTCCTTATCTATATAGCTATATATACACATTTGGTCGGGAAGTTATTATGTGATGAAGGAATTTGAGGTGAATTGACGGGTGAAACGATCAGAACCACACAGTTTAAATATATAATGGAAGTGTGTGGTGTGCCACACGGTGTCTCCACACCGTGTAGAGACACCACACAATAACCTCCCCACTTGGTCCAACAACTTGGATAAATAAAGGCAGCTCTGCTGGAATGGAGGCGTTTTTCTCTGTACGTGTAGAGAATGAAAGGAGCAACACATGTCTGTCGCTCCCATAATTAATGTCACACTTTAATATATATCTCTCCAGGAGTAATGTGAGATATATTATATATATACACAGACACATGCACTTTCCGGTCACTAAATAAATCATTAGTTTTTTTCGTTTTGTCTCATAATATAATATCGTTTAGAAAATTAGTAAATTACTTTTCTTTTTCTTTGTTTTACACTAATTTATTATATATTTGATCACTCGTCTTTCATTCCTTTACAACACAACAACAAAAAAAAATGCTATTTTTTTCTTTCTTTTTTTCTGGTGGGTTGTTTGTTTTTTGCTTCGTTTCTTTTTTTTTGCTTCCGTGTGTTTTGTTGTTGTGTTTGATGTCAAATTGAAGTGGACTTTGAAATTATGTCTAAAGATAATGTGTGAACATCCTGTTTGGTTTCAGTTAATGAATTGACTTCCGGAGTTTGTTCATTGGACTTAAGGGGCTAAGCCCACTCCATTTTTTTATTTAGCAGCTAATGAACTAGGCCCAACAAACTTTAGCCCACCAGATCAAAATCACAAAAGTCCACCTTAGCCAGCCCACTAGACCCAATTCTTTTGTAACATCCTTTCCCGAATCATATTTCTAACTTCCACAAAAACCATGTTCGTAGTCGTACATTTAACTAACTAGTGTTTGGGTATTCCGTGTCTTGTCCTTTCTAAAGATTTTCAATTATATATTCTTTAATTAGTGCATATTCAACTTTTTAAATCTATACATATATTACATATATGAAAGATGTTTGAGTACGTTGATCGAAATTAGAAAGCATATAAGAGTAAGTCATACATATTCATAAAGATGAAAACCACAATAAAAAGCCATGCAATTATTGAAAAGGTTACAGTGCCCATAATAAGTTACAACAGCAACAAAACATTACAGCTTTGGTAACAATCATCGATGCAATTACTTAAGCAAAATAAGCATCAATGATTTTTACTTCACATTCAAGCAAAACATACATATTATCCAAAACCATTAACTGTCAATGGATACACAATTAATGGCCATAATATGTGAATATTTTCAGCAAACGTCATCAAAAGAACTAAACCTTACATAGATTTGATATGGGCTACTTGGCATGGCTTGAAAAGAAACAACGGTCTTCACTGTTCGGCCTGGTTCTGATCGTTCTTGTTCTTAAGTTTTTTTTGGACTTCCAAAGACAAAGATTCGTTGCGGCGACCTCTTGGGATGAAGATGGAAGTTTCTCAGAAGCCAGCATAGTTGTTTTTTCACCAGAAACTTCAGGAAATATGATTCCTCTTTTGGTAGATGTGCATGACAACATGGTTTCCTTATTCATAGCAGTTGTAACAGCAATTTCTTCAATGACTTGTTTTGTTGATTGGCTGAACAGTTGATGTTCTTTCTCAACAGTCATAGAACTGCAGACTGGCGCATTGATCCAATTTCAGTTGCAGCTAAAGTTGAAGATGACTGTGTTGTTGCATGATGCAGTTGTTCTTTTGTATATAGTTTGACAACATAGTAGGTTTTTTCAGTTCTACCCTTGAAGGACTTGTCAAAATATTTCAGAAAGCATAGAACATATTTTTTGTTTATTCTCTTTGCAACCTCATCATCCAGTGGTGCATTCTGTGTACGGAAGCATAGATTGATTTAGAGATCATGCCCATAGATACAACCAATTAAGGAAACAAAGCATAGGTGCCTTCATACATAGGAAAATCGAACACTGAAGGGAAAAACACACAATGAAATTGTAAAGAATCAGCAAAACACATTGGTAGAAAGCAAAGAACATGATTTGTTGCATAAAAACATAGCTAAATAAATGGTGGATTTATGAATGTCTAATCCACACCATAGCTATGCATATGCACAACATTTATTATTCTGCATTTGTTTTGAGTTTCAATTGTTCAAATTCTTTTACATCTACAGACAGAAAAAGTGTAGAGTTGTTCTCAAGCATGTATCATATGTAAGTGCATTCAAAAAAAAACATAACATTCTCTGTAAACTTTCTATACCTTTTCATCAGCTTCCATAAGGTCCGTAGCAGTGAAGTTAATGAGATCTTCTGCAATTGGTGAGAAAAGTGTAGCAGTGAGTGTGCCAGATCCATCATTGAAGTAAACATTGAGATGAAGGCTGCAGAAAATGTAAGTGCAATATGATTGAGGAACTTTCTTTATTTTGTTGTTTATATGATTAATGCATAAACAATGGCTTTATAATTTACCGTGGCTGAACATCCATTTCTTTGTTGCAATACATACAAGGGATGGCCCAACCTACTGGAAGATTGACTATTTTCTTGCATTTATCACAAACAATATACCAGATCTTGTCTTGGGCTGGCATCATGTGAACAGTTGCTGCAATCCAAGCAGTCTTAAGCTGTAAACATAATAAGAATAAACATTTTAGATTTTCCAGTTTAAACCCCAAAGAAAGTGTAAAAGCACATGTGCTACATACCATTTCCATCGATCTTAAAACATTCTTTATTTAAGTCTTCAAATTCTCTAGAATTCATTCCTTTGGGTATTAAGCCAAATGAAGCTATATCTTTTCCCATTGATTGAAGAAATGAGTTAATTTGTTGGAGGACAAGTCTTCTTATTTCATGCTTAGGAAGATGAGTTTGTCTAGCTATGTCTTCTGAAAGATTCGATTCAAATTGTTGCCATAATTTAAGAGGATCGGCAGGACAACTATAAACTAAAATAGTAGCATATAATCGTCTTAGTTCATAAGGCATTCGATATAATGATGCTTCTTCAAAGCAAAGTGTTTGACTGTTATTTTGTTCTAGGAGACCTCGTGCTAACGCAGAATCATGATATGTTGGAAATAGTTGTCCGTTGTATGTATTTAAATCAGTAAAAGATGTAGGGCTCTTTACATTAGACAACAACAACTTTAAATAATATCGTTCTCCCTCTATTGGATTTACCGTCACAATTATTCCAACTGAATCGCCTTTAGTTCTCACTTTCCATCTCTTTTTATCTGGTTCCCAAACAAAGAAATCAGGGAATTCAGAATACGTACATTGTCTTTTCATTGCTTCAGCATCTGTTCTATTCATGGCAAAAAATTATGTCAACATAGTTTTCTTGTTAAATGGGTTATTCATAATATTTCCAATCTATGTTTTGGATTAAAATTGACAGGCTGATAGTTTTCAAGATGAACCTGCAATTGTATAACCGCAGGTTTCATATCTCCAATATCAAACTTATTCAAACAATGGCTTCATCCTCTTCAATCTCTCCAACTGAGAAATACTATGAAAAGTCGATCATCACTGGATCTTTTTCAGACCTGAGCACTATCTACCCTTTTCTGAAAATGATGCTTAGGCTCAACGATTAGTAGATGGCTGCACAAATCTGGGGCTGATGACATTTCTAAACCCCCAATCAAAGGCATATGCTATGAAACCCTAATTGCATTCTGGAAAAATGCAAAGGTTGTGCTGAGCAAGAAAATGAGTGATCCAGACCATAGTTATCAGACCCGGCCCGGTCATTGACCCGGAAAAGACATCGGGTCACCGGGTCAGTGGTTCAACCGGTGAGTCAGTGGTTCAACCGGTGGGTCACATCATATACTTAAAAAATATAATTGAATATTCAAAACATAAAGATAAAATAAAATATGACAACCATAATTATTTTCAAAATACTCCAATAAACACAATTACAAATTAGACAACATAAAATGCTCAAATGATTATCTGTTGTTCAAGTTAAAGCGCAAATAATTAGTCTTTTCTTTAGGTAAGTATTGTAGCTACTGCTACAATTTAATACATTCCTAAAAAAAACACAGCAATACATTCAATCCATAATGAAAACAAGTTAATTATCTTCACTTCAAGTTTTCGACCGTAAAAGAGTACAAATACCCCTAAATACTAATAATTATTTCCTATAAAATAAAATAAAAAACATACTTCTGCTTGATTTTTTTTTCGTTAGAGATCCGCTCGATGTTCTTTTTTTTTTGACAAATTTTTTTCGATATTTTGAGATTTATACTATTTAGAACTGAAGATTTTTTTTAGAACCGGCTGAAGGTGAATGAAATCCTGATGACAAAAAAAAAAAAATGGGCCGATGGAAAACCGCCCGGGTCACCGGGTTGACCGGTCCGACCGCCGGGTCGACCGGTTCAACCGCCGGGTCGACCGGTCCGACCGCCGGGTTGGCCGGGACAGAACAGTTCACTTGCTTAAACGGTCGAATGCTTGACCCGGCCCGGGTTTGGGACCGGGTCACCGGGTCGACCGGTTCGACCGCCGGGCCGGGCCGGGTCTGATAACTATGATCCAGACTGTATTGTGAGTACGATGTTGGACGCCCACTGGTCATTACTCCGGGTCTTATCAGCCGGTGCCTAAATCTCCCAGCACCGGACCAATAGATGTCAAGACAATGCAAATCGACATAAATGCATTTTGGACTGAGATTGCCAAGAATCAACGAAGAGTGGCAAGAAGTACAACAACTTTCCCAGAGCTTCACTCAAACGTCCCTTTGCTGAGTTCGCACTTGTAATCACCAGAAACATTGAAGGAAGGAAGGGCTCCATGGAGAACATGACCGAGATTAGAGTCAAATTAATGGCTATCATCTATCAAGGCCTTCAATTTAACTGGTCACAGTTCATCTTCAATAGGATGAAGGCTCAAATCCTTAAAGAAATTGATCTGCAAAGTCGGTCAGCAGGTCAAGGCAAGCAAAAGAAGTGTGATTTCTGGGAAAAGAAGTCCTATGGGATTCCTCTTCAACATCTGTTTAATCAATCGAAAGTGAAACCCATCTATGAGTATCCATTGCACAAAGCCAAGGTGATGTTCACCTATGTGAAAGCATCTCAGAAACCACAACCATCCGTTGGAAGCAAAAGGAAACAGCCTAAAAGCAACAGATTAGGGGTGGGAAGGAGAACCAGATCAAAAGGCACAAGAACAACTAGTGAGTCTACCCACCAACAAAGATGACCCTCTTGAAATCAGTGATGACACAGAAGGAAAACAAGAAGAAGTCACCAATCTGCAAGAAGGTGAAGAGGGGTATTATCTTACCTCATCTAAGGAAAAAGAGACCTCTGAGGATGAAGAAGCTGAGGAAGAGAAAGAACAGAATGAAGGAGATCATTCTGTAGATGATCAAGAAAAGAGGGATCTTTCAGATGATGACCTGACGATTCAAGAGGTGATTCTCAGGAGCATTAGCAAAGTTGACAAACAGCCGAGTGAGCCAGTTGATCAAACTCACTCTGCTGAACTTGTCAACACCCCCAGCATTGATCAAGGAGGACAACAACAGAAGCAATTAAGTCTCCAGCACATTGGGAAGAAGGTCAGCCCTCACAAGGACTGGAAAAAGCAAGTGACTTTCAAAAATCTCTCTCTGATCATGAGATTGCTGAAGAAGAAAAAGAAAATGAAGAAGAAGAGGCTGATGCATCTGCACCAGCAGAGGAAGACCAAGATAGAGAGTTCAATCTGGATATCAATCCCTTGATTGTGGACATGGAGAAGCAGTACATGAGCAGGCAAAATCTCAAAACTGCCTTAAGGAGTAATGAAACCTCCATCGATCACAAGATTGAGGCCCTCATCAGTCACATCAAAGTTTAAGATGAGGTCATGGAGAGGCAATGAAATCTACTCTGCAACCTTCAGCATCTAATTCCCTACCATGTCCAAACAAATCTTGAATTTCTAGCTGACAAAATTGATGGTAATCTCAAACCTCTGGTGGACACCTTGAATGCGCATACTGAGCAAATCCAACACTTGGATGAAATCACGGATTACTCAGGAAAGCAACTCAACACCTTACTCAATGTCACTGGAGCAACAAATAAAATTCTGGAGGAAAGGTTTGGTCTTCTCCCAGGATCTGAGGCAGCCAACAAAATTTTGGAGGAAAAAGGTTTGGTGATGCCAAAAATGGGGAAGGAAGCAGTAGGCCTGAAAGCTCCAGTGGAAAGAATGAAAGCCCAACTGACAAGGGCAAGGGCATCAAAGGCAAGGGCATCAGGTTTGAAGAAAAGTAGCAGTAGACCGTTTTAATATTGACTCCATCTCTATGATTCCATGCCTTTGAATAATTATGAATGCAATATCTTATTGCCCTTTTATGGATGAATAAAATTTCTGAGTTTTATTCTATTATTATTATTATAAAAATTGAATACTTATGTTCAGGCTTATGAGGGTTTTGGCATAATCAAAAAGGGGGAAATTGTTAGGAACATTTTATTATGTGTTGATGATGGTCATACTAGCTGTTATAGCAAGCCTGAAATAAGTTAGAAATTTATGTATAAGTCTTTACTTAGAGTCTGACATGTTGTATAAGTTGAGTCAGACAAGTAATGTACTAGTTGGTAGGATGGCGAAGTAAAACAGAAATCTGACAGAGTGAAGCCAGCCAAGTACCAGCAGAGAAGCATAAGAGACATATGGTATGACTTATAACCAGGGAAGTGTGTGATGACCTTGGATAAGTCTAAGTTATAATTCAAATGATGGAATATATTGTCAAATATGGTGTACACTGATCTCACCCAAATCAAGGATCAGTAAAGTACAAGAAGTACCTGAAAACTCAAAGAAATCAAGAAAGTAGTAAACCGGCAAAGTAAACTGTCTATTGGCTGAGTAAAAACGAAGCAGTGAAGGAAGATCTAAAACACTCAACCATTCAAGTAACAGCCAAGTGAAGAGACAGCGGAGTGAACTACACTTGTTCAAATTATGAAAAATAAGGAAGATTCAGAAAGCATTCAATGCACAATCAATCAAGAATCAATCAAGGACGGATTTTATGATATACGTTTGAAGAAAATCCGATCACTGAAATCAAGGAGAATATAATTGAGGGGGAATCAAGAATGAAATCAAGGATTATCCCCCACATTAAATAGCCAACGGACGGAAATTCAAATCAAGGATTATCAAGGCTATAAATAGAAGGCATGGACAAACAGAAAAAACGATTGAATCTAATAAGAAACAAGCAAAAACTCTGTCAATTTGAAAATCTCTCTATCTGAACTTAAAGGATACATAACTCAGCAACCAAAACTTCAATTCCATATCAAGCACTGGGATTGATCACAAATCTGTGAATCCAATTCACATCAAACTGAAGCAATTGAATTAGAGCACTTACTTTACAACACTTACTTTATTGCATATTATATATGTGATTGCATACACTACTTTGAATTAACATATTAAGAAGGAACTTATATGCTGCCCAAAAGCTTTTACATTGAGAAAAAATTTTGAAACTCCAGTATAGTCAGTCATTCACCCCCCCCAACCCCCCCTCTGACTATACTTTTACCCTTCTCTGACCAACAATCGCAGTTCTAAATCAAAAGTTACGGTTGTTTGAAATTGAGCTTTTAACACACACAAAAAAAAAAAGAATTAGACGAACCGTTCATACTTCAGTAAATGGGTGAAAATGCGTGATGTTTCCGGCTAATGATAGACTGAGTATTTTTGTCCGACGAAAATTATTTGTCCTTATTACAACTAAGAAAAAGTGTGTCCTCTTTATTTATTTTGTATTGAAAAGTGGACTTTTGGCTCATTCTGCCTAAAAAAAAATACATTCTCAATAATACGTTTTAGACATATTAATTATTTTCTTAATCTACGTCCAAATTAAAATTATTTTTTTAATCTGTGTGATTCTTCTCTATACGACATATAAAAAAAACTGAGAGAGTATAAGTTTTAACCCTAAAAATATTATTATTAAGTATTCTTGCCATCGTACCCCAATTTATATAACATCTTCCCCGTGACACATAACAAAGTTTAAGTCTTTGATGGTCATCGGCTGCATAATTTCCTAGCATATTTATTGAATTTAATAATTTGAATTTCATGGGATGACAATTATAGAAGTAAAAATTATACCTAGTAGAAGACGTGTTTGATAGTATCAAGGAGACTCTTCAATGTAGTGTTTGATAGTCTATCACAAGTTATCTTTAGAAGAATATCTCTGTCTTTTAGGAAGTATCGTTGATGTTTGTAAAATCTTACTAAATATTTTCTCTTCTTATTAATTTTCTTTTGTCATGAAAGCATGAAATTCTCCTATTCACTTGTTAGCGAAAGAAGACCTCTCTCTAGTAGGACTCAAACAATGGTCACTAGGTGTAATCTCAGCTTGTTCTCTTAATATAACGCAATAAAACTTCTTGTTACCAAAAAATAATAATAATAATAATAATAATAATAAGTCATATGTATGGTCCAGAATCAAACTGTGTGGGTTAATAATAAAACTGTGTGGTCCAGAATCACCCACGTGGGTGACTCCCTAAAGGGGAGTCTCTACCGTAGAACTTTCCAATTTTTCCAGGCAAAAAGTCATATGTACGAAAAAAAAAAAAAAAAATAATAATAATAATAATAATAATAATAAGTCATGGGTAGGAATAAAATAAAAATAAGTCATAAGTCAGGGGTCAAAGTTATTGAAATGTCCACACTTACCTTGAACTTTTGCAGTGTTTTTTTCAACTTTTACTTGCCACGCACTTCACATGTCAATAGGAAGTGAAATGTTTAGATAGTACGTACCTACGTGTGGATATATGAGATGATACGATCAGAATTACACAGTTTAAGTACAGTTTGAAATCGTGTGGTGTGTGGTGTGTTACGGAGGCTATCCGTATATAGGTACGGTGTATGCAAAAACTTCCCAAATAAGAAAGACCAAAATCCAAATCGCTAAAGAAAACTGACTTTGATTTTTTATCAAATGATTTGAATTAGACATTTTTGTCATCAATTATCCCTTAATTATTGTGAATATTTATTGAAAATAAAGTAAATAATTTAAAAAATAAAATAAAATGGGTATCGACGGTGCCAAAAATCGTTAGTATTTAAATCAGGCATGTGAGTGTGTAATCGGGTTTCGTGAGGATAATTCAATTATGGTGTGATTAATTATAACTGAATAATGTAGATTTATTGTCTATGTACCTAGAGCTAATAACATAGTTCTGAACTGTGAGGATGATATCCTTAAATATGCACTCCTCGTGGGGAAATTAATTGTGCCGTCACTGAAGTCTTGGTCAATGATCTAGGAGAGTTATAAGGGCAGTCATGGTGTATAATCATAGTCATGTATGCATGAATGAATAGTGATCCGGACACAACCGTTGTGACACAAGGAGTGCCACAACGTGCATCTACACTGTTGATTTCTAATGTAGACTCATTGATCGTTATTATGTCCATCATAATCAATGGTGTAGATGAACGTTGTGGAACTCGTTGTATCACAACGGTTGTGTCTGTATCATTACTAATGCATGAATTATGGAACCAGATCATGGGTTAAAGTCTTATCGATTGTGTAACCGTTGTCTGAGTTCGTAGAAGACTTAGACTGCATTGTGTCTCAAACCGAGGTGAAGGTGTACCACGTCGGTGGTACGAGCTGGTGAGCATCTTACTTCGGACTGATCTTATGAGACAAATGACAACATGCATCATGTCGATGTATTATGAGCATCCTACAGTTCGTAATATCCACTTTATCGAGATCATGATATGTCCAACTGTCCAAGGCCGACGTGACGTTGAACTCGTCAAACATGTTTCACTTCGAAGACCCAGATCAAGCCTCTAAATATCACGTATATGAAGTCGTGTTATATCCACGTCAGACATCATGATATGTAAAAAGAGCACAACTCCTTTACTATAATTTAAATGATTCAACAATGTCTCTTTTAAATAAAATAATCATATAATTATAAACACAACATACTTTTCGATCATTAATAATTGTAAAACTAACGGAACTAGATCAATGTATCTCAAACAATAATCAATAAAAAAAAAACAATTAATGTGTCAACCATAACTTTTGCCCAAATAAAGAAGAGAAACAGCATGTGTCATCGTTGAGTCAGAGATTGATCTTACAAACCTATTTAACATATAAAAAAACATTGTTAACGAGACCACAGTCGATCCATTCAAACATTATATTTTGAATAAATTTTCCTTTTACAAAAGCCGAAATTTGATTTCGACTCTTCCAAAATCCAGTTTTATGTACAAATTCGAGTCTGAAAAATCGAATTTAACTGTGGTCACAACAGTCTTGTAATAAAAAATGAAAGAAATTCCCCGGTGCTTACCTTGAAATTTCATATCTAATACACGACACCCCGCCGGAAATTTATAAGACGAAGACTACGTATTGAACAGATGTGTCACGTCTGAAACAAAAACTAAAATTTTCACACTTCTAATTGGCCTACAACAGCACCCCCCCCCCCTCCCCCCTCACAACCCCTGCCCTTTAAATACATCAGCACAATGCACTCACCTGCCTATAATCCTCCTCTATAATCCACAATGGGAGAAAATGATATTCCAAGTGAAGAAGAAGATCCCTTTTTCACAGTACAAAAGTCCAAATATGATATCAACTCCAAGATTATGCTTATAGCTATAATTTCTTTGTCAGCAGTTATTGTCTTTGTCATCATCCTTCATTTATACGCAAGATTCCTCATCCGCAGTCGAGCCCGCCAGCGTGCAGCTCTCCGCCGGTATCTATCGCCGACGCCTATGAGATGGACACACGATCATACCGAGCAGCCAAAAACCGGGCTAGATCCATCAGTTATTAATTCATTGCCAGTTTCTGTATTCAGACATTCTGATCATAATAATTCCAACAAGGAAACTGAGTCGAACTCAAACATTGAATGCTCGGTTTGTTTAAGCATGTTTGAAGATGGAGAGATGGTCAGGACATTGCCTAATTGCAAGCACAGTTTTCATGCAGATTGTATTGATCAGTGGCTTGAATCACAGTCTACTTGCCCGGTTTGTCGTACCGAAGCTGAGCCTTCTCCTATTAGGCTCGTGCCTTTGTCTAGGGAGGGTGGAGTGGGTCCCACGTATCCACGGCTCGAGCTCGTGACCTCAACGTTATTGAACAGTGATGAAGGGACATCTAATGATAATGGGACTGCGAAAGTCAACGGATCGAGCTCGAGGTTGAGTTCTTTCAGACGAATTCTTAGTAGAGATAGATCGTCGTGGAGAATTCATGGCGGGCAAGAAGATCATGTTGTAGAAGATCTCGAGAGACAGTGATTTTAGTGCATATGTAATGTAGGTAATTAATTTGTTTATGATCATGGTGATTGTTTTGTGCGTTACGGACAATAATGATAAATACTTCATCTGTGAATACTCATCCTGTTAAGAAAGATTTCAACTCGGAAATTTAGACAATAATGATTTTTTTTTGAAATAAAACGAAAATTGATACGAAATCTACAATTACATGTTTATGAAAGATGGTTAATTAATTATTAAATGTATACCAACTATGATTGTTTTGATTATTAAGTTAATTATTGACTCATGCTATTGACACACATGGTGCCCCAATCATTCTGGGAATCAAACTGACAGACAGTTTAATTTGTAAGAAACCATATGGGTTTCTTTTCATTAATTTATTGGAAACTTGAAAAAATATGTCCGAAAAGTATAACATTGAAAAAATATGCTTAAAAATTAAATATTTGAAAGTTATGCCTGTGTCCGACGCACGAGTGACGCACGCGCGACGTATGAGGCACGTATGACCACTGCGCGACGCACGTGCGGGGCAGGAATGACGCACGCGCGATGCATGCGTCGAGACATATTTTATCAAATTTTTAACTTTTCAGACATAGTTTCTCAAGTTTTCCTAATTTATTTTCTAGTCCTCCGACCTACATGATTTATTTCGGAGGCCTTAAATGCACCACATTAAATCTATCATTATTTTTCATTAAAGACATCCAATATATGTCTATTTTTAAAACTTATTGTAGTTTCCTTGACATGTTTAGTTGAGTATCTCCTTAAATGCCCCTGATTTTTTGCATTAGCAACTTAATTAAATAACAATAATGCAACAAGCAGCAATGAGAACACATACTTGAATTTTCAACACCCCAAAGGTGTTGTGAAATTTTTCCATTTCAATGATTTTTTTTTTCTAAGCTGGCGATTGACTTGACAATTTGACCACATCATGGTATGTTTTAGTAATCTTTTTCTAGTTTAAAGTTGCTAATTTTAGAGTAACGATAAAGTCATAACCACTCAGCCACAACATGCGACAATTTTTTTTTTTTTTTTTTCACCTTCAGATTAGTACACTATATATGTTCGTCTGAACCGTTTCGATACAGAAAACATGTTGGCTGTTAAAAAAGGAAAAAAAAATGTTGCCCGGCGGATCCAGACATTTTTTTCAGTGGGGTCACCGAACGCTAAAACTATATTTTTATCCAAAAATTTGTTTCAGTGGGGTCATCGAAGCCTAAAACTACATTTTTTAACAACAAAACTACACCGTTTAAATACTAAAAAAAAATTCCGGATCTCAGTGGGATCACGTGACCCCACATGAGTATACATAGATCCGCCGGTGGCCCAAGGTAACAATCATTTACTCAAATAATGCAAGTACATGTTCAATTTTAATAATAACACATTTTTTTAAGGACAATGAAAATAATACATGTAATTAAAAACAAAATAGACTTGTTGTGCAGCAGTATTCGCCGGCCGAAATCACTGAAAGTGGGCAACCTAAAGTTTAATAAGAAAGTCAAAAGACCAGGTTTCCTATATTTTAGGCAGCCGCAGCCCTACCCCATGTGCCTGATCAAAGATTAATTAATTATGATTTGTTTGCAACTTTCCATGCCTTAGTATTATTAATCTCTGATACATACACAACGGTTTGTGCCGTGTAATATAATCAAATTTCATATTTTTGATCATAATATAGGATCATTTGTTAATAATAATAACATGAATAACATTTTTTCTTCAAAAAAGAAAAGAAAAATAACATTTAATTAATACTATTTTTTGTTTGTTTGTTATATATTGTTGTTAAGAAACATGTTATTAATATACTAATCAAAGGTAAACATAATCCATGTTTCTTTTTATGATCATTAACAAGTTATTAATATAGTAAATTATATCATCAACAAGAGTAATGCTACGTATTACCACAATCACGAATGTCAAAACCTAATGTATGAGTCACAGATCTCATTGTCATATTATATTGTGCGACATTCGTTGTGAAAGTATATTACTTTATGAACGATCTTTAATTTATAAGCGGGTAGCTAGCTTCTAATGCGATTCCACATAAACCTTCCTCATTAGTGATTCCGCGTCTCATTCTTATGTATCCATCTTCTCCCCAATCAACCCCCCATGAATTCTTCACAAGCCAATATTCCGTAACATTATCCGCATCATAGCCAACTACCGTTACACCGTGATCAAGATCGTCCCCACAATCGCCATCAAAGATACCTCCGGAATAGAACTGAAAATCGAAACCTCCTGCATCTATTGCAACTGAAACCGGTTGTTTTGAAGCTGCTTTCATTAGTGCTTTTTCGTTTTTTGGTGGTACCGTTTGGTAGCTCGTAATCTTTGCTGCATAATCTTTGTTCTTTGTTTTATTACATTTATCTTCTTGTCCTGTGTAAGGGTAGGTTTTCTCGGTTGTAATGCCGCCATTTTTTATAATGTACTGAAATGCTTCTTGCATTAGTCCACCGCTACAACCTTGATTATCACCGGTGTCATCGCAGTCTACGAGCTGTTGTTCTGATAGAGAAATCAGTTTTCCGGTTTTGAGCTTATTTATGCCTTCAACTGCTGCAACTGTTGAGAATGCCCAACAACTTCCTGCATTCATTCATTCAATTTTGTATATAATGTTAAAGAGAATTGCCAAAATAGAATTGTTTCATTCATCATGCACCTTTTATTGTATGACTAACATTTTCGAAACGTAGTAAACATTGTTTGTAGAAGCCTAAAGAAACCTAAGTGAGAAGATGTGCTTTTGTTCTTTGAGGACTTTCATCAAACACCTACATCCAAAAGTAGTTAGAGTTTGTTATAAGTCGGTTAGAGGGTAGTTACACCTCCTTATTCTATTTAAGCTGCAATTAGAGATATAATTAGCCAATTAGAATCATCAATTCCACCTCTTGATGATCAATTAATTTTCTGTAATCACTCAGTGTATTAATTGATTTCCCGCTCTTTTGTCAAATTTGAAAGTTAGTTTTATGTTCTTCATGTTTCTTAACTTGATCAATCATCGGTTTCAATTCGAATTTCAAAATTGTTTCTGTACATATATATATATATTGCAACAAGAGAATTGAATGTGTTATTCCTAAGAGAATGAAAATTTTTACATACCGCATTCGCCTTGATCCTTTATTGGAGTGACAGCGCCTTTCTTTCTCCAGTCGACGCTTGTAGGTATCGTTTTTCTTCTTCTGATGTAGCTTGTGTTGTTGAAGATGAACTTCTCTCCACTCGTAAAGTTTTTACGGCTCCTATACCCCAAGTATATAGACCTATACTCCTCATTTGTCATGTCCGCGAATTTGTTATCTTTAAGATTATACGAAAGATTCTTTGCATTGACGGAATCAATGTATTCAACATTGGATTGGTATATCCCAAAACGCTTTTCCCATTCGTCTTTATCATGGTATTTTTTTCCATATCGTATTTGCCAACTTTCAAACCTCATAAAAATAGGATCCGGGTCGGATCCTCGTTTTGTTTCTGCACAACATGAGATGATCGATGTTATCGTCAAAAGGACGATAAAAAACTGCATTTTTATCATATCCTGGATGTATATGTAGAAAAATGTCTTTATGTTTTGAGCTTTTTGAGAGTACTAGGTGGGCATATAATGGAATTTTTCTAGGTAATTAGGGTTAGCAGTTGGAACAAAGTTGATCATTGGATATTTGTTTTGGTGCACATTTTTGTAAAAGATTTTTTGGCAAGGCAGTTGGGGTCATGCTGTTTGTTCTTTGTTTAGAGTTTGTGTTTCACTTGGTAAAGTGTACATGCATATCTTGTGTTTTTAGGTATTCTTTATTATAGTTTTTTTCTTTTGTTTAATAATCTTCACCGTGGTGATATTTATTCCTGTTTTTTTTAATCTTCATTTTTTTTAACGGCAATAAATATTTTATTTATGTGAATTCTCTAACAAGATGCTAAAGAAGGTGAAAGAAATCAGAGGTAGCGCAGAAAAACGAGGAAGAAAAGAAACGGTCAATGGAAAAAGGTAGAGTCTTGTTTTATTGATTATTATTGTTTTTGATTTACAGCTGCCCTTATTCTTATAGTACAGAAAGAACGCAGAAAACCTAATTTAGTTCAAATGTAATCTAGAATTCAAATACTCAAATAATGGATAAACAGGGATGAAATTTGGGGAAATCTAGAGATAAACTTAAGCTTTATCTTGTCTTGAATCTTGAAATGATTTCTGCCGGTGTTTGTTCAAATTATTGAGATAGACTCCATCTTGACTCGAACTCATGACCCTTGGCTCACTTATCACTTTGCACGCCCTGAATTTGTGTTTAATTTGGCAACCTTATCACTCCATAACCTTCCTTATTTCTCCCATTTGTGGTAGCTTGATTAACTCTGAACCATCTTGTGTCTTAATACCCTCCCTCAAACTATGGCTGGGGTGAAGGCATAGTTTGCTGAGGAAGTTCTGCAGAGCATAGCGTGTGACTGGCTTCGTAAGTAAATCAGCTACCTGAAGATGTGCAGGGACGTGCTTGGTGACAAGCTTGCCTTGAGCCACGCGTTCTCGTACAAAATAGAAGTCCAACTCAATGTGTTTGGAGCGAGAGTGAAACACCGGATTCATAGTGAAATAGAGGGCACTGGGATTATCACAATAAATCACTGGAGGAGTTACATATTTGATCCTTAAATCATCACAAAGGAACTGCAACCATGTAAGTTCAGCTGCAGTATGTGTCATGGCACGGTACTCGGCTTCTGTACTAGACCTGGACACTGTGGCTTGTTTCTTGGCACACCAAGAAATGAGATTGGGACCCAAAAAGGTGCAGTAGCCTGTAGTGGAACGACGAGTGGTAGGGCACCCAGCCCAATCTGCATCTAAAAATGCAGAGAGGGTGAGTGTAGGAGCAGCAGAGAACTGGAGACCCAGAAGGAGTGTCCCCTTAACATATCGAAGCATTCTGTGGTCCAGCTTCATGTGTGCGTGAGTAGGAGCCTGTAAAAACTGAGATGCAAAGTTGACACTATAAGAGAGATCTGGCCTGGTGATTGTGAGATATTGCAAAGCTCCAACTAGATGAAATTTGGGGAAATCTTCAAAACAAAAGCACTGCTCCGATACCAATTGTTGGTCCCTTGGAAAGGCTAACACAAGTTTAGGGGGGGTGAATAAACTTGTCACCAAAAACTTTCCCAAAACTGAAAGTACCCCAGGAATTGAGTTTCTCCGAAACTCAAACTGACGCTCAGGTCAGTTTTGTTCCTGTTCCTTAACTTGTGCGGAGTTCAGCTAACTCAACTGAGTATAAGTCAATACTGACTTATTCTTAGTCTAGTTAACTGGCAGCGGATAGAACTAGCCTTAGTGCAATAGATGTGTCAATAAAGATCTGTACCTCCTATGTATCAGGTTGGTGCTGACTCAGTGTCTAATGTTTGCTGAGTGAAGTGATGAAGTGATTATGCAATAATTAAAACAATCACAGCACCAATGTAAAAGCATAAAATAAATCAACATAAGATTTGTTTATGGAAGTTCCGGGTGGTGTAATCCCGTACGTCTCCCCTTCTCCTGTGGTGTAGGAGGTATCACTAGAATCTTGAGATAACCGTTACAAAATCCTAGCCTAATGACAGTCCTTTACGACACCCTAGTTTCACTGTCTACACATAATGAAGAAAGGTAGGATTGCTCCCTTCATTCTGCACACTGATCCTTCGGAGGTGGAATGACTCCTTCACCAGCTCACCACTGACATACACACAGTCCGCAGACTGCACCAACAGCTGTGGAAACCAAGTTGCAACCGTATGAGGAAAGGTGGAGTTGCTCTCCTCAAACTATGCATAGCCAACCTTTTTCCACAAAGGTTAGGTTTAGAATTAATCAAAAGATTAATTCAGTGAGCTGTCTGATTCTTTTGGATATAGCGTTGTAGCTCCAAGATGCCTTCTTCCCCCTTAATGGGTTGCTGGATCTTTCTTTTAAATCTCCAAGGCAATTCTATTGGCTTCCCCTTTTCTAGATATGAAATCTGATTTTCTGGATCTGGATATTAGATATGTGCTTTTCAAAACTTCTCCGATCCCCCTTTTCAATCCTTTTTCTCTGTGTATTTATAGGGGTGATGTAACGGTCAACTAGCTCTTGTAGCCGTTACATTTGTCGTTTAGCCAACGTTCATATGTACGACCTTTTGTCGTTTTGTCAGTTCAAATTCAACAAGGCCTTAACTCAATTTTCTACTCTTCTTCAAAACTGAGTACCTTGTTTTCTTGACATCCGACTTTTATTGACTAAGTCGGAGTACACCATTCAGCTTCCTTCTTCTCCTGATAACTGATAATCTTTGTCCTTAAGATTATTCAGCTTTACATGATCTATAGTTCAGTTTCAGGTCACCACAGATTTGCCTGAATCCTGATTTATAGTCACGGCTTAATCAGCTTCTAACTGAGTTTGCCACCTCAGTTCTTCAGTTTTCAACAACTGAGTCTGTGTCCCTCAGTTCTCCAGTCTTCTTAAATAGGCCAACTGAGTCTGTGTCCCTCAGCGAGCTTATCTTTTTCAGTTCTTGCATAACTGAGTCTGCTTCCTCAGTTCTTCATATATAAACTCAGTTTTCTTGTTGCGACTCAGCTGTTTGCCTAGTTCCTAACTATTACAATGCTTGTCTGAAATAACCTATACAAGGTTCAGACTCTAGATAGAACTTATACATTTTTCTCTAGACTGTTTCTTGCTTCTTCTTCCATTATGCACTATACAGCTACTTATGACTTCATCATCATGGGTTATAAGTGATCTTATTAATTGCGTGACGAATCATCATCAAAACACAAATATTATTTCCAACAATTTCCCCTTTTTTGATGATGTATCATAACCCTCCCTAAAAGTAATAATAAAAGAATAATGCAAGAAAACATAACAAAAGAAATTAAGATAACAAACTAAACAGCTGAGTTCATTACAAGATTATGCCACAACAAACTGAATTACTAAAAATGATTACAAATTTCCTTTTTCCAAATTCATCAGTTTTTCACCAATAAAGATGCTCTTTTTTGTCTCCAGGAGTCTTCTTGCCTTTCCTTCTTCTTTTGATTCACCATCTCTAGGCTTGATCTCCAAGTATTCATTGATTAACTGATTTGCCTCTTCATTGTCCTGGTTTTTAAATTTTACCAAGATCTCCTTGATCTCCTCATTCATCAACTTCTCTTCTTCTTCAGAAATAAGACCAAGTTCCTTCCCTTTAGTCTTTTCCCCCTCTGTTCTTGTCTTTCTATCTTTTGTTGCCTTTAGACTTTCTTTCAATCTGACACAGATTGCAAGTTTCTTCCTTATATTCAGCACAGCTTTGACTGAGGCTTCTTCATCTTTCTCAGTTCTTGTTTCTGTGAAGGTCTCTTCTGCAGTTAACTCCTCAATCAGATTATCAAATTCTTCTCCATTTTGTTGGATAGCTAGTAGATCAACATCTACTTGTTTATCTTGTTCTTCCACCAACTGTTTGGCATAGATTTCTTCAACTTCAGTTTTCTCTTCCGTTTTATCAACATCAGCAGCAGCATCATCTTCAGCTTTCTCTTCATCATTCTCTTCATCACCTTCAGTTTTCTCTTCCCCCTTGTTTGAAGATATGCAAAAGCTTTCTTCAAATAACTTGCGTAAGGTGATGATGTTAGAGTACTTGTTTAAACCTGAGTAATGTGCTTTTCCAATAAAGTCATGTAGATTGTAGAGTTTCTGCTGTAGAGTTTGCATCAGACTTTCAATGATCTCTTTCAATCCTTCCAATTTCTCTTCAGTTTCAATTTCTTGACGCTGAGATTCTTCAGTCGCAGATTTGCTTGTAGATGCCTCATAAACCTTAGATGAGGAACTTGGTTCTTGATAATGAAAATGAACATCATGACTTGACAGTTCCTTTTCATAACCAGCCTCGTAAAATTCAGCATCTTCCAAGGCTTCTCTTTGCTCTTCAGTGTACTCTCCATGCGTCTCAGTTGGATGTTCACTTTCATCAGTTTCTTCACATTCACTTCCTTCAGTTTCATCATCAATCTGAATTACATCTTCAGTTTCAGTTTTCTTAGCCTGAAATTTGTTCCACATCCTTCTTTGTCTTCTCAAGGTTCTGTCATCCAATCTTACAGTCTCACTTGAACTAGAATCTGAAATTTCACTTCTTTCTTCTTCAACGATTTTTCTCTTCATCACTCTAGTGGACATTGATTTGTGTTTTACTTATGTTTGTGTGGATTTTGAAATGGAGAAATGATCTAGTATCCTTTGAACTAGATAAGTGTATCCCCTTTTCAATAAAAACTTTTATCCAGTAGCCTTCCTTTCTTTGGCTTTCTCTTTCTCATCTGAGACTTGTTTGATCAAATGATTGAGAACAAACATATTCCAATCCAATCTCTCTTCAAACCATATAGCATAGATCAGCTTTAGTTTATCTGTCGAAAGAGTGTAGAAATTCCGAGCACGACCAATGACATTTTTGGTCAGAAGGATCATCAAGAATGCGAATTCTTGTTTCTGTTGATAGATGGATCCAATGAAATTTTTCTCGTCCTTGTTAAGTGTTGTGACTTTCCAAAGCTTGCCTTTTTCTTCATTTACAAATGTGAGAGATGAAGATCCTCCGATTATGTCTAAACCAAAGACTAGTGAAAGAAGATGTTCATTAACAGAAATGCACTTGTCTTGAACCGTTGTCCTGAAGCTTTTTCCATCATTGGTGATTACGGCATTTTTGTAGAAGTCTTTGATGCCTTCTGGACACAAAGTAGTGACCTTTGTATCAATCAAATTTTCAAGTCCTCGAATCTTCTTGATCTTGTCTACAATTTGAGTCGAGAGGATGGAGTTTGAGAATTTTTGCCTGAAGTCGTCCAGACTTGTGGTGATTCCTTCATCAATGTTATATCGCTCCATGATTTTCTGATTTGAGAATTCTTGGGGGAACTTTGAAGATTATGAATTTGAGCAAGATTTTGTCAAGATTGAGTTTCTGAATCTTCAATCGTTTTCAAATAAGAGTCGTGTCGCAATCAATGAGATTTGTAGGGATGTACATCTACTTTTTCTCCCAGATTGACACGTGGCAATAAGTGATTTGTCATATCAGCCCAAACGACAGATGGTAGCTGGAAAGTTTTCTACTTTTGACCAATTTGCCCTTCATCAGCTTTTGCATTTTCAGCTTTGTGTAGAAGTTAGTTTTTCTGAGGATTTTGCAATAAAAACTGACTTTTCCTGCAAAACAGTTTTAAGTTTTCTTCGGTACCCATATCTTCTTGGGTCCGGCTGGATTAGTTACTGAAGTATAACTTTCAGTTTCTTGGTTGAGAGAATTAAGCCTTCTCAACTCTTTTCTAGATAAACCATTACGCTCAACCTTAGTTGATTTCACAAGGATTCTTTTAGATTTTACATCTTTAATTTCTTTGTGTAATCCACTAGGTCTTCTAGTATCTTGGTGTCTAGAGTTTATACTCTTTGAAATCTCAAGACTGGGTAGGGGTGAGGAGTCATCATTGCTTTTGTCAAATCTACTAGACATTAATCTTTCAGCAAGATTTGACATCTCAGTTTCAAGAAACTCATTCCAGTCTTTTGCTTTGCCAAGTTCTATGTCTTTTAATCTTGATTCCAGTGTGAGTTTTTCGGTTAACTTGACAAGTTCAGAGTTTCTCTGACTGAGTTCAGCGAATGATAACTGAGTAGAAGAATGTACATTTTCTTGATGGTTTGATGCAGTTTTAAGATTTGAATGTATATTCTTTTGTTGCTCTAATGAATCTTCTATATCAATAGTAACTTGCAACAACTTCTTTTCTTCTTCTTCTGAGAGATCTCTTAGTGATGGAACTCTTCTGGATTTGTCTATATAAACATTGAAGTTCGTATCCACATCATCACTGAGTTGAAGTTCTGGATTTGTATGCAAATTTGTCGCACTGAACCTCTCAGATAATTGATCCTGAAAATCAGATACATTTTGCAAACAATAAGTCAGGGGGTGAATAAGCCAACTTCTAGTTCTGGATGTTACCATTGAAATCAAACAAAGTGCTTTTACAACTGATACAGTGAGTACGAGGTCGAACCCAAGGGAAAAGTGTTTGTGAGTACCAAAGCGAACGTGTTACTTAGTCTAGGTGATCAATCTTTTCGAAGTGATTGCTTACTACAACGACACTAAAGTGATTTATACTAACGAGTCTAAAGATAGAAAAGAAGGAAAGAAGATTAAACTACTAGGTTTTAAAGATAGATTAAGGGACATAGCCGAACCATGATCAAAATAGCTAGTTTCAACCCCAAGGATAGACAAAACCGGGAGTGTGCATTAAAACTAACGAACTCTTGCATTCAATTTCACGGGTGCGTGCTCCTAATTCCGGTGCTAAGGTCTGAACAACTCTCTCCTAACACCTTATGCCATGTTGACTACCCTTCCCTAAAGAAGATTCACTAACAAGACATGTTATGCACTAGAGCCGCTTAAACGTTAAAACGAGTAACCTCACTCTGGGCTCGGACTTAACAACTAAGCCGAGTCTATGCCGTGACCTTAGAACCCCTTTCCCACACCTCTCTATCTGAACAACTCTTTAGAGTGATGTGTGTGATTTTGACCTAGGTGATCAATCTAGCCCAAATCTGTTATAACAAGTTCTAAGCCTTGAAATATGCAAGATACAACAATAAAAAGCACTACCCACTCCCAATTTCATCACCCAAAGAGTGATTTCACCAAATTTCACATGATTCGACTATGAAAAGAGTTTAGCTACTCATTATACTAGTTAAAACATGCATAAGACAGTCAATGAAAGACATAACAAGTAAAAGAAAGAAGGAATTTACCATTAATTTGCAGAAATTTGAGATTAGATCCAAAAAGTACAAAATAGAAAACTAATTAAAAGATGGTCTCTTAGTTTTTGGAATAGAAATCTGAGCTAAGAAATGGAAAGATTAAGCTACAATAGTGTTGATGTAAGCTAAGAGAAAGTATTCTAAGCTATTACAAAAATGGAGCTAAGAAATGGATAGAGTTTTGCTAAGAGAATAATTGATATCCAAGAAATAGTCTAAGGGGGAGTATTTATAGGTGGGAGAAAATCTGCAGAAATCGGCTTCAAACGCACGTTTAGGATGCTGAGACTGGCGTTTAACTTCTTCAAACACACGTTTGGATTAGTGCAAACATGCGTTTCGCTTCATTTCTGGGCAGGGACTTGACTATCTTCATCTGGAACGCGCGTTTAAGGAGGTTCAAACGCGCGTTTGGTGGACTTGGAATGCACGTTTAGGATGTTCAAACGCGCGTTTGGAAGACTGGAACTCGAGTTTAGGAGAAATTTGAGATGCGCGTTTGGAAGGCTTGGACTCTGATCAAGTTGTGGCTCTTTAAACGCACGTTTGGGGGGTTCAAACGTGCGTTTCAACCCCTGTTGCCCCAAAACTTCACTTCTCTTCCTCTTTGATCCCTCCTCTTGCCTCGATCATGCCTTTTGCCATAAATCATCACCTCTCGGGTCCTCGAGACACCAATACCCTTCAACATCATAAACAACCAAAAACATCCAAACAATTCCGGAGGGTAAAAGTGCTCGGGAATAGGGTTAATATCAACAAAAAAGGGTAATAATCCATCAAAGTGACGGATTTACTCCCCGTGCCATGAGCTCATGATAACACCCCGTAAACGGTCTAAATCACCCAAAAATGTGCTGAAAATATGGTAAATAGGGATAAACAATGCACCGGAGTCACGTAAAGTTGACTCCCATCAATGGCCAGTTACTTCAAGCAAACACACTGATACTTAGATTCAGTAATGGATCTCTTCAAAACAGAAGCACTGCTCCGATACCAATTGTTGGTCCCTTGGAAAGGCTAACACAAGTTTAGAGGGGGTGAATAAACTTGTCACCAAAAACTTTCCCAAAACTGAAAGTACCCCAGGAACTGAGTTTCTCCGAAACAACTGACGCTCAGTGCAGTTTTGTTCCTGTCCCTTAACTTGTGCGGAGTTCAGCTAACTCAACTGAGTATAAGTCAATACTGACTTATTCTTAGTCTAGTTAACTGGCAGCGGATAGAACTAGCCTTAGTGCAATAGATGTGTCAATAAAGATCTGAACCTCCTATGTATCAGGTTGGTGCTGACTCGGTGTCTAATGTTTGCTGAGTGAAGTGATGAAGTGATTATACAATAATTAAAACAATCACAGCACCAATGTAAAAGCATAAAATAAATCAACACATGATTTGTTTATGGAAGTTCCGGGTGGTGTAATCCCGTACGTCTCCCCTTCTCCTGTGGTGTAGGAGGTATCACTAGAATCTTGAGATAACCGTTACAAAATCCTAGCCTAATGACAGTCCTTCACGACACCCTAGTTTCACTGTCTACACATAATGAAGAAAGGTAGGATTGCTCCCTTCATTCTGCACACTGATCCTTCGGAGGTGGAATGACTTCTTCACCAGCTCACCACTGACATACACACAGTCCGCAAACTGCACCAACAGCTGTGGCAACCAAGTTGCAACCGTATGAGGAAAGGTGGAGTTGCTCTCCTCAAACTATGCACAGCCAACCCTTTTCCACAATGGTTAGGTTTAGAATTAATCAAAAGATTAATTCGGTGAGCTGTCTGATTCTTCTGGATATAGCGTTGTAGCTCCAAGATGCCTTCTTCCCCCTTAATGGGTTGCTGGATCTTTCTTTTAAATCTCCAAGGCAATTCTGTTGGCTTCCCCTTTTCTAGATATGAAATCTGATTTTCTGGATCTGGATCTTTAGATATGTGCTTTTCAAAACTTCTCCGATCCCCTTTTTCAATCCTTTTTCTCTGTGTATTTATAGGGGTGATGTAATGGTCAACTAGCTCTTGTAGCCATTACATTTGTCGTTTAGCCAACGTTCATATGTACGACCTTTTGTCGTTTTGTCAGTTCAAATTCAACAAGGCCTTAACTCAGTTTTCTACTCTTCTTTAAAACTGAGTACCTTGTATTCTTGACATCCGACTTTTATTGACTAAGTCGGAGTACACCATTCAGCTTCCTTCTTTTCCTGATAACTGATAATCTTTGTCCTTAAGATTATTCAGCTTTACATGATCTATAGTTCAGTTTCAGTCACCACAGATTTGCCTGAATCCTGATTTATAGTCACGGCTTAAT
This sequence comes from Gentiana straminea, assembly GCA_036785695.1. NCBI lineage: Eukaryota > Viridiplantae > Streptophyta > Magnoliopsida > Gentianales > Gentianaceae > Gentiana > Gentiana straminea. The sequence continues at coordinate 2,669,664 of JAVUPR010000366.1, forward strand.
CAGCTTCTAACTGAGTTTGCCACCTCAGTTCTTCAGTCTTCAACAACTGAGTCTGTGTCCCTCAGTTCTTCAGTCTTTTTAGATAGGCCAACTGAGTCTATGTCCCTCAGCGAGATTATCTTTTTCAGTTCTTGCATAACTGAGTCTGCTTCCTCAGTTCTTCATATATAAACTCAGTTTTCTTGTTGCGACTCAGATGTTTGCCTAGTTCCTAACTATTACAATGCTTGTCTGAAATAACCTATACAAGGTTCAGACTCTAGATAGAACTTATACATTTTTCTCTAGACTGTTTTCTTGCTTCTTCTTCCATTATGCACTATAACAGCTAGTTATGACTTCATCATCATGGGTTATAAGTGATCTTATTAATTATGTGACGAATCATCATCAAAACACAAATATTATTTCCAACAATGTGCATCTTAAGGTTGTAGGGAACTAGATCCCAAGTGTTGTTTTTGTGTAGGGCTTCTAGTTCCTCTTTCATGGCTACTGACGATACATGGTTTCACTCCCTCCACGTGTCATCTATCGGTTGGTCATCACATTATAAAATAACGCCAGTATATTCATGTCGATGCCCAGGTCGAGGCCAAGGCCATCATATAAACGCCAGGCTACGACTATCGACTGTCGACGACCGAGCAGTGTGAGATGACAAGTCCATAAGGATAGAGTCCACACCAGCTAGCGGTGTAGGACAATGAGTCTAGGGTCGATCACCGCAAGTCGGCAGTATCGACACCGAGGACAGAGTCTGCGCCAGCTGTCCAGGCCCACCCACAGCGATAGCTTGGGCAAGGGTTTAAGGCCCATTTAAGGGTAAAGATGACAATAACACAAGCCGACTTAACCTTAGGGTTTAGGCAAGTATTGTCATTATAAATACCCCCATTCCAGGAACTACGTAAGGCTTGATTCCTGGAACCTAACAGGATACGTAGGCAATCCAAGATACAGTCTTGGACTCAGCCGCATACATAAATCCACCCCCTCATTCCTCTTTTTGGCATTAGGGTTCTTGTGAATTCATCACTAGATTAAATTAGGGCTCAAATCATTAAGGTGACATAATTTGTCATCGTCAGCTACCTTCATCTAGGGTGTTTGAGAGCTTCTGTAACATTCTTTGGTTCTCTAGGAATATCTGGGAAGGATGAGACTATGAGGGCATATTTTGGATTTGGTTTAAAGATTCCATGTTGTCATTTGGTGATGATTTGGTGTCCTGGATGGGTCAATTGGAACATGCGGTTCTGGTATGGGGAGTGGTCTGAATCTGGTGAATTTGGGGCATCTTCAGATTGTGCAGGAGTAAGAGGTGAACCAGGGGTTGGGGTGTATCTGCAATTAAGGATATAGGAGAGTGGTCTGAATCTGGTGAATCTGGGACATCTTCAGATTGTGTAGGAGTAGGAGGTGAACCTGGGGATTGGAGGAAGCCTGTAGGATCGTGTGTTGTTGGGATAGTGTTATTGGTGTCAAGAGTGCCTGTATCGGTGTTAGATGGAACAAGAGGGTTAGGTAGAGGACAGTCCAGAGATGAATTGTTTGTAGTCATAGTGAAGAGAGTTTGAGAATGTGTTAACACAAGAGTAAACTTCAACTTATCTTTTATTCATTGATAATGTGGAGTATATGTAGATACAATTGAGGAGTTTGAAAGGTCCTAGACAAGATAGTGACCTTTCATAGAAAAAGTAAAAGCTATAAACGAGGCTAGATGCTTTTTAGTCTCTTACATAATAAATGTCTATGACATAAAGTGAACTAGAGTAAAAGCTATGTCTATGACTAGAGTTTGACATATTAATTGTTTATATGTACTACAATTAATATGTCTCTTTATAAATAAATAAAGTGTACACGAAAATCCGGCACAAGTTCAAGACCCCGTCGAACCTCGCGAGACTTATCGCATGTCGAATATTGCCGCATCTTGAATATTGCCACACCCCCTCAAACCGGGCCGTATATGTTGATGCGCCAAGTTTGCTACTTAGTCCGTCGAACATGAGAGGTGGAATAGCTTTGGTGAGAATATCGCATTTTGGTCCGTCGAGGGAACATACCGGAGCCGGATAATCTTGGCATCAATCTTTTCCTTTAGGAAGTGTCCGTCAATGTCCACATGTTTTGTTTTGTCATGATGGACCGGATCCTCTCGCCATGCATAGTGCCGAGTGATTATCACAAAGCAGAGTGTGATAGGTTCTTTGAAGAGGCCGCCGAAGTTCGCAAGTACTCTTTTGAGCCAAAGAGCTTCACAAATGCCTAAGACAAGTGCCCCGAGTTCGGCCTTCAAGATCGCTTCTAGACACGTAGGTTGTTTCTTGCTCCTCCAAGTAACAAGATTGCCCCATACATAGGAACGTAGCTCGTGGTCGACCTTCTATATATGTGGCATCCGCCCCAATCGCATCGGTGTAGACCTTGATGGATCTATCGCAGACTTGGTGAAGTGTAACCCTTGGCCAGAGTGGACTTCAAATACCTCGTATTCTATTTTATCGCATCCCAATGTTGCTCGGTAGGGCAATGCATGAACCGACTAACCGGATCGACACAATATGCAATATCGGGTCTTGTATGGGAGAGGTAGATGAGTTTCCCTACAAGCCTTTGATATTGTTCTTTCCCCGACAAAGAATGTCACCATGTAGCAGGTATGATTTGGGGTCTACGGGGGATATAGCAGGTTTGCACCCCAAAGATGCCGTTTCCTTGACAGATCCAAGTACATATTTCCTTTGGGAGACGTAAATGCCTTTCTTTGTTTCTTGCTACTTCCATGCCAAGAAAATATTTGAGAAAACCCAAGTCTTTCACCTGAAACACCTTTGCCAGCAGAGTCTTCAAATGTTGGATCTCAGTAGAGTCATCTCCAGTGAGGATGATATCATCCACATAGACAATAATAATAGACCTCTTTTGGTTGGTTGTCTTGATGAACATAGTGTGATCAGAATTGCATTGGTGATATCCAGCAGCTTTGACCACAGTTGTTAATTTTCCAAACCATGCCCTTGGTGATTGCTTCAGGCCATATAGAGATTTCCTCAATTTGCACACCTTGCCTTGAGTATGAGGATTGATAAAACCAGGAGGTACATTCATATAAACCTCCTCAGTGAGGTCCCCATTTAGAAAAGCATTTTTGATGTCCAATTGGTGAAGAGGCCAGTCAAGTTGGACAGCTAGAGAGATCAGAACCCTGACAGTGTTGAGTTTTGCCACTGGTGCAAAAGTTTCCTTATAGTCAATGCCATAAGTTTGAGTGAATCCCCCGGCTACCAATCGGCTTTGTACTTGTCAATAGTGCCATCGCATTGTATTTGATAGTGAATAACCATCCGCAACCGATCGTCTTCTTGCCCCCGTGGGAGAGGTGTCAAATCCCAAGTATGATTATCCGGAAGTCTTTGTCATCTCTCGTTTTAACAAAGCGACCTTCCATTTATCATTTTGAAGGGCCTCCCGAATATTTTTAGGAATAGAGTGAGAGTCCAGTCCCGTGAAAACATGGCAAAGGCAGGAGATAACTTATCATAAGATAAATAAGAATGAATAGAGTGATCGGTGCATGATCTCTTTCCCTTCCTAAGAGCAATAGGCCTATCATCAATGTCGCAGGCCGCCGAGGATCCGTAGATTGCCGAGTGTCGTAGGCTCGGGATCGGCGCAGGCTCGGGTCGTAGACTCTTGTTCGGGAGGTTGCCGAGGAGTATTAGGTGTAGAGAGTCGGCAGGGTACCGAAGTTCGATCCGCCGAGGATCGCAGTTGCCGAGGGTTAAGAGTTTGCCGAGGGAAGGGGTTTAGGTCAATTTCAATCGGGTTTCCATCGTGAATGGCTCGGTAGGTTTCTCGTAATAAGGGGTCCTTTCAAAGAATTTTACATCCATAGAATTGTAAAATTTCTTTTCGCAGGGGAATAACATTTGTAACCTTTTATGTCCTTTGCATAACCTAGGAAAATGCACTTGTGAGCTTTAGGATCAAGTTTACTTCGTGTTGAGCATGGATATACACAAACACAAGTACAACCAAAGATCTTTGGAGGCAAGCGGGAAACAAGATGATGGCAGGAGTGTGTGGTCGTAGGGTTTGGAGTGGAGTTTTGAAACCTAACACTCGCCTTTGGGAAGTCCGTTGAGTAAATAAGTTGCGATCAAGTATAGCTTCACCCCACATATATTTAGGAACATGTGTGGTGAACATGATTGATCCGGCCATTTCCGGCGGGTGCTGTTCTTTCTCTCGGCAACCCCATTCTCGCCGAGGTGTTTCCACACAACTACCGATATGAACAATTCCTCTATCCGTCAAGAAGGTACCGAGATTAGACTCATAGTATTCTAGAGCATTATCGGTCTTTAAGATCTTGACCTTAGTATCAAATTGAGTGGAGACCATATGATAAAATTCTTGAAAGATAGGGCCAACTTCGATTTGTCTTTCATTAAAAAAACCCAAGTGTTCCCGGTATGATCATCAATAAAGGTGACAAACCACCTTTTCCCCGTTATACTTTTCACCCTGAGGGTCCCCACACATCACCGTGTATTAAGGTGAAGGGTGAGGAATGCAAATGAGGTAACTTAGCATACACAGATTTTGTAAGTTTAGCAAATTGACAAATATCACATTGAAGGTCATTCAGATTACATCCTTTAAACAATTCAGGAGTTAAAGATTTTAAGTAACCAAAACTTGGATGTCCTAATCTATAATGCCATAACATGATATTGTCTAAAGTACGGGAGCAAAGCCGCCGAGGCGATTCGTCTTCGTCTTTCCGTCTTCGCGGGGTTGACCGAAACAATCCGGCGCAAGGTTTAGCCTTCCCAATCACTTCCCGTGAAGTAGGATCCTGGAATGTGCACCGATTTTCCTTAAAAACAACAAATTCAATTCAAATCTTTAGTGAGTTTACCGTGATATAAGATTGCGAGTCTAAGTTTGGAACAAATAGGACATCCTGTAGGCATATCTTATTAGTGAGTTTAACATTTCCAACACCTTTTGCACGAGAGATAGATCCATCGGCAGCTTTAATGTTATGAATTTGGTGACAAGGCATATAGTTGGTTATAAGGTTTTTATTACCAGTCATATGGGAGGATGCCCCAGAATCAACAATCCATGTTTCATTGCTAAGGGAAGAGTAGAATTTACCCGTATGAGTATGAGTAGCAACATCGGTAGAGGGACTACCTTCCTTTTGTTGATTCAGAAGGCTTTGAATGCGACAAGAACCGAGCATTCATCCGGTTGTCATTCTCCTCCTCACCGATGTGTCCGCCTTGACTTTCCCCGATAGGTTTTGAGGTTTTTGAGGAGTTAGGCTTGCCATGGAGCTTCCGAGCGGTTGTCCTTGGTGTGATTTGTGCGTTTGCGGTGATCACGAACGTTTTCCGGTTTTCTCGCAGGCTTCTTGTATGTCTCAAAGCAACCTCGGCGGCCTTCCCGACGGTCGGCGGGCAAAGCACCTTCGTAGGGTTGTCGGTAGGGGATTTCGAAGCATGACTTTTCTCCTACTTTCTTCATGTTTGACCTCAAGCAAACATGGATTTGAGATTTGGAAGAGGTTTGGTGGCAAGAATTCTTCCTCTAACATCATCAAGAGTAGGATTCAGTCCAGTGAGGAACCTGAATACTCTCTTCTTTTCTATGATGTCTTTATAAAGAGCAGCATCCTTGACATCATTCCAAGAGTGAGTTTCTAACATATCTAAGTGTTGCCAAGCCTTAGATAGTTGATTGAAATATTGAGTTACGACATATCCCCTTGCCTCGCAAGTTTGAATCGAGCTTCTAGTTCATATACCTCGATGTATTATCTTTCTTGGAGTAAGATCTCTCGGCATTATCCCGCATTTCTTTGGCAAGTATCATACATCATAAAGTTTTCACTTATCTCTTTTGTCATTGACCTCGTGAGGATGGTCATGAGTTGATTATTTGTTGTGTCCCATGCTTCAAAACTCGGGGTCGGTTTCAAAGAAAGTGCGAGTTTTGTTCCGGACAAGTATCCCATCTTACTTTGTCCGAAATGTACATTTTCATAGACCTTGACCATAACGGATAGTTGTTACCATCAAGTCTATGGTTTGTATAAGAAGAGGAGTTGTCGGTACTCCCCCGGTCCGAGGCCGCCGAGAGTCCGCCGAGGTTGAAGTAATGTCGGATGTGGAAGACATTCTTCGAAATATGAGTTTTGCGGCGGAAAAAGTTAGAACACAAATGTCTCTGATACCATGAAGAGAGTTTGAGAATGTGTTAACACAAGAGTAAACTTCAACTTATCTTTTATTCATTGATAATGTGGAGTATATGTAGATACAATTGAGGAGTTTGAAAGGTCCTAGACAAGATAGTGACCTTTCATAGAAAAAGTAAAAGCTATAAACGAGGCTAGATGCTTTTTAGTCTCTTACATAATAAATGTCTATGACATAAAGTGAACTAGAGTAAAAGCTATGTCTATGACTAGAGTTTGACATATTAATTGTTTATATGTACTACAATTAATATGTCTCTTTATAAATAAATAAAGTGTACACAGAAAATCCGGCACAGTTCAAGCACCTGTCGAACCTCAATGACTTATCTTATCGCATGTGAATATTGCCGCATTTGAATATTGCCACACATAGCAATTGTGGTACTAGGTGCAATGTGATGATGTGGGATGCTGTGTGGTGGTTCTAACCAATCTGCAAAGGTGCTTAGACTAAGTTGAGGGTTTTGGTTAGGTCTGGGCTTGTCTTGGGGTTTGCAAGGGAAATTGGTTTCATCAAAGGCAACATGCCTAGAGATGATTACTTTTCTGGTGGTAGGATGATAGCATCTAAAACCTTTGTGTTGCATGCTATATAGCCTATGAATATGCAAGGTACTGTTTTTGGGTCAAACTTGTTGTGTCTTGTGTCCCAAGTATATAGGTAACACCTGGTGTCAAAGACCCTGAGATGGGTATAAACTGGTTCCCTTTTGTATAACCTGAAGTAGGGTGATTCATTCTTTAGGGAAGATGAGGGTACCATGTTCATTATGTATACAGCTGTAGAGAAAGCTTACGTCCATAGATAAAAGGGTGCATGACTGTGAAACAACATGGTCAGACCTAATTCTCTAATAGTCCTATGTCTCCTTTCTACTACCCCATTTTGTTGGGGGGGTGTGGGCATGGCATTTGATGGATTATACTTGTCGCCTGAAAATGATCCCTTAATCTATGATTAGTAAACTCTGTACCACAGTCTGAATGGAAAATTTTGATGTTTGTATCAAATTTCCTTTTAACAAGTTGCTCAAAATTTAGATAAGCTGTGAAAAAATCAGATTTATGCACTAGAGGTATGAGCCATGTAAATTTAGTGAAATCCTCCACAATAGTTGCATAATAAGAAAAAGAACCAATTGATTTAATAGGGGCTGGTCCCCAAAGATCACAATGTATTATTTCAAAAGGAGCAGTACTAACATGTTCTGAATCAAAGAAAGGAAATTTACCGAGTTTTCCTAATTGACAGCTTTCACATATGTGATCTGTCTTTATTTACCCTAAAACATCAATTAAACCATTGGCCTTCAATTGCTGGACAGTGTTCATTTCCATGTGTCCCAACATTTGGTCCCACAAAGAACTGGAACCAGACTTGAATCTATGTGAAATATATAACTCAGGTTGATTCTGCAAAACATAGAGATACCCTTTCTTCTCCATGTGGTCAGTATCTGTCATGTGCCATGTTCCTTAACAAATACATTATCATTAGTAAATTCACAGACAACAGAGTGATCATTGGTGAGTTGACTGACAGAAAGTAAATTTTTTGTTAACTCTGGCACCAAAAGTACATTATTTAAGGACAAGGTGTGTTGTTTTTGTTTTAGATTTGCCTGTCCTATTCCAGTAATTGGTAATGTAGACCCATTACCTATTACGATGGCATCTGATCCTGTTAATTTGTGTGTGTTTTTCAGAATACCAGACTTACCAGTCATATGATTTGAAGCTCCAGTGTCCACAGTCCAATCTGTGTCAGCAATGGTTGTGTTTAGGGTGAGTGCAACAAGGGCTTGGGGCAGGTATTGGCCTTGTTGATCCTTCTTGGGAACCCACCAGCATATTTTGGCTATGTGTCCCATGACACCACGGTACTGGCATTTCTCATTCAGGTATCTTTCCCTTTCTTCTGGTGTCATCCTTCTTTCTCCAGGAGGTGGTGGTCTTCTCTGATTGTTATTGGCATTCCCTCTTTGCTGTTGTGCTTGAAACCCTCTCCCAGAGGAGATGAACCTGTTGTCCTGATGTGTCTGTTGTCTGAGCATCTGGGGTGCCCTAGACTGATTTTGACTGTAGTATGCCATGTGAGGAGTTGTCTGGGTCTGATTCATGGTGTTTGAGAACCATGTTCTCCTTTGATCTAGGTTTTGTAGATGTGAGACCAACTCAGGATATGTGGGCCTTGGTGGCTTCAACATTGTAGTTGTGAATGTTTTATAGGCTGGACCGAGGCTTGTCAGCAAAAAATACACTTTTTCAGAGTCTTGAACAGGTTTCCCGATAGCTGCTAGGCTATCAAACAGGCTTTTGAAGTTTCTGATGTGTTCTGTTATGTTCTTGTCTTCATCTTTTTTGAGATAAATCAGTTGTTGCTTGAGTGTAAACTCCCTTTCCTGTGAGTCTTGTGCATAGGCATCTTTGAGTGCCTTCCATATGGCATGTGTTGTGTCAAGACCTATGACAAGACCAAGTGCTTCTTCTGATAGAGATCCGATTAACCATCCTCTCAATAACCTATCTGATTTTTTCCATTTTTGATATCATGGATCCTTAGTGGTAGTGACTGAACCAGTTGAATCTGTATTCTTTGTGTATTGTTCTGGTGCTGGTGTCTCGTTTGTGAGATGACCAACCAGATCTTGACTTTCTGTGAGAGCAAGGGCTTGCTCTCTCCACAAGGGATAGTTGTTTTGTGTGAGTTTGAGGGTGACAAAACTGCTAACATTGAGAGACAGTGTTGCCATTGCTTGAGATTTGGGGTTTTGATTGTGCTTTTGTTTGTGATTTGTACCAGATGTTGTGCACTGGTTTGTTTGTGTATGTTTGTGATTTGAAGATTTTGTTTTTTTGTTTTGGATGTAGAGATATTCTACACAAGGTTTGGCTTTGATACCATGAAAGAAATCAGAGGTAGCACAGAAAAACGAGGAAGAAGAAAAACAGTCAATGGAAAAAGGTAGTCTTGTTTTATTGATTCTTATTGTTTTTTATTTACAGCAGCCCTTATTCTTATAGTACAGAAAGAACGCAGATAAACCTAATTTAGTTCAAATGTAATCTAGAATTTAAATACTCAAAAATAATGGATAAACAGGGATGAAATTTGGGGAAATCTTGAGATAAACTTGAGCTTTATCTTGTCTTGAATCTTGAAATGATTTCTGCCGGTGTTTGTTCAAATTATTGAGATAGACTCCATCTTGACTCAAACTCATGACCCTTGGCTCACTTATCACTTTGCACGCCCTGAATTTGTGTTTAATTTGGCAACCTTATCACTCCATAACCTTCCTTATTTCTCCCATCTGTGGTAGCTTGATTAACACGTGTGTCTGAACCATCTTGTGTCTTAATAGAAGGATAGTACATGTAGAATAAAAGTCCAAACAATACAACCGACTAGTAAACTACATGCTGCAAAAGAGATCGTCAAATCTGCCTAACTAGAAGCGTCTATCGGATACGACTTCCATCTGTTCCAATCTAAAGCAAGCTTGTTACATAGAGCGTATGATTGTTTGGATTTCAGCAAATATGTCCTCCGTTAATAAGATTTTTTAATCTTCATTATAATGGTATTTGTTCCATTTTACCCATTGATATATGTCGGTAGACCATTCATTATGACAAATATCCATTCATTATCAAATAATGCATCATGCACATTCTTAGGTTTTAGAAGAGAGACATTAATTCGACTTAGTCTAATGTTGACTAGCAGTTGTAGGCTCATTCTCGGGTTATGTGTTTGGTTGAGCTTCACCTTCAACTTGTTCTGGTTGAGAAAATTCCTCATTGCCAGTTTCATTTGCCTCTTAGAGATAGATATATTGTGCTAACGCCTACATGTCCGATCCTTCTTTGTAATAGATTGATGTCCACCCTTTAAGGGGCCACTCGAAACGGAAAAAGATCCCCAACGGTGCATGTTGCACCTTCCCTCCCACAAGTGCATCAAAACGGTGTCGTTTTGATTCAAAACGACACTGTCTCGATGTGATTAAACCCAAAAAAAAAAAAAACACAGTCAAAACGGTGTCGTTTTGGATCAAAACGGTGTCGTTTCGGATCGAAACGACACCGTTTCGATGCACCTCCCCTTGCACCGCTCGACCTGCACAGTCGGGGATCGAGGTCCACTCGAAACAGTCCTGGTTGCTGGAAACGGTCCTTCCCGGCCATATTGGTACTCGAATGCACGACTAATTGAGCACTAATTATTCCGTCCTTTATGTTGAGCTTCAAAGCACGGCATTTCGTTGTGCTTCGACGAGTGGATCCGTGGACATGAGCGTGATGACGTGTTCGTGGGAAAAAATGATCGGCGAAGGAATTACGAAGAGAAACGTTCAAATATGATTTTTATTAACTTTTCATCATGAAATGCCTCGGACATATTATATACTTGCTTCACTATTTCCAGTTGGATTTGATGATTTGGAATATACAAAATTGAAAATTGGATGAAAGGTAAATATTGTATAATTGTTCCTTACAACAAATCTAAAAATAAATTAAAAATTACACATTTGTAGCACATGTAAATGAAAATCAAGGGAATGTCCCTAGCTCTTGTAGCTAAAAGTCCACACGAAAAACTAAATATAAAAAATAAAAATAATGAGATAGTAATACTAATGATCTGATTTATGTTTCGGCATCCCACAATAGACTTTCCATGATCTTGCCATTACCATTGTTCACTGGATTGTAAGGCCCTGCAAGCAAAAATAATTTTCCAAAAGAATTAACAATCACCAAATATCTATCTAATCATCAAAATCCCAAGCATAATAATAAATTAGCTTGACTCAAGTGATAAGTGACTAGAGAGTGTCTAGAGAGGTTCACCGGTTTGGTCTTCTGAATAAGAGTCAGACTCTGCAGACACGACTCGAGTCAGTTGATCCCGGGCTTTAAGCAATTTGCTGAGTCCGGATCCCCTCATGTACACGGGAAGGGTGTGTGGTGTTCCTTGTTCACACTTGTGTTGCATATGCAGAATTTTTTCAAATATTTTTTGTGTAGACCTAAATGCACAGAACCCCAAGTGCACGGGAGGGGATCCTGCTGCGTATTTGCTATAAAAGAAAATTCCTTAACAACACAATTACCAAAATATGTGACAATCTTCATTAATACGATCCACAATCTTATGGGGTGGTAAACACGATAACTTCAATTATGTGAAAAATCATACATTAAAATCTTCGTCTCAACTTCTATTTCGCAAACATAGGAATTTAATGGTCGATTTGGAATATCTAAGGACATGGGCTTTTTTTTGTGGACCTAAATGCACAGGACCCCAAGTGCACGAGAGGGGATCATGCTGCATATTTTCTATAAAAGAAAATTCCTTAACAACACAATTACCGAAATATGTGACCATCTTCATTAATATGATCGACAATCATATGGGAGCGGTAAACATGATAACTTCAATTATGTGAAAAATCATACATTACAATTTTCGTCTCAATTTCTATTTCGAAAACATAGGAATTTAATGGCCGATTTGGAATATCTAAAGACATGGGCGGGCCAACGTGAAAAGGGGAGGGGGGCCACTACTAATGACTCCAGCTTGATTTTCGAATTTGTTTCGACCGTGTAAGAATACTCTCGAAATCCCTTCTTAATTTACTAATATTATTCAATAAACAAAAGGGAAAAGATTACTAGAATTATCTATATATACCGAAAGTAATCGTGCAACTTGCAAGAGAAATATAGGGTTTGTTTTGTTTTTGGAATGAAACCTTGTATTAAAAATCAAAGAAGGTTCGTACAATAACATATTCTGGCAATCCCATTATACCACCAAAAAAAAAAAAAAACAAAGGTTGACAAAACCCTTTTATTGCAAGAGAGATTTATTATACTAAATCAGATGTGAGAAAATTCATGTCATAAGAAAGATTACGACACCCTAAACTGTCTTAAATCGTTTTACTTTTGGGAGCAATTTAGGGTTTTGTATATGGAAACATATATAAATAAAAAATGAAAAAAAGATTAGTATCATAACTTACCTGTTGCAGAATATTGCAAAGCAAAACCATTGGAGTGCTGTTGTTGTGGTACAATAAGAGAACCCTGAGTACTATTTGTAATATCAAAACCAGAACCAGTTATATGAAAATCTTGTTGATGACCATTATTATGACGATTAATATTTTGCAAGATAGAGTGTGTGGTAGTTCTCGTATAAGCCGGTGAAATAACCTCGGATCCGGGACCCGCTACGTTGTTGGCGCCGTTCCCATTACCTCCATACGGGATCAAGTGAACCGGTTTCAAATTCTTTCTTTGGTTCTTATAATACTCATTCTTGTAAAACTGATGTTCTTGCAAAACCCTTTTATAAATCCCTAAAGGGCCATGTACTGGATCTTTTTCCCATTCTAAAGCTTCCCACGTAATCGAATCGATAGCGGATTTCTTCTGTTCTTCTTGTTGGAATTTCTTCAACGTTTTCACCACGTTGCTGACACCGAAAACTTGATGAACAGCCTCGAATTCTTGTTTCTTGTGTGCAGGGAAAAAAGGGGCTAACACACAGTTCTGTGTGCATCTCTTTCTTTGATGTTTGCATGATGCACATGCAGGTATTCGTGAAGGAGAATGATCATCGTGTATATTGGTTCTTGAATCCATAAATTATTAATCAAGAAATATAGAATAATAAAGAAAATTCGATTTAATTTAAAAAAGGCCTCTTGGGGTTTATAGAAACATGCTCTTGGGGTTTGGGGCAGAAGAAAAGAGGGGAAAGTTGTCTTATATTTAATTTAATATTATAAAGTAAAGAATCATGAAAAGATTTGGGGATATAGTAAGTTATGGAATATATTCAATTTGGTTAATGATTAAGTAGATCACAAGAAAAACTAAGGTATTAGGAGGATATATATTTATTTATTGCTTGATTGATAGGTGAGATTTAATATTTATATTCTCAACAAAAAATAAAATATATTGATAAATGATTCATCCGTCGGTTTTTTTTTTTCGGTTGCTTTTTTTTGCAATCATGATGTATACACACAAAAACTTCGAAAGCTTCTTCAAAGGTCTTTTATTTTTTTTATTTTATTTTTGAGGGGTTATTTTGTTTTATTTTAGAAGAGCTTCCGTAATGTTATTTGACGATGACAAATTATGCCACATTAATAGTCCGGGTTTTGATTGAATCTAATAATGAACACCCAAAACCCTAATGCCTAAAGAATAAGAATGTGTGTGTTACGATTTACGGCTGAGTCTAAGAATTTGTCTTAGATTGCCTACGTATCCTGTTAGGTTCCAGGAATCAAACCTTACGTAGTTCCTGGAGTGCGGTATTTATAATGACAACACATGCCCTAACCCTAACACTAGGTCGGTTTGAGTTATTGTCATATTTACCCTTAATGGGCCATAACCCTTGCCCAAGTTATCACACTGTTAATGGGCCTTGACAGCTGGTGCGGACTCCGTCCTCCATGTCGATGTTGCCGACCTGCGGTACTCGACTCTGGGACTCATTGTCCTACACTGCTCGATTCTCGATCGTAGTAGCCTCAAGTCTGGGAATCGACATGAGTACATTGGTGTTAATCCATAATGTGAGGACCAACCGATAGACGACACGTGGAGGGGTGAAACCCCTGTATCGTCATAAGCCCCCTAGACTTGAGAGAGGAGACTTCTGTCGTCCGAGGTCGAGTCTGTTGTTTGAATCGTCTCCGAGTTGGGTCATCATTTGGGCGGGAAATAGCCCGCCTTCTGCAACCCTAACTGCTTATAGCTACGTGGCCTGACGTCACAACGCACCAACGCTTCGTATTCCGCCAATCGTAACGTCACTTGCCTTGATTCTCGCGATTTACAGCTCCCCATCATTCACGTATTTTCAAGTCATTTGGAGATCCTGGGAAGCATAAAAGCAGAGAGATAGAAGTTGGAGCAGGATCATTTCATCATTTCATTAGCATAACTCCAAACATCAAGTAAGCACTTCATTTGCATTCTTCATCTTTTTCTTTGCACTTATCCATGTCAAGTAGTGCCACTGAATCTGATAGGGGTAGTGAAACACCTTCCTATAGTCAAACTCCGGCATCTGTTCATTCTGATCATCTTCTCCGGCAAGCTTCCGACGAACATTCAGCCTCTTCCCCTCCTGTCCTTAATCAACCCAAAAAGTTAGTCACCAGGATGGACGGTAAAGGTCCGAAAGGTTGTCTCAGTGCCCTTTCCCTAGGGGATGTAACCAAAATCTGCAAGAAATCCAATATCACCAGCCCCCAATTCGAAACTCAACTCCCCTCCGGTCTTCATCAATTCGCCGATGAACCCCCAGAAGGGTTCTGTACGGTCTACGAGTCCTAACTCTCGAGTGGATTAAGGTTTCCACTGTGTCCGGTCGTCCTTGCGGTTCTGGATCATTATGAGATTAACGTTTCTCAGTTAGCCTCAAACGCTGTCAGGATTTTAATGAGGTTCATCATAGCTTGTCGGGTTGCTGGAGTCTGCTTCTCGATTCCCCTCTTTCGATATTATTACCAGATCGCCGCTACGCCCGACAAACTGTGGTATACCTTCCAAAAGAGGCCAAACCGGCACGAATTTGTATCTAGAGGGCCTTCTTCACACGGGGAGTGGAAGCCCCGATTCTTCTTCCATCGTCATGGCCTGGACAACCCTTATAGTGGACAATGGAGGTCGAGGGGCGTGAAGAAGGACAAACTAGGGAGTGCCCCCACCCCTCAAGAGGCCCGCCGATTAGATGGCTTTAGCTTCGAGGTGTGCACTCGAGACTTGAGTCTTCTGTACGAACTAGCCCATCTGGAGGAGGCTGGACCGATCCCATATGCGAATCTTCATGCCCAGGATCAAGAGAACCGTAGGATGCTTCTTTATTTTGCTTGCGTATTTGTTATTTTGTCGAGCTTGATAACTAGTCCTTTATTGCCCAAACTAACTTGTTCTTTTTGTCTTGTAGTGGGGAAATTTTCTTCGATCAGTGATCCCACACACCTTCCACCATCGGTGATTGGAGTTGCTCCGCCTCTCGGAGATCGGGCTACCCCTACTGCGCAAGTTGCTGAGATCAGGGCGTCTTCTACTGCTGCTGAAACTGAGACTACACCAACTGGCGTCGAGTCAACGGTGCCAGCTCGATCACTCAACCGACCTCTGACTTCTTGTGGCCTAATGGTCCGTTATGGTTCGCTGCGGGATGAGGAGGAGGAAGTTCTGGTCGATTTGACTCCACCCATCGAGGAAAACATCGGGGAACGAGCAGCGCCGACCAAGAAAAGGCCAACCCTTCCTGAGCTGGTGAAGGAGCAGCAAAGGCAAGGAAAGAGGGCCAGAGTTGCTAAAGCTTCTTCCGATCCGGAAGTCGATGTGAACTAGGTTGCCGATGATTGCGCGACCTTGGAGGACAAGGCTCTATCCCACGCGCTTCGGAAGTCGGCCCGCCTCGTAAGTCGATTGTCTTCATTTCCTTTAAGCGTTGATTTCTCTTGAGGTATATGCCTTGTCTTTACTTTATTATTTGACACCTCTTTTTCTTTCGACAGAATAACCTTCTTAGCATAGAGGCCGCCCGAAGACTGGCTAAAACGGTCGAGTCAGAAGAGGACCTGCGGAGGGAAATCCGCAAGCTGATTGAGGACAACGTTGCCAAGGGCGCCGCCATTGTCGGTATAGAGTCTCAATTCGAGGCGCTTAAGCGGGAGGCCACTGCCGAGGTCAAAAAGTTGCAGGACGCGCTGACGGCTACTGCTAACGACTTAACCCGAACACAGAAAGAAAGGCACGACCAGGGTAAAGTGTTAGCTGATCTGGCCGTGGACTTCGAGAAGGTGCAACAGGCGCATAAGGCTTCGCTGGCTGACGTGGCAATGGCTCGACAGGAGAGGGATACTCTGAGAGTCGATCTAGAGAAAGAAAATGACGTCTTGAGAGCCGAATTGGATCAGGTCCGTGCGCAGGTCGAGATGGCGAAGACATCTGCAATCCTCGAATATCAGAAGTCGGCAGAGCTGGACGTGGATCTGGATGTGCTGATGCGCGCGGCTATGATGGGCGGTTTTACTCTGGCAGTGACCCAGGCGAAGGCTGTTAACCCGGGATTCGATGTATCGACGCTCGAGACGGCAATGTTCTACAACCCCGAGGCGGAGACGTTGTACGACCAATACAGTGAGGAATTCCAACAGAGAGAATCTCTTGCCACTAAGTATGGTCCTTCAACTTCCGCTCCTACTGCTGAGCCGACTTCCGCCATCCCTGAGCCGACTCCCGAAGCCGACCACTGACTTTTGAATTTTTCTTCTATTGAATTTATATTCGATCTTTGAAATTTGATCTGTAATAACATACTTTGCCGTGCTATGGCCTTGTTCTGTATTAACTTTGCCTCGTATTTGATTCGATTTTGTAGTGTTTTTGTTTTTATTTCCTTTTTTGTTATTGTCCATCTTTCTTGTCTCGATGTCGTGTTTCCCCCCAAGTGTATTATGAACCTCTGGTTCCTATTGCACTAGCGAGTTTAGCTGAGATCGACCCATTTGCCTTGGCCTTTTTGCCTTATTTGGCCTCAGGTTGAGCGTTTTAGTCCGACTATGCGAACTGTCCCTTGGCTTTGGCCTTTTTCGCCCTTCGGACTCGTTTAGCTCTTGACTGGGACGTTTGGCCCAACTATGCGAACCGTCCTTTGCCTTAGCCTTTTTCGCCTCTTGGGCTAGATTTGGCTTTTGGCTGGGACATTTGGCCCGACCATGCGAACCGTCCTTTGCCTTAGCCTTTTTCGCCTCTTGAGCTCGTTTGGCTTTTGGCTGGGACATTTGGCCCGACCATGCGAACCGTCTTTTTGCCTTTGCATTTTTCACCTACTAGGCTTATTTTGCTCTTGGCTGCACTGAGATGTCCGACTTGCAGATTTCTCTACTCTTTGTCGACTGTACTGACTAACATTTTGTATCACATTGGACTTGTAATGTTACGGCTATAAATCCTAACAAACATAAAAACATCTCGAGAAAAGACATGTTTATTAGAATTCTTATGAAATTGTCACATGGACTTATTACAAGATTTAAAACGAAACACAGAAATTGATTGAAGTAAGGCTTAACTTAAACATAGTACTTCATCAAGTTGTTGGCGTGCCACTGTCGAGGAACCGTGGTTCCATCTGCTCACCCGAGTTGATAGGACCCTTTGGGGTGAACCTTCAGAATATGGTATGGCCTTCCCAATTCGGGGTCAATTTTCCAATTGCTTCTTGTCGACTTGCTTCGTTCTTTCTAAGAACCAGATCCCCAACTTTGAAGTATCTGTGCTTGACCCTCGAGTTATAATACTGCGAAATATTCTGTTTGTACCTTGCCATTCTGGCTGAAGCGATCTCTCTTCGCTCCTCAGCATTGTCTTTTTCATGTCGAAGGTCGGGAGCATTTGTTTCAACATTATAGGCCAGAACTCGAGGAGAAGGAACACCGATCTCTGCGGGTATAACCGCTTCGCATCCATACACTAAAGAGAAAGGTGTTTCTCCTGTTGAGGAATTAGGAGCTGTCATGTATGACCACAGGATGCTCGGAAGTTGTACTGCCCAATCTCGACCTTCTGCCTCTAGTCTCTTTTTCAACCCAAGCTTGATCTGTCGATTTGTCTGCTCGACTTGACCGTTTGCTTGTGGGTGAGCTACCGAGGTGAAGTGCCGGCGGATATGATACTCATTGCACCATTCTCTAACTCTTCGGTCCTCGTACTGGGTGCCATTATCTGAGATCAGAGCCTTTGGGATGCCATACCTGCATAAAATACCGACCCACAAGAATTTTTTGATGGTTGCATGATGTCGGGTAAAGCCTTGGCTTCGACCCGTTTGGTGAAGTAATCCACAGCAACGACCACGAATAGATTATTCCCCGAGGCTCGGGGTAGGGGTCCAACTATGTCGACTCTCCACTGATCAAAAGACCAGGCTGGCGAGATGACATTCATTTCTTGGGCTTGTCGATGGGAGAAGTTGTCATGGATTTGACAAGGTTTACATCTCTGAACAAGGTTATTCGCGTCTCGCTGCATCGACGGCCAAAAATATCCGTCTAGCTTACACTTCATTTGCATTCTTCGTCTTTTTCTTTGCACTTATCCATGTCAAGTAGTGCCACTGAATCTGATAGGGTTAGTGAAACACCTTCCTATAGTCAAACTCCGGCATCTGTTCATTCTGATCATCTTCTCCGGCAAGCTTCCGACGAACCTTCAGACTCTTCCCCTCCTGTCCCTAATCAACCCAAAAAATTAGTCACCAGGATGGACGGTAAAGGTCCGAAAGGTTGTCTCAGTGCCCTTTCCCTAGGGGATGTAACCAAAATCTGCAAGAAATCCATTATCACCAGCCCCCAATTCGAAACTCAACTCCCCTCCGGTCTTCACCAATTCACCGATGAACCCCCAGAAGGGTTCTGTACGGTCTACGAGTCCCAACACTGGAGTGGATTAAGGTTTCCCCTGTGTCCAGCCGTCCTTGCGGTTCTGGATCATTATGAGATTAGTGTTTCTCAGTTAGCCCCAAACGCTGTCAGGATTTTAATGGGGTTCATCATAGCTTGTCGGGTTGCTGGAGTCTGCTTCTCGATTCCCCTCTTTCAATATTATTACCAGATCGCCGCTACGCCCGACAAACTGTGGTATACCTTCCAAAGGAGGCCGAACCGGCACGAATTTGTATCTAGAGGGCCTTCTTCACACGGGGAGTGGAAGCCCCGATTCTTCTTCCTTCATCATGGCCTGGACAACCCTTATATTGGACAATGGAGGTCGAGGGGCATGAAGAAGGACAAACTAGGGAGTGCCCCCACCCCTCAAGAGGCCCGTCGATTATATGGCTTTAGCTTCGAGGTGTGCACTCGAGACTCGAGTCTTCTGTACGAACTAGCCCATCTGGAGGAGGCTGGACTGATCCCATATGCGAATCTTCATGCCCAGGATCAAGAGAACCGTAGGATGCTTCTTTATTTTGCTTGCGTATTTGTTATTTTGTCGAGCTTGATAACTAGTCCTTTATTGCCCAAACTAACTTGTTCTTTTTGTCTTGTAGTGGGGAAATTTTCTTTGATCAGCGATCCAACACACCTTCCACTATCGGTGATTGGAGTTGCTGAGATCAGGGCGCCTTCTACTGCTTCTCAAACTAAGACTGCTCCAGCTGGCGTCGAGTCGACGGTGCCAGCTCGATCACTCAACCGTTATGGTTCACTGCGGGATGAGGAGGAGGAAGTTCTGGTCGATTTGACTCGACAGGAGAGGGATACTCTGAGAGTCGATCTAGAGAAAGAATGGGACGCCTTGAGAGCCGAATTGGATCAGGTCCGTGCGCAGGTCGAGATGGCGAAGACATCTGCAATCCTCGAATATCGGAAGTCGGCAGAGCTGGACGCGGATCTAGATGTGCTGATGCGCGCGGCTATGATGGGCGGTTTTACTCTGGAAGTGACCCAAGCGAAGGCTGTTAACCCGGGATTCGATGTATCGACGCTCGAGATGCCAATGTTCTACAACCCAGAGGCGGAAACGTTGTACGACCAATACTGTGAGGAATTCCAACAGGGAGAATCTCTTGCCACTAAGTATGGTCCTTCAACTTCTGCTCCTACTGCTGAGCCGACTTCCGCCCTCCCAGAGCCGACTCCCGAAGCCGACCACTGACTGTTGAATTTTTCTTCTGTTGAATTTATATTCGATCTTTGAAATTTGATCTGTAATAACATACTTTTCCGTGCTATGGCCTTGTTCTGTATTAACTTTGCCTCGCATTTGATTCGATTTTGTAGTGTTTTTGTTTTTGGATTGCTTCATAGACCGACTCTTGATGAGCAAGTCGTCTACGTACACTTTCATGCATCTACCAATCTGTTTGGCGAAGATCTTGTTGACTGCTCTCTGGTATGTAGCCCCAGCATTTTTCATCCGAACGGCATGGTTACATAGCAGAAAGTGCCAAATTCTGTGATAAAATCTGTCTTTTCAGCGTCTCGGGGATCCATTAAAATCTGATGATATCCCTTGTATGCGTCCAAGAAACCAAACACTTCGAAATCGATGGTGGAGTCCACTAACCTGTCGATTTTTGGCAATGGATACGAGTTCTTTGGACATGCTTTGTTCAGGTCGGTGAAGTCCACGCACATACGCCAGCTGTCATCGGGCTTCTTGACCAATACTGGGTTGGCCAGCCACTCTGGGTAGAATACTTCTCTTACTATCTGGGCCGACAGTAGCTTACCGACTTCCAATTCTATGGCTTCTAGTCGATCTGGTGCGAAGTTTCTCTTCTTATGCCTAACTGGTTTCTTTGCTTGATCTATCTCGAGCTTATGGACCACGATGTCTGTTGGTAACCCCAGCATTTCGTTAGCCTTCCCGAACTTGTTGTACCGCCATTTTCCCGTTCATGACGATAAAGTTACAACTCCGCGCGGCCTCAACATCTCCCTTTACCTTGTGGGAACCATTCCTGGTAGGAAACTTTATGCTGTTGTGGAAAGTAGAGATGATAGCTCGCATGTCGAAGAGCGCAGGTCGTCCTAAAATAACGTTGTAGGCCAAGGGAGCTTTGACTACCACATAGTTTAACTCAAGGGTCCTTCCTTTCTCGCCATCTCCGACCGTTGTGAGTAACCTTATCGATCCCATAGAATGAACTGCTTGTCATGTGAATCCAAACAAAAGAGAGGCTATATGAGCTAGGTCTTTCTCTTTTAGCTTCATCGCTTGAAAAGCCTAGTAATACAAGATGTTTACTGCGCTACCGTTATCGATGCAGACTCTCGATACCCGGGCTCGACTAATCACCGCTTCAATAACCAACCCCTCACTATGACTTCGAGACTTGGGAATATCATCTTTGGGGCCGTACCCGACTTCCGTTGTAAATCTCAGTTGTTTGCGTTCTCTCGAGCTGTCAGCTGGCTCTCGACTGGCTCGGTCTTTATCATTCTCTGCTGGCCCGAAAATCATATTAACATAATTGTTCGGTCGATTATCATCGTACTTATCTCGACCATAGTTATCTCTGTTATCTCTGTCATGATCTGGAGATCGATCCCATCGAGGTGATCGATCTCTCCGTCTCTGAGCATCTCTGCCTCGACCCCTATCATGGTCGGGGTTCTTTCTTTTGAACTCTCTACGCCCCTTGGGCTCATCGCACCGAGACCTGTCGACCACTTCATCTAGTTTCCCCTCTTGAATGCAGGTGTCGATGTCTCTTTTCAGGTCGATACAATCTTCCGTCGTGTGACCTATATCCTCATGAAATTCATAATATTTGCTCGAATTCCTCCTCTCTCGAGGTGTCTTCAATGGTCGCGGTCTTTTCGCTATGTTTTTTGAAAGCATGATGGATAGCACTTCTGCTCGAGACCGATTAAGTGGGATGAAATCCCTGTCACGTTTGGCTCATTTCTTTCCCAACCGGTCTGAGACGGGTGTCTCTATACGGTCCTAGACTGATGGTTTAATCTCGACATCCTGCCTCTTGGATTGATTCCTGTTCAGACCTCGATTGTCCTTCTTCGAATCCATCCAGTCGGATTGGGTGTGCCTATGCACTGCCTCTTCCCCCTGACAGAATCTGTGCACCACGTTAACATACTCGTCCATGGTGTGAGGGACGTCTCTGCTCAACTTTATGTATAACTTCGTATTACGCAGTCCCCCCACAAACGATGTGATCAGAAGTCGATCATCTACATCCTTGACCTGCATGGCCTCGAGATTAAATCTCTTTAGATAATCCAGTACTGTTTCATCCGTTTTCGCCGTCCAACCTCATCTGAGACAGATACCTGTGTACATGGTCTTCCGGATCGGTAGTACCATCGTAAGGCTCTATCTTTGGTATCTTAAACCCCTTAGGTTTAGGAAAACTCTCGATCTCCTTCGTGAAAGGGGACTCCAACCATAGCGAGACCTGATTTTTGCCAGAATAACGTCCAGCTCCTCCCTAACGCTGTCCTCATCCATTTTCTGATGCTTCTGTTGGATCTCGCGTCTCTTTTTCTTTACAGAGCTGGAGGACGCACAAACTTCGTCTCCAGGAGTCCGCTTAGGCTTTTCTGCAGCGTCTTTCGGACCGCCGTCTGCGGCTCCATCCTTCGGGCCGCCGTCTGCTTGCTGTTGCACCATAAACGCCTCTGCTATAATCCTGGACATCAATTCACGATCCGCCCCTGCCAATTGATCCATAATGGCTTGGTGTTCTGGAGCAAGACCTTGTTTTTCTTTCTGGGGGTTTTCATGGACGGCGTTCAAGACTGGATCTTTTGCTCCTTGTGCATCTAGAACTATCTGCTCGTTGATCTGCGAGCTCTGTTGATCGGTGGCTTTGGAGGCGGTCTTCCTGGCATTCTTATCCTTGGGAGGCATCGTGATCTTGGTGTATTCAACAATAGAAGACCCTCCTTCTAGCACCAATGACGATGACAAATTGTGCCACCTTAATAGTCCGGGCATTGATTGAATCTAATGATGAACACCCAAAACCCTAATGCCTAAAGAATAAGAATGTGTGTGTTATGATTTACGGCTGAGTCTAAGAATTTGTCTTAGATTGCCTACGTATCCTATTAGGTTCCAGGAATCAAGCCTCACGTAGTTCCTGGAGTGCGGTATTTATAATGACAACACATGCCCTAACCCTAACACTAGGTCGGTTTGAGTTATTGTCATATTTACCCTTAATGGGCCTTAACACTTGCCCAAGTTATCACACTGTTAATGGGCCTTGACAGCTGGTGCAGACTCCTTCCTCCATGTCGATGTTGCCGACCTGCGGTACTCGACTCTGGGACTCATTGTCCCACACTGCTCGATTCTCGATCGTCGTAGCCTCAAGTCTGGGAATCGACATGAGTACCTTGGTGTTAATCCATAATGTGAGGACCAACCGATAGACGACACGTGGAGGGGTGAAACACTGTATCGTCATTATTTACATTGATATTCAATCTTACATTTTAGGGAATAATATTAATTAACTTTGTTAATTTATTGCAATAGATTTATAATACTCTATTTATATGTACACAAGTTCTTAACTTGGTCGAGGAGCAACTATGATTTGGTAGTGTCAATCCAATAAAATAAATTTAATGATTTATTGCTGAGCCCCTTTTTTTTTATTAATGTTTTTAAAGAAAAAACCCATCTTTTCTAAATAAATAAAAGTTGATTATTTAAAAATGAAAATCTGATTTTTCTTTTCCTTTCTAAACCACCATAAAATCATTGAAGAAGTTGGTAACTCCTTCAACAAAAGGTGTCACATTACTTTGGAGATGAAGATCTTAATGTCCTGTTTGCTTCTCGATGTCTCCATAGGGCGAATGGGCCTTTCAAAGCCTTGTTGCTCCGTTACTGCTAAAATTTGAATTGAGCCTTGGGGCAGTGAGTGTGGGACTAGTCCCCAACTCGTGAGTCGTTTCATTAGAGCTCTAACCTTTACCAATAGGGGAAATGGCCTAGATGACCTATTTCCGAAAATGTTTGGTGTAAAATATTTTTGACCAATTTAGTATTTTTAAAAAAAACAGAAAAAGGAGAAATAATAATAAATGTCTGAACTTCCTGTTTTGCCCCTCATTTATAACCTCTCAATCAACACCCTTTCACCCAAACACTTTCTCCCATATCCTTCCAAATTCCCAAATCGAAGTCGGTGAAAAGGAACCGTTCTTCTTCTCCTCTTCTCCTTTCTATAACAACATCAAAGTTGTTTTCAATAGATCGATCCATAGAAGTGTACCGATTTGGAGGAATTAGATCGTCTGTTCCGGCGTGGAAGACAGTAGCTTGCCGTCTACAACTCAGTTCCGGCGAGAGGGTCAGGCAACACTCTGGTAAAATTAATTTATGGATTGAGAATCGTCATTATGATTTCTTTAGTACAGTCGATTTAAGTGTGATTATGGTAATGCATGTAGCTTGTAATGTAGAAACTGATATTGGGGGTGATTTCTTTAATCGGTGGGAAGAATGTCGATGGTGATTGGTTTTGGAAGTATGTATGAGATGAAAAGGAACATGTGACCAAGCTTTTAAACGTGAAGAAAAGCGTTTCATATCATGAATTCTATGAGCTGGTGAAAGAAGAAATGGAATTTGATACAATTTTGAATGATTTTGAAATGAAAATTATGGCTCCTATTAGTAAAGCTTCACCGATTGTAGTTGATTGTGATAAGGTTGTGAAAGTGTCCTTAAGTATCTGGGATCCAAAGAAAGATGTGATATTAGTAAGTTTGAAAGCAAAGGATAACATAACACAATTTGAAGGGCCCCAACACAGAAAACAAGTGTTCAAATGGATGAACATGCTATTGAAAGTCAAGAAACGCGTCAGTTGGTATATGTGATGGGACCCAAGAAACAAGTGGAAACAGTGAGGTAAATGAGAGATTTGATAGAATCGGGACCGATGAACGTTTTGAGAGTACAGAAAGTGTTCATATATTTGAAGACACTTTTCTGATGTCCATGGGTGAGGATGTAAGTTTAGTATCACAAGACCCCCTGAATGAGGAGTTTTTGAATGGTGATGGCTTGAATGAACATGACCTCATGAATGATGATGGCTTCATTGCACAGGGCCCCCTGAATGTGGATTCGTTGAATGATGATGGTTTGATTGCACGGGATCCCCCGAATGTGGATTCTTTGAATGGTGATGTCTTGAATGCACCGGAACCCGAAACTGGTATCCTTATGGAAGGTGTAGATACTATGAGCATTCATGAAGATGTAGACATACACATCAACGACTTGTTCAAATCGAAAAAGTTTTTGGTGTATAAGCTTGAGTGGTTGGCTGTGAAGCATCATTTTCATTTTAAATCGCAAAAGTCCACCAAAAGCCTTTATGTAGTGAAGTGTGAAGGGCAGGGATGCAAATGGCGGTTGCGAGCAACCAAACCTGTTGCAAGTAAACGCTTTAAAGTTACACAGTATAAATTTAAGCATACTTGCCGACCTATTATTGGTACAAAAGATCACAAACATGGAACTTGAAGAATTCAATTCAATACTTAAGTGGGACTGTACAAGCCAACGATGGTCTCAAAAAAGGTTGCTCAAGCCAACTTTCAAGGCATCTTCTTCCACACTTCATTACATTTTATTTATTATAATAACATGTATTTCAAAAATGCTCCAAAACTAAGAAAAATAAGACATACCCGTGAGATAGTTTGAGCAATATGCTCTGCTCTACTCGGCTCCAAAAATGGGGGATTTCGGGAATTCTTTTTGTGGGAATCAACCTGCTTTGCTCTAATCCAGTCACTAAAATGGTGGATTTGGGGGCTTAATCGATAATGGAGTCGGACTTAAAGGATTTGGGTGCTTCAAATCGATGGTGCTTGCTGTGAAAATGGTGCATTTTTGCCCATTGTCCCGATAATATTCTAATCTATACGGGTCGTGTTTGATTGAGGGGAAATTGGGGGCAATTTTGGGCGGGAAAATTGGGAATTAGGTTTGGCTCGCCGGAAAATCTGATTTCAGGGTGGGGCTCACCGGATTTTGGGAGTTGAAAAAGGGTAAATTGGGCATCTTACCTATTTATATAAAAATGAGTCATATAAGCCAAAGTTTTGGTACACCCAGTTAGGGCAACCAAAGCTTTAGTCAAACGTCCTTCTTAAACAAACCCCCCCTTACCAACACGTATGAGTTTTCTTGAGGGCCACTTATGTCTAGATGCTTTGTAAGTTTTGTCCTTGGCTAGGGATACCTCTTTTTGAGGACAGAGAAATGGGTAAATGACTATTTTTAATGTGTACATTGTTAATGTGTAAAAAAACATGCATATTAAAGATGTGAGTTAATCCTTTAATTTGAATATCAAAATGACTTAAAAACCCTTAGTCTATAATTAATACAATATTGCATTTATTCTCTCACTCATTAATAAATAATGATACATGTAGGAAAAACACAATAAATATTGTATTGAAATGTAACTGCTTCACTTATTTTGGAACAAATCTTTTTTACAACTGCTTCACCTATTTCACCTATTTCAGAACGGGGATCGAACCCGGGTCTCCTACCACTGGAGCCCGGGTATAAACCATTAGGCTATGGGCACTTGCCCCACTATAAATTGTATGAATATGTAAGCATAGTAGTCTTCTACTTCCAACTCTTCAGAAATGACCGGACCGCTGCAGTTCAGCTCAATCCGGTCAACGGCCACCCCAAAAATCATCCTTCTCTACGGCGTATTGCAGATCTCATGTACCTCCCCCACCTCAATGTCGAGAAGAATCTTCTCATCCGGCGACACTTCCATGTGTGCTGCTTCAGCTCCAAGCATTAAACATGTTTCAAGCAGACTTGGAAAATAGAAATGAAGTGGTAATTGCACATATCGACCATGGCAATGCTATGCTCATGGACAAGATTTTACGTCAGTGTTCTGCCAACACTCCGCTCGTAGGCGCCATGGACTCAGTTAGCGTTGATTGCTAGCTAGCTAGCGAAGCATTACTATTGCTTCAAGGTTTGTCTTTGGATTTCTTATTTTTGGAAATGATACTTCGTTTTTAATATTGAGTTTTTTCCTTCCCTTTCTCTTTGAATGCGGCTCCGTATTTGTTGTTGTTGTTTTACTTGTCAAGATTTCGGCTCATGTTTATTGCAGAAAGTTTAGGTGTATTTATTATCTTTTTCTACCTTTGCTGTATTTTGAGAGTTTATTATGTACTTGGTATAAATAAGACCACTGTATAACAAAAAGAGAAGTGACACAAAATTACTAATAAAAATTCTCCCGTTTTATTTTGTCTGAAGAAAACCCTAGATCCCTTTTTTATTTTTCTTTTTGATTCTGCTATCTTCAAGTGATTTAGATCACTTTCTTCATGGTATCAGAGCCGGTGAAGATCGTTGGGTGATATTCATCTTATTTTTTTCTTCGCTCGCTGTTGTTATTTTTTTTTTGGTCGTTTGTTGCTGCGATTAAGATCGGTAATGGCGAACGATCGTCAGATGCGAATTCAGCCGGAAATTGAGATGTCGAGTCCTTACTACTTGCATCCAAGTGAGAATCCGACTCTTGCTTTGGTAGATCCACCACTAGATGGAAGAAATTTTCACTCCTGGAGCAGGGGGATGAGAATGTCTTTGATAATGAAAAACAAGCTAGGTTTTGTTGACGGTTCAATTCCGAAGCCGATTGAAGACGAAAGGTTGTTGACTCGGTGGAATCAATGTGACACGATGGTGACCGCCCGGATTACCAAGTCGATTAGCCCGACCATAGCTATCGGTGTGAGATGGATGAATTCGCTAAGGAAATTTGGGAAGATTTGCATCGGAGGTACTCGAACATGGATTCATTCCGTCTATCAGATTTGCTAGAAGAAATAAATCAAGTTAAGCAAGGAAACCAGTCCATTACAGAGTATTTTGCGAAGTTGAAGACAATTTGGGATGAAATTCAGATCCTAAGGCCTATACCTAGCTGTAGTTGTGCTGTTAAGTGTACTTGCAATGTGATACCGACATTTATCGGCTATATTGAGTGTGAATACGTCATTCGTTTTGTGAAAGGCTTGAATGAATCCTTCGCACCAGTGAGGTCTCAAATTCTGTTGATGAAACCACTCCCAAACATAACTGAAGCCTTTGCAATGAGTATTCAACATGAGAGACAATTGGAGTATGCTGTCAATCATCCACAGACAATGCAGCCAGCTATTTTTGCAAGTAGAGCTAATGTTGACCTTAATGTTGATAGAGGACAATCCAGATGGGAAGGAAATCAGAGAACAGGAACATATAAGAAAGTTCAATGCTCCTATTGTGGTTTCAATGGGCACACCATAGAGACCTGCTATAAGAAGAATGGGTATCCACCCGATTGGAAGCACAAGAAGAGAGTTAACTACACAGAAAGAGATGAAAGTGGAGGTACAACTGAGAGTGTTCAGGGAATTGAGCATAATAGGAATTCTGAGGCAGGTCTGAGGCTCAACACTTTGCAGCTTCAAAAACTGACCAAGCTACTGGATCAACTGAGTTTTGATGAAAAGAGAGAGACGGATCACATTGTGAATCAGACCAGTGTGCTGACAGCAAATTTCAGACAGAGCAATCAGGAGGTGCAAGGTAAAACCGTTAATTCCTGGATTGTTGATTCAGGAGCAACAGATCATGTTGCTTGTTCCATTGAGATGTTTGAGCAAGCTGATAAGGTAGTTGGTGTTACAGTGAGTTTACCAAATGGTGAGATGGTTAATGTGTCCCATATTGGAACAATAAGATTAAATGACACATTAATTCTAAGAGAGGTTTTGTGTGTACCTGCATTTCAGTTCAATTTGATTTCATTAAGCAAGTTGACTGCTGATCCAAAACTGTGTGTTTTGTTTGTGGATGGATTGTGTTCTCTACAGGAGAAGAACACTGGGCTGAGGATTGGTACAACTAGAAAAGAAAAAGGGCTGTATGTTTTGGAGACCGAAAGTTGTAGCAAGGTGATTCAAGAAACAAGCAGGAAGGTTTGCAATAATGCTAGTAGTATATTCAATATAACACCCAATAAGGATCTCCTATGGCATCTACGGCTAGGACACATGTCTCACCAACGGATGAGAGTGTTGAAGCAAGCTCATGAAGAAGTTCTGCTGCCACATAATGAAAGCATTTGTTATATCTGTCCACATGCTAGGATGAAACGTCTTTCATTTCCTATGAGTACAAGTGAGGTAGAATCTTGTTTTGATTTGGTGCATATGGACCTATGGGGTCCATATAGGCAACCAACAGTCCATGGTCAGCATTATTTCTTGACTGTAGTAGACGATTTTAGCAGATACACTTGGGTTTTTCTTGTCAAAACTAAAGCTGAAATCAGACCATTAATACAGAGTTTTTATACTTATGTGTTGACTCAATTTCAAAAACAGATAAAGGTGCTTAGAACGGATAATGGGGCAGAGTTTAGATGGGAGGAATTTTATGCAAAGAAGGGGATTATACATCAAGAGAGTTGTGTTTCTACTCCACAACAAAATGGGGTTGTGGAGAGAAAACATCAACACATCTTGAATGTAGCTCGATCGTTACTTTTTCAGGCTAATCTACCTACCTTGTATTGGGGACATTGTGTGCAACACGCTGTAAGACTTATCAATCTCACCCCTACACCAATCCTGGATAATTTCACACCGTACCAGTGTCTTTATAACAAAGTACCTGATCTGAAAAACTTAAAGGTTCTGGGCTGTTTAGCTTTTGCTTCGACGCTAACACGAGATCGTCACAAATTTGATACTCGAGCTCGCACTTGTCTTCACCTAGGTATGTCAGAAACGTCAAAAGGTTACATCCTCCTTGACTTAGTTACAAAAGAAATTTTCATTTCTCGAGACGTTATATTTCACGAGTTGGTTTTTCCCTATCACAAATGCACAGATGAAGGTCCTCACACTCAGTTTGACTCTGTATCTTTGCCATGTTTCACTCCTGATTTGGAATCTGTTGATGTTGCTTTTTATGAACCTGTAGACCATGATGTGTATGAGACACCTTTAGCCGAAAATGAGTCTCCCGAACATCATTTAGCTGGTTCATCTTCACCCTCACCAGCACATACACAAAAGCCCACCCGTACACATCGTCCACCTACATACCTAAAAGATTACGTGTGTGCTCAAACTCAGAAGCGTGTTTCACCACACACATTGGAGTCCCTTGTTAGTTGTGCCCAATTGTCTAGCCAACACACTGCTTTTACTGCTGCTATTGATAAGATCTTTGAGCCTCAAACGTATAACCAAGCCGTTGTTAATCCGGAATGGAGAGAAGCTATGAAAAAGGAGATTGATGCATTGGAGTCAACTAAAACATGGGAAATAGTTGACTTACCGAAGGGAAAGAGGGCCATTGGGTGTAAGTGGGTTTATAAGGTGAAATATAATGCGGATGGGTCCTTAAGGCCCGACTCGTGGCAAAGGGGTATACTCAAACCCCAGGAATTGATTACGAGGAGACATTCTCCCCCGTAGCAAAGGTTACTACGATTCGCAGTCTCTTAGCACTTGCTGCGGCAAAGGGATGGCATCTTCACCAGCTGGACGTGAACAACGCCTTTCTTCATGGAGACCTTGAAGAGGAGGTCTACATGAAGCTACCCCCCGGTTTCCAAACAAACTCGATCCGAAGCAAGTCCGTCGATTACGGAAGTCCCTTTACGGCCTTAAACAAGCGAGCCGCCAATGGAATCACAAACTTACCACGGCACTTCAAAATGCGGGGTATAGACGATCCCAACCATGACCATAGCTTGTTCATAAAACGAGTAGATGGTCACTTTATTATTGCCTTGGCTTACGTGGATGATATTGTCTTAGCTAGTGATCATTTACCGCTTATTGTTGAAATCAAGGGATATTTGCACAACTTGTTTAAAATCAAAGACCCGGGTATTTTGAAATTCTTCCTAGGTCTTGAGATTTCCAGTCAAGTTCCGGGATCGTCGTTTCTCAACGCAAATATGCCCTCAATTTGCTTGAGACCTTTGACATGTTAGGATCGTAAAGGTCTCGCTACTCCAATGAAGTCCAAAGAGTCATTGTACCATGGTGATTCGGCTCTTCTAACTGATAATACACTCTACCGCAGCTTAGTGGGAAAATTGCTTTATCTCACCATAACCCGACCAGATATCTCATATGCCACGCAACAATTGAGCCAATTTTTGGATGCCCCGACTGTTCATCACTTTCATGCAGCGCAACAAGTATTGAGGTATATCAAATCTGCGCCTGGAAAAGGGTTGTTTTATTCTGCTTGTAATTCGATTGTACTTAGTGGTTATGCGGATTCTGACTGGGGAGCTTGTAAGGATACGCGGCGCAGTATTACGGGTTATTGCATGTTTTTAGGTGATGCCTTGGTTTCTTGGAAATCCAAGAAACAAACGACGGTGTCCCGCAGTTCAACCGAGGCTGAATATAGGGCATTAGCTCTTGCTGTTTGTGAGCTCCAGTGGTTGTGTTTTCTTGGCAATGATTTTCATGCATCTTTTCCGCATTTCTGTTCACTTATATTGCGACAACATTAGTGCTATACATTTAGCCCACAACCCGGTGTTCCACGAGCGAACAAAACACATCGAAATCGATTGCCATCTCATCCGGGAAAAGATTCAAGCTGGACTTGTAAGCTACTCCCCATCTCAACTCTACATCAACTCGCCGATATTTTCACAAAACCGTTAGATGGTCCACTGTTTCATTCGTTGCTTCGATGTTTTCACATGAGGGACATCTATTGCTCCCCAAGTCCATCTTGAGGGGGGGTGTTGCGTATTTTGTTTTTAGGTGTATTTATTATCTTTTTCTACCTTTGCTGTATTTTGAGAGTTTATTATGTACTTGGTATAAATAAGACCACTGTATAACAAAAAGAGAAGTGACACAAAATTACTAATAAAAATTCTCCCGTTTTATTTTGTCTGAAGAAAACCCTAGATCCCTTTTTTATTTTTCTTTTTGATTCTGCTATCTTCAAGTGATTTAGATCACTTTCTTCAGGTTCTTTTGATTGTTCTGTGAGCACATCTCTTAGGTTGACTTCTCGTATGTATCTCCTGAAATGCATAGAAATGTTTAATGAAAGATGCAGAAGTAGAAAGGGATCAAACATTATTAATTTTGATTCAATTAATTTCCAGTTTATGCGATCTTATTGCATTATAATCTGCATAAAGAACAGACCAAGACTAGTAAAATGACCCATCTAGATGATAAAGTTGATAAACAGAACCATCAACACCACTAAATTGTTTGATGCCTGTAGAACTGAAGGTGATTAAATGATGTTTGTGGTTTTACATATTCAACATGTAATGTGTTGGTCATGGTCTAGCCATTCTCTGGCAATGATGAAAAAAAGGCCGAACTTACGGCTGCTACCTGGCCTGCAGGTTGGCAGTAGATTGATGATAATCACAATAAGGTACCCCTGAGCCATTATAGAGGAAGGTTTCCCCTACTTTTCTACAAAGATAATTTTCATCAAGTATACAACGGTTTCGAAGATTTACAACTGAGAGTATATGTCACTTGAATATTATAATTTTCAGTTTAAGTGTGATTTATGTGATGCAGTTAAAGGAGTATTAAAAGTATCATTGTCTTTAAAATCTCTTTAATGACTTTGCAGCCCGTGTCCAATATCTAAAAG
Organism: Gentiana straminea; assembly: GCA_036785695.1. Taxonomy (NCBI): domain Eukaryota; kingdom Viridiplantae; phylum Streptophyta; class Magnoliopsida; order Gentianales; family Gentianaceae; genus Gentiana; species Gentiana straminea. The sequence continues at coordinate 2,702,224 of JAVUPR010000366.1, forward strand.
CATGCATTGAAATAATGCACAAATTGTAGATAACCTTTAAAATATGGTACATTGGCTTATGCTCTGAGTATTGAAAATTTGTTTACATGGTCTTGATCTTTGGTTTATAGTTTATATTTTCAATGTGCCTCTGCCAAATGCTGATGCAAAGGTTTGATTTATTTATTCATTGTGCTGTAGTTTCCTATAGGAAAGTATTACTGAGCTGTTTATATAGTTGTGTTTCTTGACTTGCTTCTTTCTTTTGGCTCTCCGTGGAACCATAGGGTATCAACTAAAAGTTGGGGTTCTTCATGGCTTTGTTGTCGAAGCATCTTCAGGCAATGATGAAAAAAAGGCCAGGTGTTACCTGGTCTGCATGTCTACTGATGATAATCACATAAAGGTATATTGCTGAGACACTATAGAGGATGCAATGTTCAAGGTTTACATTGTGTTTATGTCAGTTAAATATTTTGCATTTCTATTGAATATAAAGTTGAGAACTGGAAATCTAGTTGCATCTCTGTATTGTAAAGGCATGCGTTTGTTCTGTCAAAAGCGAAGGATTATTCGGTTTCTCATTTGTGTAAAAAAACCAGTAGTCAGAAACATAAAATATGTTCCACTATTTTGAAAATCACTATTATGTCGCTGGACTCTTGTAAAACATTGTTCATGGTGGTAGCTCTTGATTAATATAGGTTCTCCACATTGATCAATGGTTTACAAGTCGTATTAAGGCTTATACTGCTCCAAAACATATAGGGCATTTGTTGCTCAATAACAACCATTTCTTAATGCACCCAACATGATATTCATGACCACATTGAAGGCTTCCTGTTGTCTCCTCTTTTTCATACTGCATCTGGCAGATCACACATATTGCAGGTTGTTCTTCCATGAGACCATCTGCTTCCATTTTCCCTTCATTTGCTGATTCGCTATGTATTCCAATTTGTAGCTTCTCGGAGATTTCTTCCTCCAATAATCCAGCGTTCTCTTGGATGTCATCAACTTGTTCTGCTTCTTCTTCATTGTCTTCTGTCAGACCATGAGCGGCATTTTCATCGAGCAAGGATGCAAGTCTCCAACTGTCTACATGTCCCATAGGTACAAATTCACCCTATGAAAAGATATCTCAAAACTTTAACCTCCACACATGAAGGGAAAAGACATTCAAACATGTTAACACGTGATTTTTTTTTTTTTTTTTTTTTTTTGAAGGGATTACCTCATTTACAGGGAAGCATATATACAGCAGGTAAGGATTGCTGTTGGTATTCATCGCTCTGAAAACGCGTAGAATAGGTCTCCCACTCTCTGCAAGTTCCACTTCCTCGTCAGATTGGTGTGTAATCACTTCTGTTAGTGTTTGATGATCCAACCTTGGTATATCATCTATGGTCGGAATTCCCTGCTCTTCAGTAAGATCACCCTGTACTTCTTGTCTGTGACCATTATCAGAAATTTGGTTTGCAGCCAGATCTTCTTCTGCAATATTATCGTTCTCAAGAGGTGGATCTCGGCAGTTACAATCAGCATGTGCATACTCAGCGCCCTCCTCAGGTACATCATCATTGAAATTGACACAATCTTCTGCAAGATACCTTTCAGGCAGAGGATCATTTACATTGTAACCATCTTGTGCATACTCAGCACCCTCCTCAGGTACATCATTATTAAAATTGACACAATTTTCTTCAAGATAGCTTTCAGGCAGAGGATCACTTTCATTGTAACCATCTTGCGCAAGGTTGTGAGATTGCTGTCCCATATCATGTTCAGTGATGTTATGAAACAAGTTTGAATTGTTATTTTGATTAGAATTATGGTACCTTTCACGTTCATCCAGCCATCTGGGATTATTCCTGTCTGAACGGATAAGATCCCTAATATAGGGCTGTGAATTTCTAAATCTTCTACCCCCAAAGTGATTGAACCTTCCACAATCCCGAGTACCATGTAGCTCTCTGGGATTATTCCTGTTTGCATGGTTAATAACTCTAGTATCGGGCCGTGAATTTCTTGATCTTCTACCGTCAAAGTGGTTGAGCTCATTGCAACAATGAACCCAGTTGGTTCTGTAAAAAGATTGCCGCAGTATCCTGTTATGAGTGAATCTATTATTGGGCAGTCTGTTTCTTCTGTAGTTTGATCTCCATATATTTCTTCTAGAGTTGGGGTATTGCAAATTATGATTAAATGCAGCAGGGGCAGCCAACCTGTTTCTTGGGTTGTTACAGCAGAAGTTTCTTGGGTTGCCGGAATATTGATTCACCATGGCTGGTGGCGGAATTCTGGTATTGTTGTTATTCATCGGATTTCTTGGGTTGCTGGAATATTGATTCACAGTGACTCGTGGTGGATTTCTGTTATTGTTGTTATACATCGGATTTCTTTGGTTGCCGGAATATTGATTCACCATGGCTGGTGGCGGATTTCTTGTATTGTTGTTGTTATACATCAGATTTCTACGGTTGCCTGAATATTGATTGACCATGGCTGCCGGCGGATTTCTGGTATCAGTAGTGGGGTTCTTGAGATATCGATTTCAGCAATTATGATTCTTGAACTTGGGATATTGTGATTCTGAAACGCAGGGTATTTCTTCTTCTTTTCTGGGTATTATTCGAACAAAGAATATGGGATGCAGTTTGAATTTATTGGGCTTGATCGGCCGGATTTTTCCCGTTGTGTTTATAAAAAAAGGGGGAATGAGGGAGAAGGACAGAAATATTTCATCAATTGAGTAGAAGGACAGTTTTTTGAAACTTTTGCATAAAGGACAAAACTATTTATTCATTGTCGAAATTCACTTGTGTTCGAAATTCATTGACGAAATTCATTTGACGAAATTCATTGTCGAAATTCACTAATTTTCAAAATTCATCGTCGAAATTCACTAATTTTCGGGATTCATTTGTCGAAATTCATTGTCGAAATTCACCGATTTCGGGATTCACCTAGGGAGATTCACCGATTTTCGGGATTTCATTTTGTTTGTCCTTCTCGCTATAAAAATTATGCAGTTGTCCTTCTCCCTATAAAAAATATGTAGTTGTCCTGTTACTTAAAAATACTTCAGATTGTGTCCTTATCCCTAATTTTCCAATAAAAATATTTAGCCGACAAGGAAAATTGAGTGCGTAATGGTGAAGTTTACATGCTTCAACTTTACGAGATTATTAAGATTTTGATTCCTAATTTGAGATTATTTAGATTTTGATTCCTTCCGAGTAATGATATTACAATCCTTCCTATTACCATTAATGTAAATAATATTACAATTAACATGGATGTAAAAAAAATATCAATGTCTCGTTGAAGTTGGTCCACCTATTTAGAAAGAAGGAAAAAAAAAAACCACCATATTTGAAATTTGCGATCGATGAAAAGAGTGATGATATGGTTGATAATAAGTGGAGAATCAGAATGAATCGAAACTCAATTTCATCCCAAACTTAATCTATTGTTCATTGTTATTGACACTAGTATCAATTTACTCGAGGTACCATGAATTAAGTTACACTACACCACATACCCTGATCCCCGACGGTACAAAGAGAGCGGTACAATTTGCTGTGCATCATTTCCGTCTAAATTTGGACGGATCCGTCCAAAATTTGGACGGGAAGAGAGTGAATCAAATTTGGATGAAAAAAAATAAAATGGTGTTTCCGTCCAAAATTTGGACGGAAAAAATGCACAGCAAATTATACCGCTCTCTTTGTACCGTCGGAGATCCGCTTCCACTACACCACTCATAAAATCTGCTAGTATGACATCACACATTATAATGCCCTTATTGAAAATATGTATTTGTACCACATTTTTAATTACGAAAATGTTATTCCTACATATGATATTACTTGTTTTTACTTATAATCATTCTCACAAAAATAAATACAATATGATCGATCACTCTCTGAATATGATATGACCGTATTATTAATGTCTCGTTTAATAGTACATATGACTAGGGACATTTAAATATCAAACCAGTTAAAGTGAGTCGAGATCTCATCAATCAGGTTTTTATTTCACAGTTTGACACTTGGGACGTTATCATATATACAATGTCATAATTGGTCCATTAAACGAACAAATATATAATAACAGAAAAGTCATTTAACATATGTATAAACATAAAGAAATAGTAGAAATGATCCGACCCGTTCGAATCTGGTCCAACCCAATTGTGTTTAGGACACTATTTCAACAGTTTTGTACCCTCATTTCTCTTGCGAGATCTAGCCCGGAGATCACAGCTTCGTACTCAGCTTGATTGTTTGTGGCCGGGAACTCGAACCTAAGAGCCTTTTCTATTTCCTCCGTTGTACCCGGCTCAAATAAAATAACACTGGCCCGCATCCATTTTGATTAGACGCTACGTCAACGTATAATTGCCATCAATTGTCGGGTTTTTGTGGAGTTGGGGCGGGCTCAGTTGGCATTGGCGAGCTTGGCTGCTCCGAGCTGAAACTTGTTTCGACTATAAAATCTGCCAAGGCCTGAGCCTTGATCGCCTTCCTCGGTTGATACTGAATATCAAACTCTGTAATCTCAATCGCCCATCGAAGTAAACGACCTGAAAGGTCGGGTTTGTGTAATATCTGACGCATAGGGCTATCTGTTAAGACAATTATTATATGTGAAGTAAAGTAGACCCTGAGTTTGCGGGCAGCAATGACAAGCAAGTGGGCTAATTTTTCCACATTAAAATAACGACTCTTCACCGGACTGAGAGCCTTGCTTACATAGTAGACGGGATTTTGGAGGGGTCCGGCCTCCTTTACAAGCACGCGGCTACAACCCGATCTGAGGCTGCCAGGTACAAAAACAAAACATCTCCCTCTGCAGGGCTAACTAGAAGAGGTGGCTTCCCAAGTATTCTTTGAGAGCCTGAAAGGCTTTGGAAAACTCTTCATTCCATGAAAACGTTTTGTCGCCCTTGAGGATCTTGAAGAAATGGAGACATTTCTCAGCCGACTTCGATATAAACCTGCCCAGAGCAATGATTCTTCCGTTAAGTCTCTGAACCTCCTTGATTGTGGTGGGCTCTCTCATGTTAAGCAGCGCTTGTATCTTCTCGAGTTTAGCCTCGATCCCACGGTGACTAACCATGAACCCAAGAAACTTGCCTGTCTGGACACCAAATGTACATTTGGCCGGATTGAGTTTCACTGAGTGTCTTCGAACGTTCTCGAATGTCTCTTTGAGGTCGGTAGCATGACTGCCACTTGGAGACTTTACAACCATGTCGTCTATGTAAGCCTCCATGTTTTTCCCGATCTGCGAGCTAAATACCTTGTTGACCATTCTTTGATAGGTCGAGCATGCGTTCTTCAGCCTGAAGGGCATTATCTCGTAATAGTAAAGACATCTACCAGCTCTGAAGGCCGTTTTCTCCTTATCGGACTCAACCATCTTGACCTAATGATACCCAGAATATGCATCCAAGAAGCTGAGAGTATCAAACCAGGCTATTGAGTCGACCAGCCGATCGATTCATGGAAGTTGGTAAGGATCTTTCGGGCAGGCCTTGTTGATGTCAATGAAATCGATGCACGTTCTCCACTTGCCATTGTGCTTCTTCACCATTACCACGTTGGCTAACCAAGTAGGATAGGCTAATTCTCTGATTATTCCCACCTGAAGAAGCTTCTTGACCTCTTGTAGGATGTAATATCACGGGATGGATCTAAGATCCACCCGATTACGCAGCGGAAAGTACAAGATCTAGATCTAACAACCAAAATACATAAATAAATAGACCTAATCCTACCAGGGGGTTAGATTGCTTACCAGTTTATGGTGAATAAACGTCTAGAACAATCTTCAATCCAATCCGAGCTTGTTGAGAGCCTAGTTGAGAAGCCAAAGTCTTCCAACGTGTATCTCTAAGCACCACCAGGTGGATGGTGTTTCAAGCCGCCGGACCTCCTCGATATGCTACCTTAGAAAACCCGAACTTTTCTAAAACTCAAACCCAAGGAACAATAGCCGAAATTTCTAAGCTATTTTCCTCCCAATTATGCGTGTAATGTGTTGTGTCAAGAGGTTTGGGAGAACTCTCTTTATATAGGAGAGTAATCCTTGTCCTCCAAGGATTTCATAATTAAGAGATAATTATTAGATTAATCCTTATTATAAATAAAAGATAAATATAATATATATCCCAAACAAATTAGGATAAATAAATATATTATCTAATATTCTATGATTTATCACTTAACAAATAAATGATTAAATCACATATCAAATAATTATCCAAGAAAACTAATTTCTCTCTAATTAAATAATACTCAAAATGCGCCCCACCCTATTTGGAAATAGGCCACACGCATTTTTCATCACATTGGGCCGAGTCCACAAAAAATTTCTTTTCCGTGTATTTAATTATCTAGTCCAACTAAACAATTAATCCACATATCAATTAAATAGTCCAATCCAACTATTTAATTATAATTGAGGTGAAACGACGAGAAAACATATGCTATGTTAGGAGCCACGTCGGGGACCATGGACCCATATTCAGTAGCTACAATAAATTAAATAATATTATCCGTCAGACCGAACAATAATATTCAATCTATTAATTCCGGGATTACACCACCATAAACCCGAAACTGAACTCTGCCGAATATAGATAACTTACACTCAACCATGAGTTGATAAGGTGGATGTATTAATAAAGGAAGATATGTTCATTTAGGAGGAGAAGACCGAGAAGAAAGAAAACACGCTTCGAATTATAGAAATGGACCCCATGTAGAAAATCGAATAAATAAAACCAAACAAAGTTGATACTGGATTTCATTTCATGACGGACATGGTATGCAAGACTTTTATGTTTAATAGATGTTGCAGTTGTAAACATATTGATTGGCGTTCTTGTTTGTTTTTATTAACAATGTTAGGTGTTTACGAATGAAGAAGAAGTCGTTGCATGGTTAACCCTTGTTGCGAGAACCATTGGGGTTGTACTCATGAGACGGGATGTCAGATTATTCTAAAGAACGGAACCCATATATTAAATACTTCCTCTGTCCCATAACATAAGTCATCCTAAAGTTTTCACACGGATTAAGGAAGCGGTTGAATGTCATAAATTTGAAAGTTAATGTCTAAAATGCCCATTGACTATCATTAATGTGATAATTGTTAAAGAATGAAAAGTGGTTGGATTGATAATAAATTAGGGATAAGATAGAGAAAATGGTAATAAATGTTGTATTGGTAATGTCGAATGACTTATGGGACAAATCTAAAAGTGTAGGATGACTTATATTATGGGACAGAGGTAGTATATCTATGAAAGAGGAAGGGATATACATAAAAACCACTCCAAGAGGGACACCGGAGAGTTGTATGATCCATTTCTCCTTCCGTCTTTCTGCTTTCGGTTTGGTACTCGCTATATTTTATTTCTTGCGCACTCAACCATTCCCTGGTCAAGCTCTGGACGAAGCTCGCGCTCTGCCCCTCGAGCACAAGGGGTATACAAATGAAACAAGCGGTAAGAGACTTGAGTAAAGGCACGTGCGTCAAGCATAGTAAAATGCGGTTGTAAGTTCATGGTTCCACTAAAAAAGGACAAGAAGACTGATAAGTGAAATGTTATCATGAAAAATGTTATGCACAATCATAGTCTTAATCGACAATCATAGTCTTAACCGATCCCAATTCGAGCACCAATTCCTTGAGAGGTTGAAAGCAAATGAAAAAGCTCGTTATAAGGTTGTCGAAGACAAATGTTTTCCCGAAAGTTATAATGATACAACAGTACATTTCTCATGACACTAAAGGTAAAGCATGAACTTGGCCAAGCCTTACCCCTGAGTAAGAGTCAGACTCTGCAGGCACGACTCGGGCCGAACTCTGGATTAGTCGGAACAATGGGTTCCGGATAGCTGGGGCTTTAAGCCAAAAAAAAGAAGGTAAATCATGAAGTTTATCCGCCGAAAAATTCATATCGGCTGGAACTAATAAATACCAATATTTTATTTAAAAGTTCCTCTTATCCAAGAATAGAGGCACATTCAAAATCCGCCAACTTAACCAGATGAACTCCCGCCCACTAACTCTGACCTATAAATACAACTTTTCTTTCCAATCTGGTAATTGAACTCCAACCCACCAACTTTGCCTTATAAATACAACTTTTCTTTCCAATCTGAATTGTTGTCTACGCGTGTGACGATGAAGAATTTGTAGATGAAGACCAGACATGACAAGATCCAGAAAAAGCACCTAGCATGAATGACATTTGAACATTCTTGAATTTTGAACCTATGCATTTGATTGATTGAACATATCTTGAACTTTGAGCTTTGTGTGTGGTTATAGATGGAGTTGTGGACTTAAAAGACCTCTAACAAATTGAACATTTCTTGGACTTTGAACCGCATGTCATGTATATGGAAACTTCAAAAGTGCTGATATTAGTAGAGACAGACGTATAAAGACCAAACATGACATGCACCCGGCATGAAATTCCGATAGCTGAATATTTCTTGAATTTTGAACTTGTGGTTTTTGTGGACTTATAAGACTATGGTAAATTGAATATTTTTTTAATATTGAACCATGAAGACATGACATGTATATGATGGAAACATTTTAGCAAACATGCAGTTCACAATTCATTTGCTTAAATGGAAAATCAATATTTTTTTATTTTTTATTTTGCTTAAAGCCTCCGGTATCCGGAACCCTCAGATTCGACTAATCCGGAGTTTGACTCGGGTCATACCCACTAGAAAAACAATATTTTAGTTTAGATATTTAAGGTTTTCGTGACAACAATGTTAAAGTGCCACAAAAAGTATATTTATACCACCAGTTTTCAAATGCGCGGCTAAAAGATGACACATTGGCCTATTTTTCATACCGTATTGTTCTTGTAGTGCATATTCACTTTTTCATCATACCGGGTAATCGCAATAAAAGCTTCGTGATTCAAGGATTTAAATTCTAAAAGTCGTTACCGAGCAATAAAAGCTTCCGGAAATTACTTGAGTTTTCGGAAAATAATATTTCTTTATATATGTTATAATAATAATAATATAATAATTAGACAAAAGGAACCCTAACAATAATGCAATGAACATACTCAGATAAGTAAACACCTATGGCCAAAACTTGCCCTTAAGAATATATAAATAAATGAACATTAAACCTAATGCTATCAAATATTAACCTAAATTACATCCTCTACCGAAACTGCTGTGTATTTACAAATTGGGCATTTGTTCTTCACTAATAGCCATTTACTTATGCAGTCAACATGATATTCATGTCCACATCCAAGGCTTCCTAGTGTCTCTCCATCTTCATAATGTTGCAGGCATATCACACATATTACACCTTTTTCTGCTTCATCTTCGTCTCGGTTTCTTTCGTTTACAGACTTGCTATATATTCTCGTTCGTAACTGCTGGGAAATCGCTTCCTCTGATAATCCAGAGTTCTCATCGGCTTCATTGTCTTCTTGTATCCAATAATCATCGATATAATCATTGATATTTTCATAGATAACCGATGCAATTCTCCTACTGTCTTCATATCCGATAGGTAAGAAATCTCCCTACACAAAAGAAAGAAAGAAAAAAATAATCTCAAAAGATTAATTAATATCATGCATGGTCCGAGAAACGTCTAAAGGCATGAAAAAATATTGAGATATAGTGTTAATTATATACCTCCCAACCAGCTTAAGCTTTTGGGAGATATGGTAGTTCAACATGGTATCAAAGTGGAAGGTCCTAGGTTCCGCTCTGAGCACAATTTTTTGGAAAAAAACAGAAAAAAGAAACTATATACTTATATAAGTATTGGGCCTATCTCCCTTCTTATAATCTCATATGGGCCTCTCTCCCCCTCTTATAGGCAGGGGCGGACGCAGGATCTCGGGTAAGGGGGGGTAATAAAATTTTTAAAGGCAAAAAAAAAAAAATTTAAGGGGGGGCAAACTATATGTATCATACAAATTTTAGTGTGTTTTTTTCGGATTAAGGGGGGGCAGTTGCCCCCCCTTGGCTGTATGTAGGTCCGCCACTGCTTAAGTGCTTATAGGCCCAAATTTGAGGGGCGTATTGAGATATAGTGTTAATTAGGCTCACACTCCTCTGAGGGCAGGGTCCGAGAATCATCCAAAGGCATATGAAAAAAAAAATGTAGAAAAAGCATATGGTCCGAAAAAAAAGTAGTAGTGAAATTTACAGTATACCTCGCATAGCGGGACACAATAATACAAGCGAAAAGTCTCGTTGTTGGGATTCGATTCTCTGAAAATGCGTAAAACAGGCCTAAAACTCTCTGAAGAAGAGCTCGTATCTGTCTGTTCATCCAATGTAGTATCAGTTTTGTGTGTGATCACATCATCTTTTGTTACTGTTTGATGATCATCTTCGGTTTCGGTTAAATATTCTGTTTGATGATCCAAATTTGTCGTTTCTGTTTGATCTTCATCTTCAATTACATCTTCGGTTTCTGTTAAATATTCTGTTTGATCATCCAAATTTGTGAAATAATGCTTTGTAATCCCACCCTCAATTTCCTGTCTATCATAAATATGGGAATTAGCAGCCAAATCTTCTTCATAATTATCATTTTTCTCAAGAGGTTCATTGAGCCGCCACTTCCAATTTCCATGTGCATAGGTCGGGCTTCCCTCGTAAATTTGGGAATTCCTAATCAAATCTTCTTCCGTATAGTTATTAAAGTGATCAAGAGGAGGTTGATTGCGGTTTCCATCTTCATGATTAATGTAGCGGCCATGTTCATACTTTTGTGTTCCACCACCAGCGGCCTCATGGGAAGAAGCCACATTGAAATCTCCTGCAAACGAATATTTATCAAATTTCTTCCTACAGTACTGCCGATTACTTTTCAGAGATTTATTGTATTTCTTCTTGCAGTGACGCTGGTCCGTTTGCAGAGATTTGCTGAATTTGTTATTCCGGATCGTAGGCGGCTGCTGCTGCTGCTGCTGAATAATACAAGTCCCATCAAAACAATCTGTTTGCTGAGATTTGTGGAATAAGTTGTTATTCCGGATCTTCTTCTTAGGCCGATGTTGAATAATCGGCTCATGACTACTAACACGAGGTTTCTGAGATTTGTGGAATTTGTTGTTATTCCGGATCTTCTTCTTAGGCCGCTGTTGAATAATCGGCTCATGACTAACAACAACATGAGGTTGCTGGTGGTGGTGAATAATAGACGCATGAACATCATTGTGGCTAGGTTTGTGTCTAATGCCATGTTCATTGTAATTGTCAAAACAACTAGTATTGTTATTCCGGTTAACTTGAGCAAAACTAGGACCGCATTCATCCACCAGACGATTAGTCCGGTTAGGATTCCATTCATCGTGCAGAGCCGCCCTGCAGTCTGAATTGTTGCTACTCCAATTAGCTTGAGCAAAATTAGGAGTCCTGTTAGGAGGATTCCATTCATCATGCAGAGAATTGTCTGAATTGTTGTTCCAGTTAGCTTGAGCAAAATTAGGGTTAGTCCGGTTAGGAATATTAATATTACATTCATTCAGGCAGCAGTCTGCATTACTTGTAGTAGATCTTGTAAAATCAGACTGATTCAACCTTTGACAACCCGAACAACAACGAGCCCTCCTGTCAGCACTGTACAAAGACTGTTGGGATATTGTCTTTTTATTATGCTTAAATCTAGTATTAGACAGCTTGCTTCTTCCATAGTATGGTCTGTTGGGATTTTTCGGGTTTCCGGAAGATTGGTTGACCATGGCTGGTTGAGGATGTCTACGAATTAATTGGCAGTAAAAGTGGCGTGGCGTGGCGTGGCGGGGCGGCGACGATGATGATTTTTGAGCTTCGAAAAACGCTTCGTTTTTAAGGGTTGTTTGTTTGTTTGTTTGTTTTGGTGGTGGATTGATAAAACTGTATCCAAAGTGTGTGTATATATAGGCTGACTGATGTTTCGATTTATTCAATTGTAATAAAAGGCTGGAATTGATTGGCATGATCTTTTCCGTTTTTTTTTCAAGAATTTCCTTGGCCGACAAGAAATTTTTGAGTGTAAAGTGACAACTAATCCTAACCATATCTGAATTACCATTTTTAGAGATTTTTATAAATTATTTTTTTGGAAAAAATTAAACTTTTAGATGTATACTATTTTACTGTAGTAACTTTTGGATTTGCTTCATTTAATGTGAGAGGTAATTTTCCTCAAAAATCTATAATAATAATAATAATAATAATAATAATAATAATAATAATAATAATGACAAATCCCTTCAAAAAAAATAAAAAATAATGACAAATACGTGATGGGTAATTCAAACTATAATAAGGACTGCAATATGTGATTTACCGAGTACGATCCCTGGTCAAAGGTGCATAGGAAAATTAAAGGTACTTGTTTCCTAAATAAAAAATAGGGGGAATGAGGGAGAAGGACATAAATATTTCATCAATTGAGTAGAAGGACAGTTTTTTGAAACTTTTCGTAAAGCGACAAAATTATTTATTCACCGTCGAAATTCACTTGTGTTCGAAATTCACCGTTTAAATTCACCGCCGAAATTCATTGTCGAAATTCACTAATTTTCAAAATTCATTGTCGAGATTCATTTGATTTTCGGGATTCACCGTCAAAATTCACCGTCGAAATTCACCGATTTCGGGATTCATTGGGAAGATTCACCGATTTTCGGGATTCACTGTTTGTGTCCTTCTCGCTATAAAAATTATGCAATTGTCCTTCTCCCTATAAAAAATATGTAGCTGTCCTGTTACTTAAAAATATTTCAGATTGTGTCCTTATCCCTAATTTTCCATAAAAAATATCCCTACCCAAAATATAATATGGGAAATTGTTATTTATTTTATTTTTTTTGAAAAAATATGGGAAATTGTGGGAAAGCTAAATTTAAGTTTTCTTCACTAAAAAAAATTTTTGAAAAAAAAAATTTCTTGACAGTAAATGTGTCAAACTATGTTTTTACATCAATACATTTTATATTATATATATATATATATATAAACAAATAAGAAAAAATCATACCCAAGAAAAAGAAAAAGAAAACACTCATAAAAGACTTCATTATATATACAAAACATATGTAATCTTTTGGACAGGACAGGAGGCTAGGGAGCGAGGGGATGGAAAATTCAGAGAGAAAACTATTCTACATAGAAAATGCAGTTGCGGATTTTTGTGCTGCTTTGGTTTGGAGGTCAATTCTTTACAAATTTTCACGACGTGGACGACACCCTTCAATGTATAACATAAGCAGTTAAGCACCTTTGGTTTAAGAGCATGGTTGGAGACTTTTGGGGGATTGCCTTGTACTTTCCTTATTGTATTTCAAGGGTTGGTGTTTTAAGGCCGGGCATAGTTGATGTAAATTAACTGAGATCCAATCCATGGGTTCCGAAGAAGAGAAAAAGGTTTCCCAATGGACCGTAGTGAGAGCTTGCTTCCAAATACTTTGGGGCCAGTTGCAATCTCTTTGGGCATGAAGTGAAGTTTCCTCATGTTGGTAACATATAGGGCATATTGAAGAGCTAGAAATTTGGCGAGAAGCTAAAAAGTTGTTTACCATCAGACAACCATGGCAGAGTTGTCATAGGAAAAAATTGTATCTCAAAGGGCCTTCCGTGATATTATGCATTTGATTCTGGCTCTATAATAGGTACTGGCGGGATGGAGGCCCAACATCTACTGTTGGACCCAAATTTAGGCCCAATCTAGATGTTCGGGTTAAGATCCGGATCGGGTATATCAACCATAAGCCGAAGGACCCTATTTGATGATACCATCATCCACAATAAAGCATGTTTCAAAGATCATTGCTGCTGCACAAATATTCTTACACAAACTAGAGGCTCTAGACTTCGGGCTGACAAAAGGGATTTCCATACTTCTCTACAATGAGGGATACCACGGGGTGGTATCTCCCATAAGGATCTACCATATATAGTAAATTTCCCAAATACGCAAAATTCATCTCCTCGAGACGCTTGAGACCCAAACCACCTGCTTCCTTGGGTTTAGAAATATTTTTGCCAAGAAATATAATGACAATGCTTTTTCCCATCCAATTCATCCCAGAAGAATTGTCGGTTCGCCAACTATAGGTTTTGATGAGGCAGGATTATGTCCCAATAATGTAATGTATAATAGATGGAAATGATATGACGATGTACGGTATTTTTGTTTTATCATCAATAAAATGAAATAAAAAAATTTTTAAAAAAAAGTGTCAACTTCTGCTTGGTTTTCTTTTCATCATTGGAAACCCCCCCCCCCCCCCCCCCCCCCCCCCCCCCTTTTTTTTTTTTTTTTTTTTTTCAATAATGAAATTATTGACTTATGCAATCTACCAATTTCATTTATTTAGTGCCTGGTATAATTAATTAGTCTTCATTAGCATAAAAAAAATTTAGAAGAAAATATTTTACTAAGCAACATTAGAAGTACAGGTAGAAATAACATCAAAAAGGCGAGAAGAACCCCATTCAGTTAAAGAAAAGATGACTAAACCATGTTTTGCAAGGAGGTGAGTCGAGACATTCCCAGTTCACCGAACAAAAGAACATGTAACATAATTAAATCAAGCTAGGGAATCTTTGCAATCATCCGCAAACTGTCCTAAGCTCGGAGAGGTCTACATCTTCAGAAAGGAGACGATTAACCACAATCTTAGAATCACTCTCCATAATGAGATTTCTATAGCCATAGGGAGAGGCGAACGCTAGTCCATGGTAGATGGCTAAGCCTTCACCCATATCAAATCGAGTATGCACATCCCAAATCCCAAATTCAGATTAGAAGCTATTCAGAATAGAGCCTAATCAATGAATTCACTTCCGATTTAAATCAAATTAGAAACAAATTTCTTGGTCCATAAACACCTTCGGTTAATAAAAAAACTGATCGATAAATAAGAATGAAAAGAAAGAAAAAGATGATCGTCCGTGCGCAGTTGAACCTGAATTAGCTTATAAAGTACATATAGTAGTATCTACTTAAAACACTTGCACACAGTAAATTTGTTACAAGAGAACCTGCAAGTTTGATTTGATCTTCAGTACAATGATATGCCTTTAGTTTATCTCAGTACACAAAAGTCCTCAAACATATATATATATATATATATATATATAATCCCTTTCAAGAAAAATCCAACGCCTTTGGGAGGAGTCCATTGCTTCTAACATAGTACAAAATAATTGCCAATATAATTATCAAAAGGACGCTTCTCAGTGGAAATCCTGCAAGGTTAAAAAAAATATTTACCAAAACATTTACCCGGATTTATGAGGATGCATAATAATAGACAGGATGGATAAGGCAGATAATGAACCAAGTTGTTCAATGATGTTATTTCATCAATATATATATATATATATATATATACACACACATCCAAGTCATTATGACACCACCTATCAGAACACCACGCCGAATTTTAAAAGGCCGAATATGATAATCGAATTATATGGTCTATATTCAACTTTTATGAAGTCGAGGATGCATGCGCTTAACTTTTTCAAAGTCAAATTTTCAGCTAAGTGCTTGGTGGGAGCGGTGCAAAAGAAAGTTTAAGTTGCTAGGTAGAAAAGTAATTTATAGACATAAGCATTAATTTTGCACCTGTTCTCTTCTCTTCCTTAATTAGTGTCACCCTGGAACTAGAATCCATTGATGCAGAAAGCAAAGAGCTGCCAACAATCCACATCAACATCAGAGTTCTAGACTGTGAAATGATAGTATATTGCAATTTGGGGAAAGTAAAAAGGAGAAAGTTAGTTTTAAACCTTGAATCCTCTGAAAACGTTAATGTTGTAACAAAGCCAAGATGTGCTTTCTGAACCACAGGCATAGCCTCCACCAGTGTGTTGTTACCACTACTTCTTAGAATGATGATATCTCCCTGAATAGTTCCTCTTCAGACAACCCAAAACATGAATCAGATAGAAAGAGGAATGAACAAACAAAAAAATGGAAAGCCAAAGCCACAGTCATCAAATATACATTGAGAATTGGACCAACAGATTAGATACAAGGTTTTCTTTTTCTTGTTTAATTGCAAAAACTACAACACCGCAAGTTATTAAATGGTAAATACATGTCTTTCCTCTATATCTCAAGTTCATGAGTCCAATGAGTCAATGACAACAGTTCCTTTCGACAAACTCAATGTTGCAGCCGATTAAGCCACTTAAATATCAGTGCATCTGCGAGTAGTAAAGAGCAAATAAGTAACCAGTGGAAAACAAGCATAGGTTCTTACATGGCCAAAAACTTGCCGTCAAATGAGATGTTAAATGCAGATATGGGATCCCGAATTTTTTTTGATCCTATCTTTTTCCAGTTAGTGCTGCTATATATCGAAATTCTTCCAGCCCCACCTGTCCAAGCACAATAATATATTACCTTTCTTAACTCATTAAGTTCATCAGTTGTTAGAAGAAATGGGAAATAAGTATCTGAAACCTGCATACCTAGCATCGAGATGATATATAGAACCTCGGTACTTCTACAGAACTTACAAAAGCCAAAAACCTCACCCTGAATACAAGAAAGATTTAAACAGTATAAAAATTTAGACAAGATGGCAGATGGTTCAAGCATAAACTGAATTCTAGTTCCAGCATACTTGAATTAATCATACTGAATAAGAGAGACGCCATACAGAAGATACCAGAACAACACTGTTGTTATTTTACTAGTAATACTTAGTTGAACCCTCAACCCTTTTGCTTGTTCTTCCTGTTACAGAGTGGCCAATGGGATTTATCGGGATACCAGATCCAAGGACACTAGCAGAAATGAAATTCTGTCTACTTTTTCTTTCCAAATAATGGAATATAAGTAATTAAAGTAAACTATCAATTCTAATCCCCCTAGTCAAATTGAGAACTAAAGATAGGCTGCAGAGTCTCGCTGATGGTTTCCTACCAATGCTGCTTGCGTGAAACCTTCATTGGAAAACACATGTATTATTCCTTTGCATTCCCATCTGATACACAATCTTTAAAAGCACTAGTGTGTCAGCTGAGAATGTACCAATAGGCCGGAATTGGGGCTGGTGATTGGATGAGAGATGGGGAGCAAGTGTTACTTAAGAGCTTATGTGACTTGGTCGATTTGCATGTGTATACTGCATATGAAAAGAAAGGAACTTGACAGAGCACGGTCGCGAGACTAGGATAATCACAGTGGCAATGTAGAAGGTTCTCAATCAAATGAGGTTATATGCAGGGACTTGAAGGGCTATCACAAGAAATAAGAAGAGGCACTGTATTGTATGCTCTTTCTTTGCCATACCATCAACAAAATGATATTTCATTCACGAAAAAAATAAAAATAAAAATTTTTAGCCATTGAATAAGATATGAATTAGTAAATTCAAGCCATGTTATACATTGATTAGAGGACAGAGTCACAGACAATCACTTTACTCGTGTTCCAAAAAGCTCACCAAAAATGCAAACCACTCACATGCATCAGCCGCAGGGAGCAAGCTCCAACTTTTAGCACACTATTATCTATACTGATCAATTAAGTGAAAAGAATTTTAACACATAAAGATGTAGTTCTTACATTTTCCTTCTGCAAAGAAGCAATTGCAGTAGACTTATTTACATCCCAAACTCTAGCAGGTCCACTCCCCACAGAGACAAGAAAATTCCCGTCAGGACTGCATGAAAAATCAAGATCGTTGATGTCCAGAAAATGTAAAATATATTTCAACTTATAGATATAGTGGCAATTACGCTTGCATCCGTGCACCTGAAATCTAAGTCTTTAACTGAAGCATGAGCCTTCCCCTCATCAAGAATAAGTTCCATGCTAGGCCACCTCAAAACACGCAGCTTACCGTCCTGCACAACACCAATGAGTAAGAATGGGAAATTCATAGGCAGAGAAGCTGGGCGGCACCCAATAATAACACATAATTTCAAAGAGCTGCCTACTAGTAAAAGTGATTACTACCTCCGTCCGCAACAAAAGTGACACGTTTTTACTTTTCACACAGATTAAGAAACTTGATAAACATGTTATCTTTAACTATTATAGAGACATGTATGCCATTTAGTCATTTCTTTGTTTCAGTAGGTGAAATATTAATGGGTAATTAATGGATAGGTGATCAAGGGAATATATGAATAAAGAGTAATAAATGATGTATTTGTTTTCTAAAATGACACTCGTTACGGGACAAATTCTTCATAAAAAAAGTTTCACTTTTTGAGGGATGGAGGTAGAACTAAAAAGCTTTAGTCAGGAAAACTTACTTGAATCACAAATGTATTATGTGTAAACACTCAGAAGAAGCATGAAAGGCTATAGTGATTACTAAGTGATGGCTATAGAATTTCTCATCTAAAATTCAGATCAATTTCAGATGCTTAAAAAACACAATAGAAAGCCTTTCCAATTTATCGAAACAGAAACAACGCACAGTAAATCATAGCTCCTGAAAGTATATATTCCGTATATCAAAGGCCTTGCAAAAAAGACAATAATATCAAAAGGCAGGCAGACATAAGCAATAAATGATGTTGCGTCATTCTGCTTTCTATCTCAGTGTTTAATTTCACCCACCCAGTCTTTAATTATATATATGTCACATACACTGCCAACTCCAGGCATAATAGAGAAAACAACTATGTATACCAATTACTTTGCTTCTATGTTGAACATCCATTTGACAGATGAAAAAGACTTACCTCTCCACCAGCAGCAAGTAAGGATCCGTCCTTATCAAAAGCTAGTGCTAACTGTTGACCGACATCTTCCAAATTACTTAAGACTTTCTCAGATGATTTTATAGTCAAGGAATATTCATCCTTTTGCTTCGCAGCATCCCATTCGTACCATCTATACCAAAAGAAGAGAATTTTATACTCAAAGTCAGATCAGATGAGTTCCAATTATGATGACTCAGGTATATAGTAGACTCATAAGAAGACGAAATCACAGTGCACTAAAAATCCTGCATCTTTAGGCTATACGGAAGTGTAGTGCTCACTGTTCCGACGAAAACTAATGTTAGCGTAAAATTCACACTGTTAAGCAGAAAATACAACTTCAACAGTTTCTTCAGGAAGCTGCTAAACAAAAATAATAGTTAAAACACAATATAATACATCTTACTCCAAGAATGGCCATTTCTCACTGACAATACAAGTACGCCATGCTTCCAGACCACAAGTATACTACTTTGTCTTCCATAACTAATTTCACCAAGCCAAGAAAACAGAATTACTCTGAAATTCCTACTTCCTGAGATATGTTGTAATCTCTTAATCTCCAACTACAGCTGAACTCAACTCACCAATATTCCAGAAACTGCGGTTAAGAGTAAACTCCTCCTATTCATGCTTTTATCTGAATTTTATTCTAACTACTAATTTCCTTGTCATCATAGGCATAAAACTTCCTCTACCCAGTGAATTTATATACATACTCCGCATTACGGTTACAGAGACAATGATGAGAATGAAAAAGAATAGCTTACCGACAGCTTTGGGAAAACGAACATACAAGACCTTCACCTCCCGGATGAACTGCAATTCTATATGGTAGGTCTCCCCCAGTTTCGATCTTTGCAACCTTCGATATGTGAAGGATAAATTAAGCATCAAAACTATGCTTTCCAGCGAAAAATCAAAATTTCTAAAATCAAATTGAAATCAAATGTTGTACATTTCTGGATTAACATCCACATGAATTATAAGTTCAATTTGCTCGAAATCCCGTTGAATACGTGAAATAAGCTCTCAATGATCCAAAACACATTCAAAATCAAAATAAAATTAACCTTATATTAAAATAAGTAGAGGCATACAGGTTGATCGGAGAGTGAATTCGATTCCAAATCAAATGTTGATATAAGAATAGCATTGAGAATGCCGCTGCGGCCTTCTCCTCCACCTCCGGCGAGGACTACGTGGTTAGACACGCAGGCTTTCCTATCCGCACTGACGTCTCCGTCCTCTTTCTGCGTTGACTCCGACGATTCGGTGATGGATTGAAAGACGGCAGAAGGTACCCAGCCGGCACCGTAGATTGGGACTCCATACTTCTTGCTGCTTGGAGCGTCAAAATTATTGATGCTCTTCACCATTTTTTTTTTTCAAGTTGTTTTACTCAGCGATCTCAGATGTCAGTGGGTATAGTCGTAGTTCCGAATGTATATACATCCGCACAAATTTTACTATGGTTCAGGACCAAATTCTATATGGTGTGTCCAATCAATATGATTTGAGAGAATTATAGTGGACCCCTATGTATAAAAACCAATCATGTTTTTTTAAAGTGATGATATGGTGGTCCAAAAATTTGGTCCAGGACCACCATAAAACTACTGATACATCCGGAGCACATTTCCAGATTTGACAGGATTAATGCAGTGGTTTTATGGTGGTCCAGGATCATCATGTCACACTTGTCCACCAATGAGAATCCTTATAAGAAGTGCAAAAATGTAAATTAATGGCATTTATATTTTACACGGTGGGCCCTTGTGTGTTTTGTTGCTTTTCTATTGGTCCTGGATCATCAAGTCATACTTGGTCCAGGACCATAATAAAATTTCCGTCATTAATGACACAAAGGTCAATTTATTAGGGCATTATATCTCGTGTAAATTTCGATTTTGTAAAGGTTGAAATCTGTTTTCAATCATTCCATAGTCGAATTTTATGTATAATTAACTCTGGAAGGGTTGAAAACAGATTTCGACTTTTACAAAGTCGAAATTTACATGAGGTGTGATACCCGAGTAAATCGCATGTGGTGCCATTATAAATACTCATCCCAATTTTGTGTCAAATCTCTATTTTAGCCTTCGACTCATACTAAAAGTGTACTGGTAAAACCTTTTTTTTCCTACTTCGAAAAAAAGAAGGTGAGCCGAGACTTCTTTTGGGGCCATGAACGGTCCTCCCGCAAGATGCACTACATCTTCTGGGATACTATATGCAACTAAAAAGATACAGTGGGTCTAGGGATTCGCAAGCTACGTCAGATGAAATTAGCCATTTTAGCCAAAATCGGTTGGCAACTCATCCAAAATCAGGACCGCTATAGGTGAGGGTTCTGCGTGAAAAGTATGGTAGCCTGCTATCTAGCCCGAAACCGAATTGGTCATACACTTGGCATAGCATATGTGCGGCTGCGAAGATAATCACGGAAGGGACTTCTATTAATGAACATGGGGACATCATTTGGAATGCAGAAACAAATGGTAAATTCACGGTTACAAGTGCCTACGAGGTCTAGAACCCACGCAACTCGGATGATAATGAGAGATCCAAATGGAAGAAGATATGGAGCATCAAGGGACCACAACGAGGTAGTCTTTTCCATTGGTCCGTGCGATATGAGAGTCTACCTACATCATCCATTCTTTTTTTGTTGACACATATCTAATGATGATCGATGTCTTATCTGCCAATCAGCCACCGAGACCCTGTTGCATGCCCTCCGAGATTGTGATTGGGCTTGGAACATTTGGAAGCTACTCATTTCTAGCAATAAATGAAGCCTATTTACATATGCGACAATTGTCATGACTGGCTAGATCTATGCCTCTCAACGAAGCTATCCAATTATACGGATACTAGTCTTTGGTATTGGATATTTAGCGAGACTGCTTGGGATATTTGGTTCTGGCGTAATAAGGTCATCTTTGACCCAAGTGAAGGCCCACCTCCTGCCTTCGTTTTTTGCCAATAAAAGTGTTAGAAAAGCTAGGGATTTACGTTTAGCTTGGTGCAGTACGAAATAAATTGTAATAGTTGTAGTTGTTATTGTACATATTTGAACATTGTGTTCTGAGAATATATAAAATCGATTCCCTTTTAACCAAAACTTTTTTCCTAATGGCATAGACCAGTCAATAGTATACTACTACAATTTGGACATACATTAGATACAAGGCCTGTTTTGTTTTTTGTTTTTTGCCGATGATAAAGAAAATTTTGATAAAATTTACTTCAAAATTATCTTTTCGAGTTGGTTCAGCTATGCTCCCTTCAGATGCGAAGGTCCAGTCACTGCTCATCCCTAATTCACATTCTTGGGATCAGGATTTGGTTCACAGTCCTTTCTTCCCGCATGAGGCCCGGGCTATTCTTAGCATTCCTTTGTCGGAGGGGACACACAATGACGATATCATGTGGCATTATGAACCTCGTGGGTGATATACAGTGAAATCTGGATAAAGACTGGCCACCCAGTTTCACCTTTTGCAGTCCGGGCCATTGACATCTAGCCAGAAGGATAGGGTTTGGCGACAGATTTGGTATTTTCCAGTTCGGCCACGTATAACTCACTTTCTGTGAAGGTGCATGCATGAATGTTTATCAGTTGGGGACTTGTTATGTCGGCGGGACATGGGTAGTGGTGCGTGTGATTTATGTTGGTCCATTTTAGAGGACCTTCGTCATGCTTTGTTCCATTGTGTGATTCTTAGAGCTGTGTGGGGAAGTATAGGGGATAGAGTCCTTGATGAGGGCCTCCGGAGGAGCCCGGATTTCCGATCGTTGTTGGGGTACCTCTTCTCTACGTGCGATGAGTCTCACATGGCACATCTAGTTAATACCTTGTGGTATATTTGGAAAGCACAGTGTGGATGGATTTTAGGTGGTTAGGCAGTGGATATTGGTAGACTTGTTTCGATTGAGGAGTGTGACGCTCGGGAATATGCACGTCTCGTGCAGTCTCCTCTTCATGAGCCGGTTGGTTTGTCATGGCCTACCACTTGGCAGCCGCCCATTGATAATCGAGTTAAGATCAATGTTGATGCGTTGCTTTGTTGTGGATGCCTGTGGCTATGGAACCGTGTTTCAAGGGTCGGATGGTCATATTCTGCGTGCTTGCTTGGGCAGACTGGGTACGGAGCTTAGTGCTCTTTACAGGGGCTTCCTCTTGGCGTGCGAGTGGGGGTATCGTTCCATATGCTTGGAGTCTGATTTCCTTTCCTGAATTCAGCACATTCAGTCCTACTAATGATTTCACCTCTCTTGGCTGCTTGGTTAAGGAATGTTCGCATTTGGCGAAGTTTTTTTCCTTTCATTTTCGTTTGTTAAAGGAATGGGCAATAGACCGTCTCACCTCTTAGCCCAAGAGGGTTTAACTTATCTTGGCTTTGTGGATTGTGGTAATTTGTGTTGTATTAACTTGTCAAAGTATTACAATTGGTACAGTTTATATACTAGTAAACTAGGTATGGGTAAGACAGTAAATACACATTACATAACTACAATTGGTAGGTTATAACCAAAACTACGTCGTATCAATAATGTCTTCAACACGACCCCGCAATCCCGTGGGTAAAGAGTACACGCGGAGATTGGTCTTCAAAGTTGCAAAACGAGGGTTACCCAGCGGTTTGGTGAGGAGATCCGCAAGTTGATCTTTCGAAGTGAGGAAGGCAACGGTGAGTTTCTTGGCGGCAATGAGTTCACGAACATGATGGAAGTCAATCTCAATATGCTTAGTACGAGCGTGAAACACGGGGTTATAGGCAAGGTAGGTGGCCCCGATGTTATCACATCGTAAGGTCGGAGTCGGCGTAGAAATAAGCATGTCATTGAGAAGGCTGCAAAGCCACTGTATCTCGGCAGCAGTATTGGAGAGGGTTTTGTACTCTACTTCAGTGCTACTCTTGGAGACCGTGAGATGTTGTTTGGTACGCCAGCTGATGAGATGGTCACCAAGGAAAACGCAATAAGCACCAATAGATCGGCGATTATCCGGGTCAGCCGCCCAATCCGAGTCAGAGTATGCCCGCAAATGGAGAGTATTGTGACGAGAGAAGAACAAACCCTCAGAGATTGTGAATTTGAGGTAGCGAAGCAGACGTTTGACCGCGAGCCAATGAGCATCAATAGGGGCATGCATAAACATACTAGCCTTATGCACAGCAAAGGCAATATCTGGGTGAGTGAAACTCAAGTATTGAAAGCCCCTTACAACCGTACGATACAAGGCAGGGTCCGAAAAAGTGGGACCCGGATCATGGTGAAGCCGAGCGGAGGTAGCCATGGGTGTAGAGCACGGTTTCGATTTATCCAGTTGGCCTTTTGGAGGAGGTGGAAAATGTACTTGCGCTGTGTAAGAAATAAGCCATCCGGCGTGTGAAGCGCCTCAACACCAAGGAAGTAAGATAGGGTGCCAAGATCCTTAACCGGAAAGTGTCTGCCAAGAAACCGAATTACCTCGTCAACCTGAGTGGGCCTGTTGCCCGTAATGATGATGTCGTCGACATAAATGAGAATATAGAGGCGAACAGTACCACAAGAGTAAACATACAAAGAGGTATCAGCTTTGGAGCCCACAAAGCCGAATCTGGTGAGTATCTCAGTGAAGCGAGAGAACCATGCCCGAGGTGCTTGCTTAAGACCGTATAAGCTCCGCTTTAAGCGGCAAACATAGTCAGGGTGATCCGGATGAGCAAAACCGGGGGCTGAGCCTTGTACACTGTCTCAGTGAGATTGCCGTGAAGAAACGCATTTTGAATATCCACTTGTCGAAGCGGCCAACCCTGAGAAACAACAAGAGATAACAAAACACGAATGGTAACAGGCTTAACCACAGGACTAAATGTTTCGGTGTAGTCGATACCCTCAGCTTGATGAAAACCTTTGGCCACAAGACGGGCCTTGTAACGATCAATATGCCCATCCGCATGGTGTTTGGTACGAAACACCCACTTATTACTGACCACATTCATATCCGTGCGATAGGGCACTAATTCCCATGTGTTAGTACGAAGTAGAGCAGTTATTTCATCTTGCATGGCGTCATGCCACACTTTGTGTTTAGAAGCCTCAGTGTAAGAGGTAGGATCATGGGTGGAGGCGTCGGTGATAAGGGCTTTGGGTAAAGGGTATCTGATGAAGTCGGGGTTTTGTTTCGGTTTGAGTGTGTTGGTATGGGTGCGAGTGGTCATGGTATGATGGGAGGAGGGGGGAGGTGGTGGGTTTGGATGCGGTTGGGGTGAGGGAGAGGGTTGTACAACATGAGAGGGAGAGGGTGGGGAAGTGGCTTCGGGTGGGGGGATTGCCGTAGGTGGGAAGAGGGTGGGGGGTGTGGTGTTGGTGGTGCGAGGTGCCGTGGGGTGGGAGGGTAGGGAGAGAGGAAGAGGAACAGTGACAGAGGTGGGTTGGGGAGTCGTAGGGTTTGGTGTATAAGGGAAGACGGCCTCGTCAAAGATCACATAGCGAGCAATATATATGCATCCGGTAGAGAGGTCAAAACACTTGTAACCGTGGTGAGATGGAGAATACCCGAGGAAGATACAGGTTTTAGAGCGAAAGTCGGTTTTGTGACGGTTGTAGGGATGAAGGTTTGGCCAACAAGCACAGCCAAAGACCCGAAGGAAGGTATAGTCGGGCTTGCGGTGATGGACAAGTTCAAAGGGGGATTTGTGATCTAAGACACGAGAAGGAAGGCGGTTGATGATGTAGGTGGCGGTGGTGAAGGCATCTTCCAGTAGGGCAAAGGAAGATTAGAGTGGGCGAGGAGGGAAAGACTGACTTCAACAATTTGACGATGCCGACGTTCGATGGCACCAATTTGTTCATGGGTGTGGGGGCAGGAGCGACGATGTTGAATGCCGAGGGAAGTTAGGGTATGTTGGAAGTGACGATATTCGCCACCCCAATCTGTTTGTATGGCTTTAAGTTTGGTGTTAAATTGGCGTTCTATAAGCGCAAGAAAGTGTGGAAATATTGTTTCAACGTCAGATTTAAGTTTTAAAGGATAAAACCAAATAAATTTAGTAAAGTCATCAAGAAAGCTCACATAATAACGGTTACCATAAATTGAGGACTCAGTGGGACCCCAAACATCCGAATAAATTAAATCCAAAGGGGAACTAGAAGTAAAACTAGAAATGTGTAACGTTTGACGTTGACTCTTAGACAGTTGGCAAGGTGCACAAACCGCTTCCGGTGCCTTATTTGGAACAGAAAAAGGTAAACTACGTAAAGCTTGACACAGAACCGGGTGAGAGCAATGGCCGAGACGTTGATGCCAGAGGCTGGTGGAGCGAGTGGTGGTGAGGTGAGCTTGAATAGAGCCATGGGCGGAGAAGTGATAGATGTTGGAAAATTGATGGTTAACATGGAATATTTTAAATGATATGTCATATTGGGCCTATTGGGCTTAAGTGTGTGAATAGAAAGTGTTATGGAAAGGAAAATGGGAAGAAGCTATTTCTCCCACATTGGTTGAAAGAAGGGAAAAGAGTCAATATTTATATGATGTTGTTTTAGTGTAGTTGGAATAAGAAACCAACTTTATACACAATCTCGCGCGCGCAGGGGGGAGGGGTGCAGATCCAATCCGGATTTATCCTTGGGCTTGTGCATGCCCGCGTGTCCTGCGTACACGAATGCAGCTCGATTCGAAGGGCTTACGATAAGGCTCGGTTTTGCAAATAAAATCTTTAATTTTATAAGATTTTATTTTTATTACTGAATCTTGAATGCTGCTGCTGCTGAGACTGTTCCTATTCCAATCCAACTAAGTTAATTTTATAAGATTTTATTTTTATTACTAAATCTTGAATGCTGGTGCTGCTGAGACTATTCCTATTCCAATCCAACTGAGAGACTTTCCAGTTCCAACGTGAATGCTGATGCTGAGACCTTCGAGTTCTGCTACACTTATGACATTAAATACAGTTGATGAGACTGTTCCATTCCATCTTCCATCAGTTTATCCACTCTCCTCTACTAGAGCCTGCCTATATATACAGCCACAAATGTCACAGGAAAAGGGAGCTTATGAACCAGAAGCTGTTACACCGAAATTACTCCTCCTTCTACCTTTCTTATGGAAAATAGAGAGTTCAAGCAAATAGTTCTTAAACAAGGAAGGCGTGGTGCAACTTGTCCTTGTTAACCGTTCTATCCTGGGAGACTAACGTTCCATTGAAGCTCAAGAACTCGACGGTGAGGGGATGAATTAGTCTTAAGGAAAGTGTGTTAAACACACGGCTCGGTTTCCTTCTATTTTTAATCTGTTTCAAAACAAACTGTAAGTTGTTTCGTTGTAATTTCTTTTTGTTGTAATTTTGCTTATTCGTTTTCTAGTCAATGTAATCAGATTGTGCCCATTTTACTACATAGAGTGCAACAATCTTAAGACTAATCCGTGTTTCTGTATCGGTGAGCCGATGACAGAATAATTCTGGTTCATTGACAGAATTGAAAACAAACAGTAAACTGTTGTTTACGAATCGAAGGCTCGTTTTCTGTTTCAAAACAGAGTTATAAACGGAGCAGAATTTTCGTGGAGTGATCGTCTAAGATACTCACGAATATTTTGAGTAATCATACGGGAATTCTCAAACGATTTGTTCAATAATCAGTATAGTTCGATTCGAGATCGTTCTATTTAATAAAAACACAAGTTCAAGATTGTTTTATTTAATAGAAGAGGATTCGAGATCGTTCTATTTAATAAAAACACAAGTTCGAGATTGTTTTTAGTAGAAACAATTTTGAGATTGTTTTAATTAGTATAGTTCGGTTCACGAACGTTCTATACAGTATTGAAAGAAATTTAATCTGTTTGTGTTAAATTTCAGATATGACAACCATTACGAGTCAAAAACGAATCGGTTTGTGATGATAAAATAATCTCATTGAAGTTTCCGTTCTTGAAGAAAACGAAACGAGATTAAATGGTTCAGTTTTATGTTCTTGAAGAAAACGAATCGAGTTGTAATGAAAACAAACTGGTTCTAGGAGTGGTCATAATAGATACTCAAGAAACGTTTATAATCAGTTTGTCAATTCATTTAACATATTGAGCATATTTTATGATATTATTTATGAGTAAATATTATCAACAGAAAAAATACATGATCACATGAAGATGATCAAAATTTATACATATATATATGTAATTGTGTTTGTTGTGACGCATGTGATACATTTTCTGAGGAAAATTTTGTGGACTCAAAATCATTTTGTGTAAATGAGTTTTGTTGTTATTATTTCAGGAAGGAAATAATTATTCGATTGAGAATTATTTAATTATAATTCCTTATTTGATTATAGTGTTATAATCTGTTGTGACACAACATTATTTTGTGACATAAGACGTGGAGTGTTAATACTCACAAATTCGTTGAGTGATTTTATTTGATACTCACGGAATAATAAAATATTATTAAAATTCTTCGAGAAATTTAAATGTATGTATATTAATGGATGTAGTCCATTTTGTGGTCATTGGATCTATACATGTAATCATATGAGAAAGCATATGATTTATTAATGCATATTATAATTAAAGTGTTGTGACTTTTAATATTCTATAACGAATTTATTAGTAACGCAATACTTTATTATCTGTCCAAAATTTTAATACATGTTATAAAATAGATGTAAATTTTATCAATTTAAAATTTAATTCTATACATGTTATGAAATAAAATGAATTTGCTTTAAAATTATAGCGGGAGTCTGAGGATACTGTCTATAATGCAAATTTTATTATGTTGGTATCGTCGTGTTCGAACCAAATAATGGAGGAATTGTTGAGTTTATGTATTTACAACAATTATTGAGGTGCATCATTGTAAATAACGTGTGTGCAACCGTATGATTATTTGTGTGAATTAAATCGGGTTTGATTTAAATCGGGTTGTATCTTGTGAAATACAAATTGTGTTGAACTTAATACAAGTATATGACCGGATGATCGGTTAGTGGAATATGAACCGTTGCAATAATGATTATTGAAACGTTTCATTGTCAAAGTTAATGAGAATTAATAGCAATCATGGTATTGATGATTATTAATTCTTAAAACGTCTATAAGGTTCAGAGATTATGAATAGTAATCATTAATTTATGATTATTTAAAAGTTCAACAGTCATAGTTAACGGGATTTAATAGTGTTGTTGATGACTATTAAAATGAATGTAAAGGTTTTAACTAAACCTAGATAATAAGTAGAATATTGATATTCTACTAACCGTTTAATGACATTGAAGATAATAAGGCTCTGATGCTTTTAAATGTTATAAGAATGAAGGTGGGAAACAACTTAGCATACGAATTTAACTATCCGTAGTGACTGCGGTGATGGATATGATGTACCGTTTCATGAGTCTTGCTGAGGCGCCGGAATCATTCATCAAACAAATACAACATATACACATGACACACCAGTCACAGGGTATTGCTGAACGCAAGAACTCAACTCTTAAAGAGCTGATGAATGCTACGTTTTTAAGTTCAGGTTTAACTCAGAACTTGTGGGGGACGCTATTCTCTCGGTGAATTTCATTCTTAATAAAATCCCTTCTAAGAAGAAGGATGAAACCCCATATGAATTGTGGAAATGTTGCAAACATTACTACAAAATCATAAAAATGTGGGGGTGTGTGGTTAAGGTTGAAGTACTTAAATCTAAAAAAGAGATGATAGGATCTACAAACCTTTGATTGTATATTCATTGGATATGCACACACTAGTAGTGCTTATCGGTTTCTTGTATATAAAATCAGATAACCCTAAAATACACAACAATACGATAATGGAATCAAGAAATGCATCATTCTTTGAGAATGTATTCCCGGCTAAAACAAATGAACCTAGTTCATTAAAACGTGTTCATGTTCAGGATCACCCTTCTGAACAAGTGAATGAGGAAGAGCCAACTGAGGTTGAGCCAAGAAGAAGTAAAAGGTCGAGGACTGAAAAATCTTTTGGTAAACATTTTATCACATATATGTTAGAAACAGATCCTCAAAATTTTAAGGAAGCTACCACTTCTTCTGAAGGTCAAATGTGGAAAGAAGCAATAAATAGTGAAATAAATTCTATATTGCAAAATCATACATGGGAGTTAGTTGATCTACCTCCAGGATGTAAGCCACTAGGATCAAAATGGATCTTTAAGAGGAAAATGAAACCTGATGGATCTATTGATAAATATAAGGCCAGACTAGTAATAAAAGGTTATAGTCAAAAAGAAGGTCTTGATTATTTTGACACATATTCTCCAGTGACGAGAATAACTTCCATTAGGATGGTACTTGCTATAGCCGCTTTGTGTAATTTAGAAGTACATCAAATGGATGTGAAAACCGCTTTCTTAAATGGAGATTTAGAAGAAGAAATCTACATGGAACAACCTGAGGGTTTTTCTAGTCCAGGACAAGATAAGAAAGTGTGTAAATTGGTTAAGTCATTATATGGCTTAAAACAAGCACCAAAACAATGGCATCAAAAGTTTGATCATGTTATGCTTGAAAAAGGATTCAAAATCCACAAGTGGCTTTGTATTCACGTTAGGCGGTGGAGCCGTGTCTTGGAAATCTTCCAAACAAACCGTGATAACCAGATCCACAATGGAATCTGAGTTTGTAGCATTGGATAAATGTGGGGAAGAGGCAGAATGGTTGCATCAATTCCTAGAGGATATTCCTCAATAGCCGAAGCCAGTGCCAGGAATATGTATTCACTGTGACAGTCAATCGGCGATTGGAAGAGGACAGAATATAATGTATAATGGTAAGTCTAGGCACATACGCCGAAGACATAATTCCATTAGACAACTACTCTCAACTGGTATGATTACCTCAGACTATGTTAAGTCAGAGGATAATCTTGCGGATCCGCTAACCAAAGGGTTAAATAGAGAGGTAGTTGCTAAATCATCAAGAGGAATGGGACTAAAGCCCATGGAATAAACTTTTGTGAAGGAAAACCCAACCTTGTAGATTGGAGATCCCAAGATCTTGGTTCAATGGGAAAACCTAACTGCAAAAATAGAGATCACTGTGGGGGGTTACCCTCCATCTCATTCCTAAGATGAAAAACAGTGAGAACGAGGATAAGCTTACCAGTAAAGCTTTTAATGATTTGTGTAAGAAGAATAATTCGAGAAATTCTGAATTATAGAATCACCTATGTGAGAGAGAAGAGGGGCCGCTTCAAAGGGAATTGTATAGGGCGCAATTCTTAGAAACTCTTGCAGAACCAGGCAGATGTCCACGGCCAAAATGGAAGTCTTCTATTCCCTACTTCTTACCACCTTCCAATTCTGCTACACTTATGACATTAAATACAGATGATGAGACTGTTCCATTCCATCTTCCATCAGTTTATCCACTCTCCTCTACTAGAGCCTGCCTATATATACAGCCACAAATGTCACAGGAAAAGGGAGCTTATGAACCAGAAGCTGTTACACCGAAATTACTCCTCCTTCTACCTTTCTTATGGAAAATAGAGAGTTCAAGCAAATAGTTCTTAAACAAGGAAGGCATGGTGCAACCTGTCCTTGTTAACCGTTCTATCCTGGGAGACTAACGTTCCATTGAAGCTCAAGCACTCGACGGTGAGGGGACGAATTAGTCTTAAGGAAAGTGTGTTAAACACACGGCTCGGTTTCCTTCTACTTTTAATCTGTTTCAAAACAAACTGTAAGTTGTTTCGTTGTAATTTCTTTTTGTTGTAATTTTGCTTATTCATTTTCTAGTCAATGTAATCAGATTGTGCCCATTTTACTACATAGAGTGCAACAATAGAGACCATCACGAACCGAGCCTTTAAGATGAACTTTGCTCGAATAGTCCTTCACGAGAAAGAAATTGTCATGAAACTCGAAAAAGACAGAATTATCAGAACAAAAACGATGTACCAATAATAGATTTTTGGTGAGTGAATGGGAAACAAGAACTTGGGATAATTGGTACGTGTGTGTGGGAGTACAGAGTTTAGAAGAACCACAATGAGAGATGGACAAACCTAAACCGTCGCCAACGTGAACTTTTTCGGGACCGTCATAAGGCTCAGAATTAATGTTTAGGTTGCGCATGTCATTGGTAAGGTGATGAGTGGCACCAGTGTCGGGATTCCATTCAGAGTTGGGTTTATAGTGGGGGTGGTGGCATAAGCTTGAGGGGGACGGGGAGTACGGTTGGGTGGGGGTGGGATTGCAGCCGGGTCAGCTGATTGCTCATACCTGTACGAACACGAATGGGCAGTATGCCCTATTTTTGCACAAATTTGACAAGTGGGAGTAGAATCGTTACCAGTAGTGTTGTTACGCGAATTACCACGGCCACCACGACCACGCCCCCCACGGCCTTGGTAATTGAGGGAATGACCACGATAATTTTACGAGTTGCCAGACGGTTGTCCTTGGGCCGAGCCTTGGGTGCCGCGAGCATAGTGGGCCGATGCCTATGAGGGAGGAGGAGCAGGAGAGATTGAGATCTGCCGTTGATGCTGGATGCGCGCTTCGGTGGTAAGAAGTAGGGAATATAAGTCTTCCGGTGATACACGGTCACGGATAGAGAGCATAGTTACGAGCGAGTCATATTCGTGCCCGAGGCCGGCAAGCAAATAAGCCAAAAAATCATCATCAGAGAGTGGGTGGCCGGCAAGGTGTAATTCATCAGCAATGTTTTTCATTTTATAATAGTAAGCAGTGGTGGAGAGCTCATTTTTCCGGGTGGAAGCAAGGTCGGTTCGGAGCTGGACCAATTTTGCTCGGCTCTGAGAGGCAAAAGAGGACTGTAATGCAGCCTAAATCGAAGCAGAGGTCGTAGCTGTGTAAACCTGCGTAGTACGTCATCAGTAAGCGACGAGGTAATGACAGATAAGATCATGTTATCCGTTTTTGTCCAAAGAGCCATGTGAGCCGCATAATCAGGGTTAGCAGCGGTGGTGCCATCAGCGGCAGGGATGGTCGGCGATGGTGGTGAGAGGGTGCCATCAACGTAGCCAAAGACACCCTGACCACGGAGATACGGAACGATCTGAGCCCGCCATAGATTGTAATTTTGGCGGGTCAATTTGGTAACGTGGATTGTCGAAGAAGGAGTGAACGTCGGATATGGTGGCAGTGGCGTGGTGGCGGCAGCAGCAGTTGCGGTAGCAACAACAGTGATGGTGGGATCGGTTTCACCTGTTTCAGACATGGCGACGAGAAGAAGAGCAGCGCTGGTGATGCAGTGTGTGTGGGCGATCGATCGAAGAAGACGACCTGTGGTGGTTGCCGGCGGTGAGGGTAAGCCGAACTGGTTAATTTGCTGTGCTGGTTTTTTTTTGTGTTAACCTAGCTCTGATACCATGTGGTAATTTGTGTTGTATTAACTTGTCAAAGTATTACAATTGGTACAGTTTATATACTAGTAAACTAGGTATGAGTAAGACAGTAAATACACATTACATAACTACAATTGGTAGGTTATAATCAAAACTACGTCGTATCAATAATGTCTTCAACATGGATTAGGGGTACTTCACCCCAGAACACTTTATTGCTCAGTGTACTTCTGATTTACTTTAATATTACTTTGGTGGTTTGGCTAAAAAAAATTATCTCGCCATACAATTTTTTATTTATTAAAAAGAAATTGAAACTCTTATGTGGAAAATGAATCTCAAATCATTTCCTTACCAGAATCAACGAAGGTAAGAAGGGGAATTTGGGGAAACAATAAACTAGGGTTTTCACCCTTAGACAAAATAAAATGGGGTTTTTCTCATTACAATTGTAAAAATGTAATATGATGTCGTTTTTTCTCATATTTCCCTATATATACTCTTTGTCTAAGGACCCCACGAGTATACAAAATAAATACACAGAAAGAAAGATAAAACTACAAAATATAAAATGTAACACCCCTCAAGATGGGTTTATGGGTTTATGAGCTATAAATGTCAAGTAAATGCAGGTTTGGACAGAAGGGAGTGAAACAAGGGACCATTCAACGTTTTTGTGAACAAATCCTCCAATTGATTAAGTGTTGAAACATGGACCATCTCCATAAGAACATCTTGGGCCTTATCCTGAATAGTGTGACAATCGATTTCGGTATGTTTGATGCATTCATGGAAAATGGGATTGTGGATAAGGTATATAGTGCTGACATTCTCACAGCGTAGAGGAACTGGTTTGGGAAAAGGAATGGTCCTGAGCCAAATAGCATAGCCATTGTATTTCACAACTGGCCAAAGCTAACGAACGGTATTCAACTTCTGTCGAACTGCGCGATACATTGGTCTTTTTTTTTTTAATTTCCAAGAGACCAGAGCGTCCTCAATGAACATACAATAGCCTGCGATGTTGTGCTTAGTGTCTTTGCAGGCACCCCAATCAAAGTCAGCAAAGCCACATAGAGTAATTGGGTTATTTGTAGAGTTGAACATACACTTGTCTGGGGCAAATTTAACGTAACGAAGAACCTGTTGTGCAGCATGAAAGTGATGAACTGTGGGTGCATCTAAGAATTGACTTAATTGCTGGGTTGCAAAACAAATGTTTGGACGCGTAATAATCAAATATAAAAAACTTGCCCACTAGACTTTTATAAGCAGAATTATCAAACAATAACTCTGAATTCCCAAGATATAACGGCAGCTTGGACTTCATTGGTGTAACAGCTCCTTTGTAACCCAGCAAATCATGATCTTCAAGCAGGCTAAGAACATATTTGCGCCGGGAAATCACAATGCCAGAATGTGATCTTGAGATTTTTAAACTAAGAAAATACTTGAGATCACCCAGATATTTGATTGTTGTCTTTGGTTTTGCGTAATTTACTATTTATCCTGGTGGCGTAAGCTTTTGTAATTTCCTTCCACAAACCAATATCCGCATGTTCAATTCACAACAGAAGCATTTTATATATATTTTTACCTGCTTGCATTAGCACCTTTTTTTCCTATTAATTTAGTACTTTTTTTTTCCTGTTTGCATTAGAACATTTTTTCCCCTTTAATTTATCCCTTTTTTTTTCCGAGGAAAATCAACAAAATATATTAAATCAAGTCCGCTAAGGAAGCGGCAATTACATCATGTGGGGATGAACACCCCAAGAAATAGCCCCCACCGCCGCAACTCTATGTCGAGCAAGGAGGTGAGCCGGGACATTACCAGAACGCTTAACAAAAGAAAATTTACATGACGTAAAAGAAGCATAAGCCAAAGCACAATCCTTAGCTAAACAACCAAAGACGGAAAGGTCCTCCGACAAATGAGACAGTGCTTGGACACATGGTAAACAGTCACTCTCGACAATCACCGAGGGGAGACCAAGGTGGCCTGCCTCTACTAATGCCACAACGATCGCGCGCATTTCTAGCAACTCTGGTGCATCACCTCGCTCAATATGGAAGGAAAATGCAGCAACAATAGATCCCACCGAGTCTCGGAAAATCACTCCAACACCTGAGCCTGTAGCCGTCACCGATGCGTCCGTATTACACTTCCAAAACCCCAAGGGTGGAGGGCTCCAAGCAACCGGGTGAAGTACATTGCCTACCTCATGCTGAGATCCCAATACCACATGCGCATACTCCACTGCCGCTGCTTTAGACATCGAGACAACCCGCAAGACATAAATCGACACACCCTCAAAAACCGCACTGCAGCGCGCCTTCCATAAATACCACAAGATCAAGCAAAACTCAGACACCTCATCTACCGAAAACTGCAACACCAGATCCCCGAAGAACTCCCGAAACCCGGAAGACAGCAGAGCCAGCCGATCACTGAACGACGACGCCTTCCAAATCGCCATAGCATAGTCACAATCAAATAAGTCGTTAAACATAGACTCTGATTCCTACCCACACGCTAGACAAACACCATTGTCAAGCTGCCGCCGGCACAGGTTCTCCCCAATCGGTAAGCACCCCTGCAGGCATCTCCAAAGGAAGTGATGTACTCGTGGCGGAGCAATGACCCGCCAGACATCACGCCACACCCTATCAGCCCCAGATGAAGACGAGCCACCAACCCCAGAATATAGCCCACCCCGCAAACTCAGAGCTAAGAAATAACCAGACTTAACTGAATAGCATCCCTTTCGATCATAATGCCAGATACGTTATCAGGATGAGTAGGCCCAGCAATAGGGGCCTGAAGAATCGCATCAATCTCTCAAGAATGGAAGGCCTGTTGCAGTAGGGGGAGATTCCACTGCCGACCCCCAGGCATCATAAGGGCGTGAACCTGTAAATCCGTCGGCATCGGCCGAGATACATGAGAGATGCGGAAGGATGGAGGCCGAGCGATCCACGCATCATGAAAAGCATAAATTGAGTGGCCACCTACACGCCAACGAAGGCCAAATAGTAGCAAGCCTCGCCCCTCAAATAGACTGCATCAAAGGAAAGATGGCGATGCCTCAAACCCGCTGCAATAACTGTCATGCCTGGGTGATACTTAGCATTGAGAACCTGACTGACAAGGGTCGCAGGATGCTACAATAAACACCAAGCCTATTTTTCCAGTAAGGACATATTAAAGGCCTCGAGATCACGAAAGCCTAAGCCGCCCAAATGCTTAGGCAGACAACAAACCTCCCAGTTCCGCCAATGAACCTTCCGCTTATCCTCCGGGTCCCCCCAGAAAAAACCCCGAATATAGCGCTCTAGTTCCCGAACCAGCGTAGCTGGAACCTTAA
Source organism: Gentiana straminea (assembly GCA_036785695.1). Lineage (NCBI taxonomy): Eukaryota > Viridiplantae > Streptophyta > Magnoliopsida > Gentianales > Gentianaceae > Gentiana > Gentiana straminea. The sequence continues at coordinate 2,738,667 of JAVUPR010000366.1, forward strand.
AACGTTGTATAACAAAAGTGGGTATAGCTTGCAACAAAGACTTTATCATAACCTCCTTACCCGCAGGTGATAAGAGCTTGTCCTTCCAGCCCGACAATTTCTTCCAAACCTTTTCCCGTAGGAAGTCAAACACCTGCCGCTTATTGTGCCCCGCAGCGAAAGGCATACCAAGATATTTTCCTGTCCCGACACCTATTGGAATTTGTAGAAAATGAGAGATATGATCTCGCATCTCCTGCTGCACCCCTCTGCTAAAGTATAACCAAAACACAATCAATGTTATATTATTACTAGCATAATGCACGTGCGTTGCACGTGTCGGTGTTGGTTAAATTTATATATTTATATGAAGACAACATAATTTAACGTTATACATTGTTAAGTATGTGTTTAATTATAAAATAATTGTAAAGTGTACAATGACAACCTTGTATGAGTTGATTGTTTCAATTGTAAATTCCATTGTGGAATAAATATCAATACAAATAGAATCTAAACAACTTAACATTATGAACACGTCTATTGTTACAACATAATATAATCCACCTGAATCATAAAAGAATGGATACTTAAAAAATCTCTGGACATGTATGAGGGCTTTATTCAAAGGCAATCAAAGACCTCCCACCAATTGTTTCTCAGGGGGGTTTATTGACCCTCATATCAGATGACGGGAGACGAGTACTGAATATTTTCAGGTCAATATTCTAAGTCCGGAAAATCTCCTCCATGGCAGCGTTGACTGTAAGGGAGGATCGAATATTCTCTACACCAAGAAGTACGACCACAACCTTAGATGAGTTTGTACCTTTCTTTTGAGCGGGTTGAGGACTTTCAAATGAACCCAAAACTTCTGTGATGGAGAGGTCATTTAGATTTCAGGGAGGATTTAGGTTTCTAAAGAAGAAATGAATTACTTTGTTGATAATGCGCATACTCTGAAAAACAAAAAGACTTTGATTATAATGGAAAATCGAAGAAATATTCAGATCTAAGGAATTTTATTTTATAATGGTGAAGTCCGAGTGACGTCTTGATTACATGATTTAATGATTAGTACGTATAGTGCAAGTGAATTGGGATCTCAAAATTTAATAATGAAGATTTATATTTCAAAAGACATCTGGAAAACACATTCATGTCAGAGAACTTTGGGTTCCCGCCTCTTAAGAAGTGCCACATCATCTCCAATCAGACCTAACCTATGACCTCCGTTCTAGCTCAGGTCTGTGGGGGATTTTGACGGTAGGTATGACTCGACGTCATACACGTGGCACCTAATGGGCGACATCAGATCATTTCACCATATAGGCCACAGAAGCTCTGCCCAATTTAGGGCCTCATACTTTAGATAACTTTGATGAAAATATGATATGAAGTGTCTCAGCTCGGACATATCATCATCGATGACTTTAGGTTTTGAGATGACTGGTCAAGTCATTTAGCAGACTATAATCGCCACAATAATGCCTTTATGATTCCCACTCTATTATGGCCCAAACTGTAAACCGTCCCATGATTTCAGTCATGTCCCCAATCATGTGCTCCAATGCATCTTTTCCGGAAAGAGGATCATATAAATATGATTCATTACTCACAAATTCAGAATTTTATTAATAGCTTGATCTCAAATCCTTTGGGTACATAGGCATTCAATCACATTGGTTCAACTATAATTCATCACAAAATCGATCAGTCAAGTAATTGGATTATCCTTACGCAGGCTAATTACCTGCCTAATGATTCATTTTTGACAATTTCAGACATCGTCTGATACTATTGTGCATTTCAGGATAAACATAAAATGATAAGAAGTTGAATATATATAAAACAAAACAATAGAAATTTATAGAAATACAAAATCTCACTCTGGAACTCAATGCTTAATGATGCAGTTGTCCTTATTGTGATCTTTCATTCTCCACGTGTCCACTTTCAGAGCATAAATTGAGTCATTAAAAAGTGTAAGAACTTTGTGTGCTTTCACTATTCATTAATAAGGGTCGTTTTTTTGTAAGAGCTCATAAGAGTAAGTATGAATCATTAATGAAAATAATGGAATAATGATAATAAAGGAATATAATATTTACGTACCAAACTGTATAACTTGTTTGTATACTATATTTTTTGTACATCTGTGGATGTTGTCTAGTTGATCTTTGAGTTTGATCAACACCTTAGTTGTTGATATTGAAGTTCCCCTTGAAAGTGCAACATATAGTTGTCCATAAGAACACCGTCCGAGGCAATCAAACTCTTGCAAATGGTTTTGCTTGTCCTTGTGCTTTATTGATCGTCATTGCAAAGAAAAGATGAATAGGATATTGCTTTCATGTAAAATGAAACGGGTATCCTTCGTTTTCTGCATGTGAGAATGGAATGTGGGATTAAAACATGCTTTCCTTAATGTTTTCCAATTGTGATTTCATCATAAATCATGTTTCCTTTGAACAATTTACATATCATCCTTGTACCATTGCATAATCATTCTGCTAGATCTAAGTTCCTTAACACCATTATCTTTGTGATGAGGCAATTCATTTGGTGTCAAAGTGTTGAGAAATTCTTCTTGATAATAATCATTATTATCTTCAATAGCCTTATTAAAGCTATGAAACAATATCCATCATCTAGAAAGGATGATATCAAATTTTCATTCAACTTATCAAAATGTCGTTAGATGTGGCAAGTATTACTCTGCTTGTAATGTATTTTGTTGAGAAAGTGTTCTCCTATGTATATGGAAAGATAGAACTGATTAAATGATTTTCGGAAACCTCATCATCATTTTCATCATATTCAATGATCATTTCGTTTGGTAACTCAATGTCTCATTTAGTGTTTGTTGGTTATTCTCCACAACTCATCCTTAATAAATATTGACTGAAATGTAGATCTCCTCTTGCTCTCATATTTTTAGAAAGATATAATTTTTCCATCACTGACCACAAATATGACTTCATCAAGGTTGCCTTCATTGTTTGTAGTATCGTTCATTTGGCACATCACTTGTCTAAAATCACCTCCAAATACAACAATCTATTTTCAAAATACGTTAGAATTTCTCATGATGTCCTTTAAGCTTTTGTCAAGTGTCTCAATTGTCATTAGACTTACTTTTCACAGTAATTTTGCATTTCCACCCTGCTTTGAAAAATTGCACATATTTGTTTCATGCACACTTGGAATTTTAAAATGTGAATAAGAAGTTCGGCCACTGAGCATAATTTCAACTGTAACTCTGGATGTGGATGTTTATATAGCTATCTATTGTCTCATTCTTAGATTTCTAGCAGAGCCTTATATATACATGTTTTCTCTGTGCCACCTGGCCCATTGATAAAGAACTTAGCACGTATTGTGGCCATTATAGACCTTATAGAAATGTTTTTGAGTATACTTTGTTGTTCAGGATTAAGCATTTCTTCTAAAATGCAATATTCTTGAGGAATCTCTATATTCAATTCATCACGAATCACTCTTAGCATATATTATATAATGTTGTTGCAGTCTTCTTGTATACTTAGCAAGTCGTAAGATGTCAAGTCTTTAGCCATCCTTTCTAGAAAATAATTTATGGATTCCAACGTTTTGGCCTAAATTGATTTAACTGACTTTATACGATCTCGCATGAAATCTTCCGACATTAATTCCCAATATGTATCCTATAGTTGTCGAATATTTGTTGGTTATGTTGGAAGTAGCGCCCGAAAGACAATTTATGTAATTGTTTTTAGAATTAATAAATGACAGATTTATTCTCATCTTATTATTTGCTTCGTGCTTGTAAGTAATACACTGCTGAAAACCCTAAGTCGTGTCATATGTAGCCATACAACTTAGTGTGTGTGTCACACATGATGATTAAGTTTATGGTGATACACTTGAAATGTTAGTCCGTGGTGAAGTTAATCAAAGTATGGGGTCTATTGATTAAACCACCATTAATGCGCCCAGAACACTTTATGGTGTGACCATCCTATCCGGACCGTCGACATTGGTTGTCTAAGTGGGGCATTTATATATGATGAGAGTCATATAGGACTGGACCGATTTAATCTGAGTTTCTCATATAATTCCGTGATTGAGAAATCTTATTAAATCACAAGATGATCATATATGGATTAACCTTAATCCTGAAGTGATTGCATACTACTACTTGTTTCGGGGTAGGGTTTGATGTGTTCGTTAAGGGTCGCTAAGAGGTGCGGTCCGAATCACTTTCACGTTGGCACTATTCTGGAATGAGTGAGAAGCGTGTGTCTCACAGATATGGAATCCATTCCTTCCTGTGGGAAGTAGAAAGACAATCCCCTTATTTGTTGATCCTAGAAACTGATCAATCTTGGGAGTTCGTATTATGAACTAATTGATCACTAGTGGGTTAATGGTAAATAAGGATAAGATGTATTGAAGAAGGTTTACGGAAATAATCCTACTTCAGTACGGATAGTCTATGGAGGGTTAGTTTATATGTAATGATTATATCAATGGACACTTATCAACTCGACTCGACGTTTTGAGAATAAGTTATATCTATAATCGATAGAGTTCAGTTTCGGATTTTATTTATGGTGGCGTAATTCCGGAATTAATAAGTTGAGTAGAAATATTTTGTTCGATGAATATTTTATTCAATTTATTATAGCTACTGGTTATAGGTCCATGGTCCCCGGGTTGGCTCCTAACACGTGAGTGTTTTCTTGTTTTATGGAACCTCGAAAATAAATTAAATAGTTGATTTATTTAATGAATATGCAATATTATTTATTTGGTAAATAATATGTAAAATAGAAAAGACATTTTCTATTAAAAATGATTTAAAAAGTGGCGCCTATTTTCAGATAATTAGGAGAAGAAATTTTTCTAGATTATGTCATTTGTGTAATTAATTAATTACCTATTTATTGGATAATTGATGGAAAAATAAGAGATTGATTTTTTGGGAATTATCTCTTATTTTGTAGCAAAAATATCTTTTCCTTATGGGAATAGGTTTTTGTGGTGTGAAAAGGATAACTCTCTTGACTAGTTATTTTCCTATTTAAAGAGAGTTCCTCCCAACACAATACACACTTGATTTGGCGCCACTTATACATTAAAAGAAGAGAAAAATTAGTTTCTCGTTCTAGTCATTAAGAGAAGAAAAACTAGGGTTTTCTTGTGCATATTCGAGGAGGTTCTAAGGCGAGGATCGACGTCCATCAGTCGTCACTAGGAGATACAATCCGGAAGACTACAGCTTCTCCCTTGGTCAATTTTATCATCTCTTTCCGGTGTGGGTAAATCTACTAATTAACCTTCTCGTAGGATTAATTAGTTATGTTTCATATCGTAAATCGCATAAACTTCCGTTGTGCAAAGATCGAGTGTCTCGATCGGTGCTACTACTCCTAGCAGGTTAACAGTAGATTAATAGAGTCGCAAACAATATTCTTAATGCATCAGGCAGTTGAATGACAATAACTTCTTTTAAGCATTCTGCGATGCTCTGGTCGGATTCTAACAAACCTCTTTTCTCTACATGTTTTTGAAACTGGTGAAATAACATAATATAATTGACTCACATGAATATTTATGTAGTTGATGTTGCTAAAAGCGATGACGTTATTGCAGTTGACATGCTTGTTTTATTTCTATGTTTTTATTTTTCCGATTATTCTTGTTTTGTTCTTTTAGTCATATTTACAAGAAATCTTCACATACCATTGCGATTTAGAGCATTATCAATTCACCTTCTATTTTTCTTCTAGTTTCCTCGACACTTCTAATCTCATTGCATCCTTCATCGTTGGTCAGTTGAGATCTTCTATTAATTTCTAGTATGTTCACATTGTCTTCTTTATCTTCACAAAAAAAACCTTCTCAATATACCGATGGAAGCGATGATAATGAAGATGATAATATAAAATAATAACATACTTTTCATTCCGCTTGTGTATGATGCAAATTTCATATTGTGCTTATCTTTATTGTAAAATTAAAATAAGAATAAAAATTACACATCACAAATATTGGTCGAAATGAGATATAATGTGTTACATTTACCTTTGGTGGATGATATCTCTTTCATCATAGTATTCTTACGCTTCCGGATTTTCAATAACTATTGAGAGTGTTTCGTATTAATAATTATTTTCGGTTTTTAATAAATATTCAATAATCAAGGTATTTAACGACAATTTTTTATATTTTTATCATCTTTATATTTTGAATTGTTTTATAATGATTATTTAATCAATAATCAACCAAGAACCTTGATGGTTTTTTTGTATATATATCTTTTCATTTAATTTTAGATTTTTCATTAAATAAATGATTTACTCATATTTTTGTTTTTATATTTGTTATTTATTTTTTCTTATTTTAAGTAATTAATGATGATTAATTAATGAATAATCAATCAAGGATTTTGATGATTTATGTTTTTACATTTTTAATTAAATCAAGGATTTGTTCATATTTTCATTTTTATATTTGTAATTTCGTTTTTTTATTTCAAGTAATTAATGATGATTAATTAATGAATAATCAATCAAGGATTTTGATGATTTATGTTTTTATATTTTTAATTAAATCATGGATTTATTCATATTTTCGTTTTTATATTTGTAATTTCGTTTTTCTATTATATAAAGTAATTAATGATGATTAATTAATGAATAATCAATCAAGGATTTTGATGATTTTTGTTTTTATATTTTTTATTTCGTGTTTCTACTTGTAATTACTTGAATTTGATGATTAATTTAGTTTTTTCTATTATTATAAATAATTAATGAATGATCAATCAAGGATTTTGATGATTTTGATGATTTATGTTTTTATATTTTTAATTAGTCAAGGATTTATTCAAATTTTCGTTTTTATATTTGTAATTTCATTTTTTATATTATTGTAAGTAATTAATGATGATTAATTAATGAATAATCAATCAAAGATTTTGATGATTTTTGTTTTTATATTTTTTATTTCGTGTTTCTACTTGTAATTACTTGATTTTCAATTTTTATATTTTATTTAAAACTAATTGATTAGATATTTAAATTAGGGAGAAACACTTTTTTGGGGAAACACACTCACACTTTTAGTATAGTAGAGATAGAGATAGAGATAGAGATTATATTTTGGAAGCATTTAAAGGCAGCACATCAATTTTACTTGGGCACACAAATTAAGAGGCATCACACTTTCAAATTATATTTTACTTAAGACACCACATTGAATTGTACACCTACTCAGCGCACCACATTGTATGTAATTTTACCTGCAACACCACACATGTCGAATCTTCAGCTATTAAAAATTAATTACAATATCATCCGTTAAATTTCAAAATATTACAATTTAATGTCTATCCATAACACCACAGTCACATTCCATCATCTTTATCCCCTCCCTCCCATTTGCACACTTTACCGTCAGCTGGAGCAAAATATCCCCGTACGAATCATTTCTTCTTTGCAATCCTATTTCATGTTTCTTACCTTTATGAGCATTTTACTTTTCCATAATCAAGTTCATTCAACTTTGGAAAATTTCATTGCAATTCCCCAGTCCCCACTACCGTGGGACTTGAAATAAAAAAATGTTTTTCTCTTCAATTAACGGGTTCAGATCCTCGGCTTTTGTTACCCGGCTTTTCCCCTACTTTGGGGACGTGGCCGGATTACAGCCGTCCGTTCGCTAACTGGAGAGAGAGCACAACACATTTGCGTGGCCGCTGTTCAGCCACGTCTGCAAAAGCTGGACGGATGCTGGGTAACAAAAGCAAGAGATCCAGTTCGTCAATTAGCTGTCTAAATTCGTTTATCATACACGCTTGCATGATTCCAAGATGGGTTCCAATTCAGTTGTTCTCTCCCGGATTCTCCTGATAAATCTACTCCCAACGGATGTCGCCCAAGTGTACTACTAATGCAATGCCAAATATTGATACAGATCCGGCGGCGGCGCTGAAGATAATACTAAGCTGCCGGATGATTACTTTGATGGAGTCCTTATTTACTTGAATCTCATTCTCATGGAGGAAGATCTGGAGCAGGGGGCTTACATGTATCAGGATTCCAATGCTCTTCATGCTGCTGCAATGGCTTTACGGCCGGATATATTAACGTGAAATATTTGTTCCGGTGAGGGAAGGGGAAGAAGATGGGTGGGTGTAAATGTGATTTTTAGTTTTAAGGGTTTATTTTATAATAATTGTCACTAGTGAAACCGATCTGGACATAGTTAATTTTAATTTTATATAGTGTGGTATCATTAGTAAAATATATCATTTAAAGATTATTGTGTGGTGCCTCAAGTAATGACATAATTTTTACACTAATGTGGTGCCTTAGGTAGAAAAACCGTGGTGCCTTTAAACGCACCCTTATATTTTTTATTTCGTGTTTCTACTTGTAACTACTTGATTTTCAATTTTTATATTTTATTTAAAACTAATTGATTAGATATTTAAATTAGGGAGAAACACTTTTTGGGGGAAATACACTTACACTTTTAGTATAGTAGAGATGTATTTACACAACAAAAACACAATCAAGGTTATATTATTATGTATTTAAGGGGACAAAATTTATTAAATGTTTCAACAAAATGTATATTATATTTTGATTGATGAAATTATTTTATATTGGATTTTTTTAAGACCACTCCGCAAAAAAATGCTCGTTCCGCCATTGATGAGGGTGTGTTACTGATATTATGAGCCTCTGTTTCAGAAAATACTTGTGTGGTGTCTTCACACGTGTGGAGCATCTACCACCACAAAGTTTCATTCTGTATTTAAACAATTAGGTTTTGATCGTTTCACATGTCACTACATCTCAAAATACATTCTCCACACAAATATTTTCCTTGTATTTCAGTCTAGTGTGTACTGTTGTGCACAGGCTAGTGGCGGCACTTAATGGTGTATGTTCTGCGAATGAGGTGCAATTTTAGTGGATTAATTTAGAATCAGGATCCTCTGTTGTATTACAGCACTGCTGTGTGTAACCCTACAGCAGAGGATCCGGCCTCATTAATTTAATGTCTTTGCATCCTATGAATTAATCATTTGTCGTAAACATCCAATCGAGGAGAGGAAATGAAGTTGATATTGCTCAAATCTATAATCGGGTAATTGGATGATTCAAGTTAGGAAATTGATACAAAAACAGATGAAAGTAATATGAATTTGGAATGAACTCTTCGAGAGAGCTGCCTACGTATCCAGTTCAAGTATCGAAATGGAATCAAGTCCCACTCGTAGTTCAGGATGTTCCTTTTATCTCTGCCGATCATGATCATCTTCCTCCACGTAGTGGGGAGTTATTGTCGGTTACCTCTGGACCTTATTGGACGTGGGATCTACCCACGTTTGTAGACAGTTAAGCCGCTACCGACTTGGTCTTCGTCATGTTCATCCGATTATTACGTCGGAGACACACGCACGAACATGGTGGAGTCCTGCTCCTTTGACCATTCTGTCCAGAAGCTTGATCTGGTCAGCATCTTGACCAGCCTGTTTATCTCTATCGTCTAACCTTTATAATGGGCCAGGCCCAATTATGAATAATCCGACCCGATGGGCCTATATATTATCATAAGTCCCCCCAGACTGGGGTGGACTGCTTTACAGCCGCCCTAGTCTGCGATGTTCTAACTTCCGTCATTAATATTTCGTGAAACGAGGCCAAGTCACATCCGGTTATTATTATACCTGTGAATTGAACCCTTACGTCGCTTCCACTTCTTGTCACATAATCACACCTTTTATTGAACGACTCCTTTATTTCAAACCTTTGGACTCTCACTTTTGCAATTACAAGTAAGTTTCTGCCTCTGTGTTATTTATTCTTCTTCCTTTTTAATTCCTTATCTATTTCATGAGTTTGAGGGCCGATACTTCTTCTAGCGGTTCTGTAGAAAAGTTGTTTCAATCGCCGGAAAAGATTCCGATCGCAATAGAAAGTGAAGAAGTGAATTCTTCTAACCCTATTCCTTGTCCCGAAACTGTGATAAACATCAATTTTCCATCCTCTCTGATTGATCTAGGAAATACTTCTACTTTTGGGGATAATCCCTTGTGTCTTTTGCCTTCTCATCTTCTTCCCCCCTGGGATTTTTACTCCTACTTCAATCGTCCATCAATATCCAGAAGATCACACCACTTTTTTAAATACTTTGAAGAGGGAAATCAATCGATGTGATAGAACCAAAGCCATAATGTCTTGCCATGGGGTGTCTAGCAAAATGACCAAAACCGAGTTGGCCGGTTTACTGAAGACTTATAAGATTCGTACTGATCCGTTTGAAGTTGCACTTCCAAAGTGTACTGAGTATGCTTATAATCCGCCCCCTGGTTTCTGTACAGTATATGCTGGTCAGCTACATAGTGGTCTTAGGTTCCCTCTTCCTCCTGGTTATGTTGAGGTAATGCGATATTATAAGCTTGGGGTTGGGCAAATACACCCGAATAGCGTCAAATTCCTTGTAGGTTTCATGATTTGGTGTCGTCTGAACACCACCCCCTTCTCTGTACCATTATTCAGGAATTTTTACCAATGCAAACTAACACAGGGTAGTGGGGGTTGGTACCATTTTTGTCTTAGAGCCGGTAAATTAAGTCACATCATTCCTCTGTCCGGTAAAGATAAAACTAAGAAGAAATGGCAAGAACACTTCTTCTTTGTGAAGCACAATACGGAGGTGAACCTTGGCCGATGGAATACCTGTTCCATGAAATAAAAGTTAGAAGACTTTATTGTTGCTACTCACGCCGAATACCTTGCTAGTAATAAGATCTTTTTAACCTTAGACTTCATAAGTTCTGCTCTGATAAATGCTGTGCAGCTTCACACCGCAGATCCTATTGGTTATGTTGAGTTCTCCAAAGAAGAGTACAGAAAATGTACGTTTGTATTTATGTTTTGCTCTTGTTTTTGAACATATTTTAATTGTTTTTTGTCTTTGTAGTGGCCAATGTAGACGATCTGATTAACATTGATGTTGATGAGGAGGAGGAAACAGAGCAGATGCAAGATGATTCTGAACAGACTTTATCGGTCATTTCTGAGCATGGTGAGGCTTCTGTTCAGAAGGAAACTGGGGAGAGAGACGCTGACTCTGGTGAGGCTGTTCAGAATAAGGAGGTTGCGCTGGATCCTTCTGTTCAGATACTACCGAGCATTGCTGAGAATACAACATCAACTGACTTAGGAGTTCCTCCTACAGATCCAGTTTCTGCTTTGACTGATGTGCCACTGAGATCTGTTTCTCAAAAAAGTAAGAAAAGGCACGGGCCTGCTTCATCTGGGACTTCTGCCAGTGATTCCTCTTTTGATTTTGAGGACATGTCCGTAGAGGATTTTGCTGATTCTGTAAGTAGTTCCTTATAGTATTTATCATCTTCTTCTTTGATTTTATATATATCTGCTAAGATTTAGTCTTTTGCAGTGTTACCGTCTGGGCAAGTCTTTGTACAAGAAAACTTCTGGGATGGCTGGGGAAATTTCTACCCTGCAACAGAAGGTAGCCAGTTTGGAGGAGGCCAATGCCAAAGTTACAAGTTTAGAGGAAACCAACCGTTCATTGATGTCTTCAGAGGCAGCTGCTCGTCTGGAAGTTGAGCAATTGAAGGCCAATCTTGCCAAAACTGAGGGTTTATTGTTCACCCAAGAGGAGCAATTAAAACTTAGAGATGAGCAGCTGAAGAAGATGAAAGAGGAGAATCAACAGCACCTGGCCACAGCAAAGAAGATGAAAGCAGATCTTGACGAAACTATAAGGCAGATGGAGGATTTTTGTCCTTAGCTTCTTAATATATATAATGCATCTTCTGGACAGATTAGCCTTTTTAATGGATCTTCTGCTCAGAGTTTCCTTGCATTTCAAGTTTTGCATTTTGTTCTTATATTTGGTCTGCTGACCAGAGTGTCCTTGCGCTGCAAGTTTGGCACTTAGATCTACGCTGGGTCCTCTGCCCAGAGTGCCCTTGCGCTGCAAGTTTGGCACTTATTTTTTACGAAGGGTCTTCTGGCCAGAGTGCCCTTGCGCTGCAAGATTGTCACTTATTTTTTTTACGATGGGTCTTCTGCCCAGAATGCCCTTGCGCTGCAAGTTTGGCATTTATTTATTTTTCAATGGATCTCTCCAGAATGTTTTTGCATTGTGAGTTTTAATGCTCAACATGTTTTTTGGCATTTTGCCTTTAATGTCTTGCATTTCAATAAGATTTTAAAATATGCAACATATAACAGAGAAAATAAGTAAAAAAAATTTATTTCCACAGACAATAGTTTCAGAAAGTAAATTTCTTTTAAGGATAGTATTTCCTTAAGTGAATAGCGTTCCAACTTCGGGGAATCGTCCGTCCAGAAGCATTAGCCAATTGATAAGATCCGTTTCCATGCACTTTGATTATTTTATAAGGACCTTCCCAATTTGGGTCTAGCTTTCCCGTTGGAACTTCCTTGCTAGCATCATTTCACCTCAGAACTAAATTGCCTTCTTTAAAATACGTACCTTTAACTTTGGAGTTATAGTATTGAGCAATCCTTTGCTTGTACTTTGCCATCTGTATCAATACTATGTCCCTTTTGTGTTCCAGATCATCCTTGATGTGTAGCATATCAACTTCCTGGGTTTCTGGACAGTATAGTTCTGTCCTTGGAGATTTATCCCCAATCTCTGCCGGTATTACTGCTTCACATTCATATGCTAAGGAATATGGAGTTTCCTGTGTAGCAGCATTTGGGATAGTTCTGTAAGCCCATAAGATGTTTGGAAGATGATCCACCCAATGAGAGCCTTCCTGTTCCAACATTTTCTTCAGTCCTTGCTTTATTTGCATGTTGGTTTGCTCTACCTGCCCATTGGCTTGAGGATGGGCTACTGAGGTAAAGTGTTGGGAGATTCCTAGGTTTGTGCACCGGGTCTACACCCCTTGATCCTCAAACTGTGTGCCATTATCAGAGATGAGAACTTTAGGAATACCATATCTGCACATAATATTTCTCCATAGGAATTTCTGAATTTGGTTGGCTGTGATGGTGGTCAAAGGTTCTTCTTCCACCCATTTGGTGAAGTAATCTACGGCCACTACCAGGAACTTGAAATTTCCCGGCGCTCTGGGTAACGGACCCACTAGTTTTACTCTCCATTGATCAAAAGGCCATGGAGATACAATTGGTGTCATCTCTTGTACAGGATTATGTGATAAGTTGCTATGCACCTGGCATGTCTTGCAAGTTCTGACCAGCTTCTCTGCGTCTTCTTGCATTTCTGGCCAGTAATATCCAAAAAGTTTACATTTTCTGGCCAATGCTCTTGCTCCTAACTGATTTCCACAAATTCCGAGATGGATTTCTCTCAGCACATAATCTCCTTCATCTGGGGTGACGCACTTCAGCCAGGGTGCTGCATAAGATTTTCTGTACATGACCTCGTTGAACAGAGCATACCTGGCCGAGAGTCTTATCAGTTTCCTGGCACGTACCTTATCTTCAGGGAGCCTGCCGTCTCTCAGATACATTACAATTGGATCCATCCAAGTTTCCGTCTGTGTTATCGGTTGTACGTCAATTTCGTCACAACTCTTTCGATTTAACTGTTCAACCAACACCATTTTGTTGGAGAGAAAATTTGACCCTAGCTTAGACAATGCATCTGCTCTGGTATTTTGGGCCCTAGTTATCTGTTCCACCTCCACCATTACGAAGTTTTGTAGTTTCTTTTGTGCAACCGCAAGATATTTCTTCATGGGGCCTTCCTTAGCTTCGTATTCTCCCTTGATGTGATTGGTTACAAGCTGCGAATCAGTGTACACTTTCAGGTTCTGCACACCTAATTTCTGTGCTAGGTTCAATCCAGTTATCAAAGCTTCATATTCCGCTTCATTGTTGGTGGTTTGAAATTCAAAGTGAAGAGCGTATGGGAATTCTTCACCTTTTGGTAATGAGTAGGAGTCTTGCTCATGCCCCTTCTTTGTTTGAAGCTCCATCTACGTAGAGCTACCACTGTTCAACTTTTTTCTGCTCTGCCTTTTGCTCTACAGCTAATGCTTTTTCTTCTGCCAAGAAATCGGCTAAAGCTTGAGCTTTGATTGCTGCTCTTGGTTTGTATTCGATGTCAAATCCTGATAATTCGACTACCCACTTTGCTAATCTCCCAGACTTGTCTGGTTTGCCCAAAATTTGCTTTAGGGGCTGATTTGTCAACACTATCACTGGATGACTTTGGAAATACGGTCTTAACTTCCTTGTGGCATGCACCAGGGCCAGAACTAATTTTTACACCTCAGAATATCTGACCTCGGGCCCTTGTAAGGCTTTGCTTACAAAATACACAGGCCTTTGTAACATACCATGTTGTTTTACCAACACAGCACTTACTGCTTCGTTGCAAAAAGATAAGTAAAAAAATAATACCTCACCTTCCTGATGAGGGGTTAAAGTTGGAAGGTGACTGATATGATCCTTTAGATCCTGAAAAGCTTGTTGACATTCTGCATTCCACTCGAACGGGCTAGCCTTCCTGAGGATTTTGAAGAAAGGCAGTGACTTCTGCGCAGATTTTGACAAGAAACGATTTAGCGCTGCTAATCTCCCTGTTAATCGCTGGACTTCTTTAATAATTTTCGGTTCGGGCATAGTTTTCAAAGCTTCCAATTTATCAGGATTGGCCCTGACACCTTCTTTGGATATCATGTAACCAAGGAATTTGCCTGATCTCACTCCAAAGGTGCACTTTTTTGGATTCAACTTCATTCTGGTTTGTCTTAACACTTGACAAACTTCTGCTACATCTTTCAAATATTGATCAAGAGTCCTGCTCTTGATCAATAAGTCATCCACATATACCTCCATGGATTTGCCAATTTGTTGGCTGAAAATGGTATTGACTGCCCTTTGGTAGGTAGCCCCTGCATTCTTTAATCCAAAAGGCATAGACACATAGTAGTAGGAACCAAATTTAGTAATGAAAGCAATTTTTACAGCATCTACAGGATCCATCATAATCTGATGATATCCCTTATACACATCTAGGAAAGCAAAAATTTCATATCCAACAGTGGAATCCACTAGTCTATCAATTCTAGGGGAAGTGTAACTATCTTTAGGGCATGCCTTATTTAGATCTGTGAAATCCACACACATTCTCCAACTGCCATCTGGCTTCTTGACTAGGACCGGATTTGCTAGCCACTCTGGATATATAACTTCTCTAACCATGTTGGCCTGCAACAGCTTTTCTACTTCTTGCTGGACAGCCTGTATCCTTTCTAGGGCGAAAGATCTCTTCTTTTGCTTCACAGGTTTTCTGGTTGGGTCGATGTTGAGCTTGTGGACAGCCAACTCTGTTGACAGTCCAGGCATATCACTGGCTTTCCATGCGAACACATCTTTGTAGTCTTTTAAAATCCTGACTAGCATCTGCTTCTGTTCAGACGTTATCCATGATCCTACACTGACCGTGGATTCATGGTCAAGTTCGTTTAGCATTACTGATTCCACAGGATCATTGGACTTCCAACTCTTTTCTTCATATGGAACAAGATCTTCCATTGTCACCTGCTGCACCTTCATATTTCCACTGATTGTGGCTGTGTAGCAATTCTTCGCAGCGTCCATATCCCCTTTAATAATAGCTTCTCCTTCAAATGATGGGAATTTCATGATGTTATGTGCCGGTGATATTACTGCCCTGAGATCGATCAACGCCGGTCTTCCCAAAATCACATTATAAGCTGATGGAGCTTTTACTACCACATAATTGACCATCAGAGTCCTGCTCTGTGATCCTTGTCCAAAAGTTGTCAATAACTTTAGCATACCCACAGGATGTATAGGGGGTCCTGTAAATCCAAAAAGAGGAGTTGACACAGGATTTAACTCCGAATCTGTCAATTTTATTGCTTGGAGTGCACTGTAATAGAGCACGTTTACTGCACTGCCAGTATCTACGCAGATTCTTCTGACCAGGTTTCTCTGTATAACCGCTTCGATTACCAGTCCTTCATTGCTCACAACGGCTGGTAAGGCATCTCTTGGACCGTACTGAACGGTTCCCATCACCTTCTGTTTCTTTACCTCTCCATCTTTTTCTGCGCTGCCACCCTTTTCTTGCTGGACAACCTTATTAACTTCTCCTGGTCCCCCAACAATTTTATTCACTGTGTTGATTGAGGCATTCTCTCTATGCCCATCGGCATCCGGAGACGGATCTCTATGTCTCTTTTGATTATATCTGTCATGATTATTGTGGAATTTTTTAAATTCCCTCCTTCCTCTGGGGTTGTCACCCTGCGTTCGATCGATGCATTCATCAATCTTTCCTTCCATAGCTGCCGCATCTATATCTCTAATCAGATCCTTGCACTGTTCAGAATCATGTCCAATGTCCTTATGATACTTGCACCATCTGGTGTGGTCTCTTTTTTCCCTTGGACCTTTCAGGGGAGGAGGTGTCCTGGAAATTCCTTTTTTCTCCATTATTGCCAGAACTTGATCACGGGATCTGTTCAGAGGAATAAGGTCTATGTCCTGCAAAGCACCTTTTTTCCCTAATCTATCAGAAATGGGAGCGGTTACCCTGTCCCAAACTGACTTTCTTTTTTTGTCAGATCTATCATCAGTTTTTCCTTTTTTAGAATCCCTGTTGGACTCTTCTCTTTTGGCTCTGTTAGCCTCTTCTACTTGACAATGTCTGTACACAATTTCCAGACATTCTTCCATTGTGCTTGGATTCTTGCTGCTTAGCTTGGCATGTAACCGCCCTCTTTCAGTCCTGCTACAAAGGACGCCACTAAGAACTTATCATCCAAATCTGCTATCTGAGATGATTCTCCATTGAATCTTTTGATAAATTGCAATACCGTTTCATCACTTTTCAGCCGGATTGTCAGCAAATATGTTCGATTTCTCTGAAAAGGCCTTGCGGCGATAAATGCATTCATGAATTTTCTGGTCAGAGTGGGAAAATCTGGTATGGATCTGGGACTCAACTTGTTGAACCAATCCCTTGCCTTTCTTATAAGAAGAGTTGCAAATACCCTGCATTTCATCTCTTCTGGTGCATTATATAGATTCATATGCTGGATGTACTGATGCATATGATCGTATGGATCCTTGGTACCATCATATGACTGGATTTTGGGGATTTTAAACCCTGGAGGACAGGGAAATTCATCAATTTCTTCAGTAAAAGGGAACACCAGCCTAAACTCATCTTGCGTAGGCTTAAGGATAGCATCCAACTCTGCTCTAGCATTATCACCACCTGGGTGAGTAACAAACACTTTTACACTGGACTCCGCCTCATGCCTTTATTTTTTATTAGTATTTTGAGGAGGGGTTGGTTCCGAAACTTCAACATTTAGGTTTCTGGCTTTTATGACATCTTCAAGGATAGCTTTTATCTCCTCACCTTTCAGATTTGCTAAGTTCTCCACTAACATCTGTTTAAACGCGTTAGGCGTGCTAGTTTGTCCTTCTTCCATTTGGATTTTCTTCCCCGTTTGTTGATCATTGTTTTCTGGGTTCGCTTCCTTGGTTAGATTTTCCTTATCTTGCTGATTCTGCTGTTTTTTTTCGAATTTCCTTGATTTTTGGGCATTTTTACTGTAACAACAACTCACTAACTAGAATCACCCTCCTTCTAGCGCCAAATGATATTGCTCAAATCTATAATCGGGTAATTGGATGATTCAAGTTAGGAAATTGATACAAAAACAGATGAAAGTAATATGAATTTGGACTGAACTCTTCGACAGAGCTGCCTACGTATCCAGTTTAAGTATCGAAATGGAATCAAGTCCCCCTCGTAGTTCAGGATGTTCCTTTTATCTCTGCCGATCGTGATCATCTTCCTCCACGTAGTGGGGAGTTAATGTCAGTTACCTCTGGACCTTATTGGACGTGGGATCTACCCACGTTTGTAGACAGTTAAGCCGCTACTGACTTGGTCTTCGTCATGTTCATCCGATTATTCTGTCCAGAGACACTTCTGCACAGAACATGGAATGAATCGTCCGTAGGTTTTTTTATTTTGATAGAAGGAAATCAAAAAAGGGGGGGTAGGGGCTTGTATATACCTATAACTTTTGCTAACCTTTACTTATTTTTTTCGTTATAGTTATAGTTCCCCCTTCATTCGGTTCGATTCGTAGATATTTATCATTGTTTTCGTCGAATTTCATGTTCGATAATGACAAAACTTGCTCCTTTGACCATTCTGTCCAGAAGCTTGATCTGGTCAGCGTTTTGACCAGCCTGTTTATCTCTATCGTCTAACCTTTATAACGGGCTCGGCCCAATTACGAATAATCCGACATGATGGGCCTATGTATCACCAGAAGTATATCTCCCTAATGTAATAAGAAGGGATAACTTTCTTGATGTGGCGCTTTTAGGCTCCCTTCTAATCTATTGTTTTTTGTTGTTTATTTTAGTATTAGTATTAGTGTGTGTGTATATATATATATATATATATATATATATATATATATATATATATATATATATATATATATATATATATATATATATATTTAGTGTGTATATATATATATTTAGTAACTATATTATTATTTTATTTATAATATATAAGAAATCATTTGTTTGTTTGCGTCGGTTTGTGGGGAAAAGTAACCTGAAATATATTAACCTGAATATAAATAAAACAAACAAAATAAGGGAAAGTTTTCTTATTATTTCGGTCTTCTCCTTTGCGACCCGGTTCTTCATCGTCATCATTGCGCTAGTGGTTCTCCCAAAGCATCCTTGTGGCTGTGGTTGTCCCTGATGGTCTTCGCCACCGTATTCTCTTCTGAACCCTTTTCAATCAGATGTATGCTGCAAGTGGTGAAGAGAGATGGAGGGTCGGATTTCGTCCGGGTGCATTCTACCTGACGTTGGTGATGTATTTTTGCTGTCAATCGCCAAATCAAAGTGAAAAGCTACACCGTCACCCCAAATTTTGGTTATTTAGGGACGAACTATAGCTCCATTCTTCACTGTCCGGCCTCTTCATCAAGTAAAAATAAGAGATTTTGGTCTGGTTTTTCTTTACCTCTTCTGTTGCCCTTTCTGCGAATGCTAGCTGCTTTGTCCTCCGTATTCAGACGGGAAAATTATGGTTTTTATTTCTGTTGTTTAATGTGCCTGCTTTTGGATTTTGGTGATTCAATAGAGTATTAGGGTTTCCGATTTCTCTAATTAAAGTTTGGTTGTTCGATCTGAGCTTGGTGCCTTTTATGCTGCATGTTTTGTTAGAGTTCAAGTTTTGTTGTTATGTGTGTTGCAGTGTAGAGGGATAAAACTAAAAATGCATGCTGTATTTATTAATAGATTGTTGCTCGTGATGTGGTCTTCAGAAATCGAAGGCTTCAGTCTGTGTTTGTGTGTGTGTTGTTACCCAGACCGAAATTTTAGTCTTTTCTGTGTGTGTTTGTCTTCTTCACTGCTTTTTAAAACGCTTGTTGGGTTGGGAATAGACTGCTGTGAAACTATACAATCAGCAAAGAACATGCCTTTAGCAGTTGTGGTGTGTTCTTTTCCTTTCTTTTTTGGCTTTTAGTTTGTTGTTCCATCAACAAAAATTGTGTGTTGTTCCAACTATGCAGAGGTAGTGTGTTGTTCCAAATGTTAGTCACTCAGGCCTTTGTAGAATTGTGCGTGCTTTAGTCTTTGTTTTCTTTTGGTATGGGTTCAGATGTGGGTATGCATCACCAATGGCTATTAATGGAAAATATAGAATGCCTGCATTAATTGTTGTTAGATATATGGTATTATATTCGCTGTGTAATTAAATTTTAATGGTACAAACTGAAAAAAAAACCAATGATGTGTTGATGCTAACTTTCACTTTGCTTGCTTGCTGCAGCTTTGTTCTTAGCTTCGATTTGTATAAGATCATTACCTTGGTTGAAGAACAAGCTCCTTCTCAACTGCAATGGCTGCGCAACCGGTACTTGTTTTTTAACTCATGTTTCTTCTTTTCCTCTCATTCTCTTCCTGCCTGCTTATTTCTTTTGGTTTCTGTTATGCTCTTTGTGATTAGTGTCTCCTTCAGCACCAAATAGTTAGGACAGTTAAGCTTCAGATTGTCGTCGTCGGAACACCCTAAGATTACGTACATATTTAGGACCTTGATCTGAACAAACCAGCTTCTTCCCAAACCAGCTATTGCAGATATCATACCTATAGCGGCTGCAATGGCTAGCCTGGAAACTGTAATTCTGCTTGTTTTTTTTTTAACGTGCTTACGTTTTCTGTGCTTTTGTTTTTTAGTCTGCTTAGCTCATCATTGATCTTTTTTTATTTAATACAGATCAAGACTGCTTGGATCACCGGTAAGTTAAAACTTCTGCCAGGACAAGACAAATTTTGGTACATGGCTTGCAAGAATTGTCAGAAAGCGTTGAGGGCTGGCCAGCAAGAGGAAGCCCGTTGTACCTCTTGTGATGCACCAAATTCTGTTAACATAAAGTGAGGATTTATTTGCATTACGTTTTTTTTTTTTTTTGGGTATGAACAAGCATGCTAATAAGATATGTTACTCATTAGGTGCCACATTGGTGTCTTCGTTACTGACGATTCCGGTACAGCATGCGCTGAAATTTACTTGCCCGATGCAGAAAAGCTGATACCATTCACTGCATTGCAGCTAAAAGAGGCTGAAGAACAGGTATTTCTATAGTAAAAAATTATGAGTTGGCGTCATAATCTATCTATCGTGTTGTCTAAAAAAAGAGGATCTCTAGAAGCTATTTAGCAGGGGATCCATTTCATTTTATATTGAGCTTATATATAACGATATTTATCTTCCTCCCATTATACAATGAAGATTGTTCTGCCCTATGTTGCTTTTTTTTTATTGACATCCTTTATAATCCTATGTCCACAAACAGTAA
Source organism: Gentiana straminea (assembly GCA_036785695.1). Classification (NCBI taxonomy): domain Eukaryota; kingdom Viridiplantae; phylum Streptophyta; class Magnoliopsida; order Gentianales; family Gentianaceae; genus Gentiana; species Gentiana straminea. The sequence goes on from JAVUPR010000366.1 coordinate 2,759,566, forward strand.
CCTTGCAGCTCAATCATTATGTATGTGATATTATAGCCTCCCTTAATCATTTTCTTGTTCACTGTCATCATCTTACATATATTCTCAAGGTTTGTTAATGTCTTCTACTCTTTGAATTATTTAACAGGGACGTTTAGTGGTTAATCAATTGGAAGCAGCTTTGGAGAATAAACATGTTGTGTGTTACATTAAGTATTTTGACAAGCTGGTTCGAGGTGCTGTGACAAGGAAGTATCCACTTGTGAAGATTTATCGCTACGGAGACGTGTTCCGTATAGCTCTGCAGGTTTCGCATGAATCAACAAGAGAAACTACAACAACAAGCACAATAAATGAGAAAGATGCTGTTGATCTAACTAAAGATGATGAAGCCGATGTTCAGTTTTTCACACCATCAACAAAAAAGTTGATTGCAGAGATTTCTGCTTCTTCACAGGCAACGGTTACTGATGGTGCATCTACAGCTGGTTGTAAGCGAGTTCTCTCTTTCACTGATGTTCCAAGGGCTACAACTACTGTCAAGATTGAACCTATTGAGGATGACACTCTGATGAAAACCATGACTGAAAGTTCAGGTTCTGTTGAGAGCCCTGTTAAGAAGACTAAAGGAAAGCTGAAGCAGAATTGATTTCTATGCTTTCTTCTGCTGCATTATTAACTACTATGTTTGTGTTGTATTTCAATCAACTCTTTTGTGTTTAAACTTTTGCTTCTGGGACAGTAGCATGCCTTATTAGAAGCCATTAGTTGGTTCTGTTGGAAAAGAAAACTAATGGTTACTAATATCATGTTACGTGCATGGTGAACTATTTTGAATCTTTTCCCTTGTTTCAAGCTAAGATAAGAAATTGATACAGGAAGATTATGTATAAAATCTACATATTCCTCTTAATTTAATTTTATCATGTGTGTTGTGCTTAGGATGTATCCGATTCCAATTTAATTACATATTGTTCATGGGCACTCTGTGCGTTGAATGAAGCCTCATTTTACTAGTATAATTTATTCATCATCATAAGAAAAACAATTGAATATGAATGGAATCATAAGTCACTGAAAATGAAAACTCAAATGAAATAAATTACAATTAAATGTGGGAAACAAAACAAAGCAAAACGGATCATCATCAATCGGTATACTCTTTCTTAAGCATTAATTCAGTAGGTGAGGATACTAGCAAGCCAAATCCCAGAAGCCAAAGTCATCATCCCCACAGCAATCCGTCCAGACCCACTAGGAGAAGAAGTCGGCACCTCGCCGGGAGTTGTTTTTCCGGCACCGGAACCACCTTTAGGAGCAGCCACTGCAGGTGGAGACGGGGCAGGAGCAGCGGTAGCATTTGAATACAATTCCGCCGGTAAAAGCACCTGATCCACTTCATACACAGCCAAAGGAGGAGTTTGGCTCAAAGCATTAAAAACAGTGGTATTAACAATCCCAGTAGAAATATTAACTTGATTCTGATTATTAGCCGCCCCAGTGAAAAACAGCCCAAATAATTTCCCATCTTGCCCAGAAGCTTGTGTTCTAACAGGATTGCTAACGGTTTGTAGATCTTGGAATTTATAGAATTTAGAGAGAATATGGTATTGCACTAATTGCACTTGTTGTTGGGTACTGAGTTGATTGAGTGCACCGGCTGGGAGACTTTGGAAAGCATTATCTGTAGGAGCAAAAACAGTCATTCCATCACGTGAATTGTTTGCTTGGTTATCGATTTGATCCGCGGCTGCTGTCTGTTGGAGTAAACGGATGAAGTTCTTGTATGACCCAGCTTTTTCAAGAATGGCGGTAATGTTTGGTGGACCAGGCGGCGCCGGTGCCGGAGCTGTGGGTGTCTGAGCTTGGATGAAGGAGAAGAATTGGAGGAGAGTCAAGAAAATGAGTGGAAGGGCTGATTGAGATGCCATGATGGTGGTGGTGGCCGGAGAAGGAGGAGGAGGAGGGTGTTTTTGAATATATGTTTTTGGGTAATAAAATGGGGTATATATGGAGTTAAAGATGGGTTTTTATCGGGTGAAATGTAGAGGTCAAAAATTGTTGGAATGAGCTGGATGTGGATTGCAACTATCACAAATCCTAGTCAAACAATGCCACACGATTTTACTACCTCCCTTCGTAAGCATTCGTAGCAGAAACTCTATATTGTGTGTTATATCTAAAATTAAGATAAAAAATAGATGTTACTCTCAAATAGTTTTCATAGCACTCTATTCCTATTTATTTTTAGGGATATGAACAGTGCATCCCCACATTTGAGGATGCACTATTCACGTCCCTAAACAAATTTACCTATAAAAAATGATAGAGATAAGGATAATGATGCTGCTGGAGTCAAATAATAAATATTTAATGTATATGAAGAGGATTTTGAGGTAGAATAAATATTATTTAATAGTATTTAAAATGTTATAGGGATAAGAATGAGGATGCTGCTGTAGGGTGTTTTGAATTGAGGTGTTGTAAAATAGGGATATGTATTTATTTTATATTATTTTAGGGATAAAAAATGGTGCATCTGGTGTGAATGCTCTAAGTCTCTCTGAGGTTTTTCACACAGATTAAGAAATTTGCTTAAATTGGTTATGTGTCATTAATTTTGAAGAAAAAATATAAAATGATATTTCATTGTCATTAATATAAAGTACTGAAAAGTGTGTGGAAAAATAATAAATAAGGGTAAAATGAGAAAAATGTAATAAATATTTTCTTGATTAACTAAATGGAGTAAATTATAGAACAAAACAGAAAAACTAAATAGACTTACATTTTGAGACGGGGTAGTACAATAGTATGATTTCTGGGCACGTTGATTAGTTTTTTTTTACGAAACAATAGTACAATAATAAAACATACATATGCATTTTTCTCCTAACCGACACTCGGACCTTTTGATTCTGAGACCTCAACAATAACTGGTATATCCTCGAATCTAGGACTTTCTGATCCTGAGACCTCAATAATAACTAGTATACGTTTGAATCTAAGACCTTCTGATCATGAGACCTCAACAATAACCAGTATACCAATGCTTCATAGGCCGTATAGAAGTGATTTACGTGGTAAAACGTGAGTCTTATATGACGAAGAAAACGAAATCAACCCGGTGCAAATATATTATCCCAAAATTTCACTGGAGATTCTCCTCATTTGATCATAAATGTTTGCTATTCTATAATTTGGTAAAATTGCAGGAGACATTTCGTTACAGTGTGTTGTAATTCACTTTATTAGTGATTTTTTACAAGTGAATAAATTAATTCTTTTATTTTTAATTTGTTAATTTTATAAGAAATAACTCATACTTTATATTTGTGGAATTCTTTCCACGGCTATATTTTAAGTATGTATATTTGTATCAGGATGTAGAAGGGGAAAGAAAAAAAAAATGAAGTGGATCCAATAGGCACTACATACCAACTCCAGCGACTAGTGCACATGTATTTGTATGATCATTGAATAAAAGGGAATAAAATTGTCGCAACTATGCAATTTGACAGCCTGTAGAAAACATGGCATACAACTTTCAGTTCTTGGAGTCAACCGAGGATGAAAGAACCTCATAAACTTGTTGTTTTGATGATGCAGTCGGTAAAAATACTACGATGAGTCTATTTTCGGGATACTTCGAAAGTTGAATTAAAACTCAACATTCGAGTTTTTGCATAGATCGAATACTTATTTTCAGTCTTTATAAAGTTAAACGTAACATGAAATGTGATGTCACAGTAAATTGGTTGTAGTGTCATTAACAAATGTCATCGGTGAGATTTAGGATTGTTGTTGAATCTATATAGCAATTCAAGATCCTTTCCTCTGTAAAACATGATTCGGTTTAAATATTTTTTAGACCTTGACATGCGGATTGAGAGTATTGTTGAAATTGTTACTAACGTAACAAAGTCAATTTTTGTTTTTCTGAAAGATGATCACTTCATTACTTCAAGTCATCACGGCAAAAAAAATTATAGAGTATACTTCCATACAAATAGTCAACTAGAAAGGCAAAAGTAACATGCTACCACCAACATCTAATCTATTTGCCAAGCCAACAGGAGATGTATTGCTCTCTCCATCAAGTTTTTAACTATTACGAATACTAGAGGTCTCTCCACATCTCGATCATGGACCGCTTTATTCCGCCAAATCCAAATTCAAGAAATACCTCCACTTTGTAGTCCCTAGCTGCCACGACTGATCCTCTCTTAGGTTCATGCCGATCCAGTCAAATGTTGTTTTAGTCAAAAAGAATAGCTGCCGGCATTCTCGTGGTACACTCCGTAATCAAATCTCGCTAGCCCATTGATAGTCTCGAAGAGCATGCAATATTGATTAATCTCCATCATCGCACAACGTACACTTAGGGGAAGAAATAGTATGCCGTTTCCAAAGAAGCTCGGCCACAATTAATCCATCATGTGCAATGAGCCACAATAAATAATTACCTCGCATTGGTCCCTTCAAGCTCCAGATTGATATCCATCTTTCATGCTCATTCTCAGCTGCATTTCCATGCGATTGGAAAAAATAGCCCGTCGATACGGTATACACCTCTTTAGGGTCTAACGAAGTCAATTTTCGTTAAATGTATGAATTACCAAGTTATATGTGGCATGGTATCCAAGTAGTTCAATTGAATATATTTATAACACGTTATCAGCACGAGTCTCTTCCAATTGAGTTGTGTTAACAAACTTTATATGTTCCTACATTCTCATAAAGGATAAGCTTATTCTTATCCAAGATCATAATTTTTTTGGGGAAAAAAAAAAGGGAACCTTCAAAGAATTCACCACCCAAAGGGAAAGCATGAGAAATTGGTTTAAGGCATTGATGCTGAAATTTTTTGGCTACAGGACGTTCCATCATAAATGGCTTCCCTATATACTACCTCCGTCCCAAAATATAAGTCCATTAAACTTTTTAGTTTTGTCCCAAAATGTAAGTCCATTTAGAAAACCAATAAAGAACTTATTACATTTTTCTCCTTTTACCCCTCATTTATTATATACTCAACCACTTTTTACTACTTTACATTAATACTAACGAAAGGTCATTTTAGTCTTTTTACTCAATATTAATGACAAATAACAAATTTAACTACTTTCTTAATATGTGTGAAAAAACCCAAATGGACCCATAACGATTTTGAAAGAGATGATAATTCAACATGATCCAGACTTGTTGTCAACACCGTCTTCCTATTTATGATGTGCAAGTGCTGGACCTCTTTATTGGACCAGACTTGTTATAGACCTATAATTGAGAAGACGTATTAAAGTGTATAAGTTATTAATTATCTACATTAATTAACTATGCTATTTGACAGCCCGTAGAAAACATGGCATACAACTACCACTAGTTCTTGGAGTCAACCGAGAATGAAAGAACCTCATAAACTTGTTGTTTGATGATGCAGTCGGTAACTGACATCATAACGGATCTATTTTCACAATATTATATGAATATTCGATTTCTTGAAAATCAAATTTTAAGTTGTACATTTGACCTATTTGCATTCGCCGAATGCTCATTTTCGATCTCTGTAAAGTTAAACTTAACCTGAAGTGTAATACCACAATATATTTGATGTGGTGTCTTTAACAAGTTTCGTCGGTAAGATTTAGGTTTGTTGTTGAATCTCTATAGCAATTCAAAATATTTTCCAGTGTAAAACAAAATCAATTTAAATACTACCCGTCCTAAAATGTAAACACATAAATTTGCGTATGCCTTTCATTATACATCTCCATTCTATAAATTGTGATTTTTATATTTAAAGCTTTCCAGCTATTCCAACACAAACCAAAAGCCAATAAGGCATGCATGATCACTTTTGATACTTTACATTCCTAAAATTATGGCAATACATCTTGATTAGTTACGGATCGATGCAACATTTATTTTATCTTTGGACACTATTATTAACAACATATTGAACCTATTGGGATACCGCACTTCGATAAACTTAGACATTACAGATGTCAAATTTTGAATTTAAATTCAACTATAAAAAGATCGAACTCACTGTCGATCTTATTAAAGATCTGTATACATATGAAGACATCTGGACATTCAAAAGATTCAGCTTAGTCTTTTTCCTAAACATCATAACGACTTGACCCGATAATAAAACCAAGTTTTCCCTCAAAACAATGACATCCAGTATATAATTAATGATTAATTCAACAAAGACTAAATTTAATCATAATATTTTATTTAACGTCGTTTTTGGAATAGGCAACGGAAGAGGCACGATAAATTGATCATACTCTTGCAGAAACTTCAACCATTTCTAAATCTCTATTTCTTTGAATCATGGTGAAAGTTTGGATGTTTGTGATTTTGATGGCCGCTCTCATGCTTGCAGTGTGGTCTGGTGTTGGAGAATGTTCAGAAACTTATCAAGTTGAAGAGACTGAGCTTGTGAAACTCAAAGCGTTTATAATTGAATCAATGGGTTATACATCCATTTCTGATGTCCACACGAAACGTTTCAGACCAAGGTTTATACCAAACCGACATGCAATCTCGTAATAACGTGTCAATTTGCGAGAACGAAATATTATATTTAATTCTTTTATGGATTTAAAGTTTATTATATATATATATATATATATATATATATATATATATATATATATATATATATATATATATATATATACATATATCTAATGGGGACTATTTTGTAATTAGAAGATAATTAAAGGGGTTAGAGGAGCAAATAGTGGGGAGAGGTTTTATTTGGAAAATAAACCTCCCACTATTTGGTGCAAGTTATCAGATTTTTTTGAAGACAAGTTTCCTACAAGTTTGAGAGAAAAGGAAGGCAAGAATACATCTCCAAGTTTCTAAGTGAATCCTTGATCGTTTTCAGAGACAAGTAGAGCAACAGAATCATGAGAGCGTAAGGATCGTGCTGATACTAATAGTTGGGAGTTTTATCAAGGTATGAATATGGCCCTAAATCTGGTTTTCTTCATGTTTGATCGTGTTGGGTTGAAGAAAGGGTGTAATTCGTAGTTCCTTATAGTTAGAAACCTTAATCCTAACTAGTTCTTGAATTGGTTGTGGATTAAATAGGTTTTTTGTTGGAGTTGAAGGTCTTGCTGCAAATTTTCTGCAAGTTGCTTTGGTTTTGTGCTTTGATCAAGTAAGAAAATCTTCTCTATTGCTTTGATTATGGTTTGGTAGAGTTAAGGCTTGGTGTTGGAAGTAATATGATGTATTTTCATGTATAAGTGTGACCTTGCTAGTATATGATGCTATATGTTGTTGAAGTGACACTTTTCTGCTGTTTTGATGATTATATGGTTCAAGAATATGTTTGGAAGTGGTAGGGATCTGATAAAGTGTAGAAAGCTAAGTTTTTGGGGTTTACTGCGCTTGGTGTGGGCGCACTGGAAGAGCATGAGGTCCAATTTTACATTCAAAGACTTGGTGCGGGCGCACCAGAACCCAGTGCGGGGGCACTGAAGCCAGTGCAGGTGCACCAGATCCGCGCACCGGACAGTCAGAAAGTTCGATTTTACATTTAGAGGCTTGGTGCAAGCGCACAAGAATCCAGTGCAGGGGCACTGCCTGTGTTTTTTTTTGTTGTGTTTGATCAGTTTTGAGCCCCGAGTCTAGTTTTAAATGTTGTTTCTTGACCTTATAACATTCAATGAACATGAATAAGCCTCGATTAAACTTCCGATGCGTTTAGTTCCGGCACCGGATGTACTCTTCCATAGAGTTGAAGTTCGGGACCGTCGGAAGGGTATGAATGGCTTGTGCTTTGATGAATATTCATCAATGTCTGTATATGTGCCTAGGGTGTTATGTCTAGAGTCTAAGCGATGGAGTAGAGTTGTTAAGTGAGCTCCTACCTTGAAAACACTTAGGTAACTAGTTAATGATTAATAATTTACATAAGTGTGTAGTAAAAGAATAAACATCGTAACATTTTTGGTAAGGCACTTGTCTATATCGCGATACGTGGGCGGTCGGATAAAATGAATAACTCTGCTGGCCTACAAACGGCTAAATGGTAGGAGGACTTCGCCGAACGTGTACACTATTGGTTCTTAACCCGTGGCTATTGGTGTGATCCACTAATAGGTTGCAATCGATACCTCGTGGCGGGTAGTACCATGCGTAATGCCCTTGAATGCCGGTGTAACAAACTTGAGTTAATTTAGAAACGCTTAGTCACAACGCGTTGGTGAGCATGAAGTGAACCCTAGAATTGAGTCGGTCAAATAAAGATAACTTAATTATTATGTAAATCATTCTTTATAAAACCTATTTAATGCAATAGCTTTTGTTTCTTGCTAAGTACCTTTGTACTTACCTCAAATGCATGTTTGTTGTGTTTGGGATTGAGAAGATGAACATGTGGAACATGAGTTCGATGAGGACTTCGAGGATGATGTTTGATGACTTGTCATTCTATGCTTTTATCATGCTTGTTACTACTAGACTACGTAATGTATTATATTGCACTTTACTTTTCAAGACATGTACTTTTATTTGAAAAACTTGTTAGATGAGATGTTGTACTTTCTTTCTTTAAGAATTCGTACGGTAGTAAGACTTATGTATCGTTGTTGTAATATATCTTTCTACCTTTAGTATGTTGTGTTTCTACTTTTATCTATAAAAAAACACACCCAAGTCTTTTAGCTTCCGTATATGTGAAACTCGATACGACGTAATAGAAGCTTACATATAATATAGAATTTATTTTATATTATACGTGCCGAACGTTCTATGATTCTATATATATATATTTCAGGGTTTGGACTAGCTATTCTTGTTAGGTTTTTAAAATTTGGGATGTGTGTTGTACATATTTTGCTTACAAAATTTTTATGAAGATCCGATTTACACACGTGGACTTGTTTTCCAAAATTCATTTGTACTCCATAGAAATAAAAAAGTTATTACAATAAATAATATAAAGATTATTAAAGTTTAGCGACGTTCAATCCAAGTTTACCTAAAATTAATTGATTAGATACAATTTTTATTTATTTATCTAAGAGAAGTGGACTAGAAGAAAGGAAAAATGAATTGGGCCAGAAGAATAGAAAAGCGCCGACCATAAACCCTGGTTTCCCCTTCCCCAAGTTCTCTAAAACCTTCTTATTTTTTTTGGTTAGTAATTCTCAATTCTCCCTTCACTCCATTTTGAAGAAACCCTCTCTTGTTTTCTGCGTCATCATCAGGTTATTCACCACCTATTTCTCTTCATTTTATCCATATATTTTGCTAGCAATGCGTGTCTACAAGCTCTTATCATAAGCTGGTACTTTGATTATTTCGCGAGCATTTATTGTGTGGGTAATTTTCCGTGCTGCAAATGAGTTTATTCTTCTTTGATTGTGGTTTTTCTGATGTATCTTTTTGGTTTATTTTCATCTTTCCCCATTTAGAGTAAGATTTGATTTCTCCTGTTTCTGAGTTTCCGCTTGAGTAATGAGCTTCAGGAATCAAAATATTTCCATTTTCAGTGGTGATTTGTCGTCTAGTCTGTCTATCGAGCCATTTCTAGGGTTTTATTGGGGGTTGTGGGTATTTATATTTAGCCATCAAAATTTGGAATTATCGGCTAAATTCAATCAAAACCTTTTTTTTGTCTTTCATAGATTAATTTTTTGATATGGAAATTAAAATCCTTTTCGGTTTCCTGGTTTAATGGAAATTTACTGTCTGAAGTAAATGTAATGCTCTGTTTTTGTATCTTTGTAATGCTCTGTTTCTGTTGCTTCCAGGAACATCATTATGAATTTCGAGAGCATGAAGGTCCCCAAGGTGCCTGGTGGAGGAGCAGCTGGTTGGCTCGTCAAGCTTGGACTTGTAGCAGGTCTTGGTATCTATGGAGTTGCTAACAGTCTGTATAATGTTGATGGTGGGCATCGCGCCATTGTTTTCAATCGGATTACGGGTGTTAAAGATAAGGTTGATCTTAAGTAGATATATGCATTTTTACCTGATCTCGTCATTGATTAAAAGGCTATTAAAAATGATTATCTTCATTATTGTTCTTATCTAGCTGTTTTTCTTTCTTACTTTTGATGTTCCAGTTTTTCCTTATTATTTATGTTCCAGCCTTTTGTTGTGGTCATGACAATGTAGGTTTTAGTTTTGAACTTATTCCTTTCATTTTCTTATGTTTATCTTAAGTCCCTGGTATGTTTATCTTAAGCCTCGGGTGTCCCGGACCAACTGGTGGCCCGACTACAAGAATTTTTACATTTAAACCTTTCTTCGATTTGCTGAAAACATGCCTGTATGCATCTACTACGGTGTGATGAAGTATCGTATGCTGATATAAGTTTGCAGCTGTATTGTGCTTAATGTTCTGTAATGATTCGGGTTTAGTTGCTTCAATAGACGATGCAAGTTGCCAACTTCTGGCCTATCCGCTCAGTCAAATGGTTATCTTCTCCAGCGTCTTCCTCATCGTCAACCGGACCTATGGGTCTAACAAGCCCCTCTGTGCCCAAGTTCTACAACCGAGCAATTCACATCACTGAATCAGCAAGCCAATACCAAAATCATGAGCGAATCAACTGTAATATGCTCATTTTGGGATAGATGAGCATTGGCAATCTGACCAGTAAGTTACGACTAAGAATGAAGGTAGAAACTAATCAAGTTCATCATCCTCCCAACCAACAAGTAACGAGGCTTAAAGCACTAAAACGTAAGAATAATAAAGAACCAAAAAGTTCAAATTCTATCGGAGTTTACAGCACGGGACAAGGATTTGCATGTGCAGGATGGGCTGTCTAAGGTTATAGAGGGATCTGATTGGACTTATGCTATATATTGGCAAGTTTGAGGCTCAAAGTCTGGTAAATCAGCTTTAGTTTGGGGAGATGTGCATTGTCGGGAGCTCGATTCGATCGAGTGATGATAAAGATGAATTTCATGATGAAAATTGGGCTGAAGGAGCTAGGAGGAAAGTAGGAAACTAGCACGAAAGAAAATTCATGATTGTTTTAGGGCAACAGAAGTTGATAACATTGCTGAAAAGTTGGAGTTAGTGTCAGATGTGGCAATGTTTTTTTTCTCATATCCATGTACTTTGTGTTTCCATTTGATAAGCCTTCTACGCCTTCCCAGGCGTTTAATACGAGTCGAACAATCTGGTCATCTGATGCTCAAAATTGTTTGGAGCACCAATCAAGAGCTTTTCTAGCTAAGTCAGCTAAGCTTGAGACATGCAGTTGTGTTTATCCCTTTGAAGTCAGGCATTGTGGAGATCGGTTCTGATAAGTCAATCTTCCATGATCATAACTTGATCCAACTGGTGAAAACTATTTTTGCAAGTCATTCTACCCATTCCAAAATGCGGCCAAAGATTTTCGGCCAAAATCTTGTCCTCGGGGGTGCAAAGTCCGGTCCAATCAGTACAAGTATAACACCAAAGGTGGAAGATGATACGGTTTTCCCTTCAGATCTATATGAGTTACATGGAATAGGTGGTCAAGTTTACGGATTGTCAAACGGGCACAAAAATGATGACAGTGAACTAAAGCTTTTTCATTTAAAAAACCAATCCATGATTTCTACTTTAGATCAAGCTAGTGATGACTCGTTTATTCAGTCTGATGAGCAGAGACCTAGAAAGAGAGGAAGAAAGCCCACCAGTGGCAGGGTAGAGCCATTGAATCGTGTTGAAGCTGAAAGGCAGCGGAGAGAGAAGCTGAAAAGCTAGTGATGACTCGTTTATTCAGTCCCATAACCAAGCGCTACGGGTGTATTCTATTTGAGTTTATTTGTTTGATTGTTTCATGGTCTCATTAATCGATGCAGCTTACGTGTAAGATTGGCCTGTTTCGCCATAATGTTTGAGCCTATATTTTCCGATTGCCAATTGGTCATTTTAATGTTTGTCTGTAGGTTTATCCTGAGGGAACCCACTTGATCGTTCCCTGGTTTGAGAGACCAATTATCTATGATGTCCGTGCTCGACCTCATCTTGTGGAGAGTACTTCTGGAAGTCGCGATCTTCAAATGGTAAAATTCTAATACGTTTTTCTATGTTTCCATTCCATGTTAGTAATATTGTATGGAAGATTAACTTGTTACTTGAAAGATGCTCCATCATTTTTGTTTGATAAGTTAAATGCTTAGATTTCCGTCTTTTACTTTTATCAATTTATCATTTTCATTCTTTACTGACTTCTACATTGAATGGACACCAGAAAGTTATTCACTGTTCTAGACCAAGTATTGTGATTAGCTTTTGTATGTTTATGCCATTGAAATTCAGTGCTCGTTTAATTTTAAATTCAAGCATGCTATCATTCCGGAATGGATTTTTTCGTGATATTAATCTCTGAGAATGAGGAGCTAAATTATATCATTTTCATCTTATTCGTACTTGATTTTGCTAGAGACATAGTTAATATCAACACAAATCGCACTGATCTCCATTTGGAAATGTGGATTCTTGTAATTTCATATTTTCATCTAAACATTGTTGACTGTCCCATAAGGCTGCATCATGTTTTGCTCAATACTCATGTCATGGTACTGGGTGTTTGTGTTTATTGAAATTCTTGATGTTTATCAACTCTTGTCTCTAAACGTATTACTCAGTTTTCGAAATATGTTCTTTTGAGATACTGCTTTGTTTTGTTTGTCAGGAACAGTACATAATAGTATAAACTATATTTAATGCCAGAAGAAAATACTTTAATGAAAATTATAAGTGTTGATTTTTCAGTACTCTGGTTGTGACTAGTTACGATATTAAGCAATCTTGCTACTTCTCTAAGTATGATTGCTTTGTCATTGTTCTGCAGGTGAAGATTGGTCTTCGAGTACTTACTCGACCAGTGGCAGACCAATTGCCTACTATTTATCGGGGCTTGGGAGAGAACTACAATGAAAGAGTCCTGCCTTCCATTATTCATGAGACCTTAAAGGCTGTGGTTGCTCAGTACAATGCTAGCCAGCTTATCACACAGAGAGAGGTATGTTAGCAGGTTTTATCTGTTTGAAATTTAACGGTTTGTGCAATAACGTCTACCTGTTTACTGTTTTTCACAGCTTCCTACCTCTAACCAGGTGTGTATAGTCGGTTCATATATTGTGTTTTAAGTAAGGCTGGAAAATAGATGAGAGTATCTACCTTTTCATTAATCGTCCTTCAAATGGAGAGCCCTTTAATCTTCAAGAGAAAAATTGGTTGCTTTAGGTCATTATGGTCTTTAAAAGCTTATTTGGAATTCGTTTGTTCTCCTCACTTTTTTCTGATCCCCAGATGGTCAAATTATCATGTGAGCGTAAGCACTTGCATCATCCATGTGTTGTCTTTTACTTGGAATTCATCTTTGAGTGCTTTGTTTTGCTGTTTCACATGTCATGATCCTTGTGAAGTAATATGTGGAACTGTTGACTAGATACGGTTCTTGTACTTGGTTTTCTTTTTCCTTGAATTATATTATATGATTTATAAATATCAGCTATTGTTTAATCTTGGGACAGTAGTGCAAAAATGTTCTGTTTCTAAGTTCTAACACATCCTGAGGATCACAAGCATCCAATTGAACTAACTTTCTCAATTCCCCAATTTGATAAGATTTACAAATTAAAAGCCTCAAGCGGGGAAACCAAAAAGATTGGTTGTCGTATCTGAAGATGTATAGTTTCCAAGGCAAACAAGGTTCCTTACACGATTCATTTGAACACAGACCCTTGAATCTCTTCTCGGAAATTTTGATACAATCTTATTTGAGAGTGAAAAATGTGACTGAAAATGCTTACAGTAGTTTTAATACTGTATAGGTCATCAAAGGAAGGGATAGCCTGAATTGATAAATATAATAGAAATAATCTAATACAATTTGTGTATTGTTCGACTCAGCAACTGCAGCTGTATTGACTGTATATACGGTTGGAAACATGAGAGCATTTTGGATGTATCCTACAAGAAAGATTGTTTTACAACTCCTAGTTTTTATGTATTTTATGACAGGCTGTGAGTCGAGAGATCCGAAAGATATTGACAGAAAGGGCTTCCTACTTTAACGTTGCATTGGATGATGTGTCCATTACAAGCCTGACTTTTGGTAAGGAATTCACTGCTGCAATTGAAGCTAAGCAGGTAGCTGCACAAGAAGCTGAGAGAGCCAAGTTTGTTGTTGAAAAAGCAGAGCAAGACAAGAAAAGTGCAATTATTAGGGCCCAGGTACGATGGATTTCTCATACTGTAATTTTCGTCTTCGTGGGCTGATTTAGTGAGGAATATAGTAGGTGGTGATGACTAGAGTCACAAAAGTTAAAACACGGTTTTCACATGTAAATAACAAAAACACACTGCCAATCGGGGTGACCACATAAAAGTTTTGAAAGATGCTTTTATTGATTCCTACAACGTTTTGAAATCTATCTGCAGGGTGAAGCGAAGAGTGCACAACTGATTGGTGAAGCAATTGCTAACAATCCAGCATTCATATCCCTGCGGAGGATTGAAGCAGCAAGAGAAATTGCTCAGGTTCTCAGCAGCTCTGCCAACAAGATTTATCTGAATTCTGATGATTTGTTGCTCAACCTCAACAGCATTGGCCTTTCTGCTATGAAGAAGTAAAACCCACCTCCGAAACTTGAAGTTTAAGTGGGGCGGGCAGAATCTCGTTTTTATTTCTCTAGACTCGACTAGACTAGATATAAAATGCCGGGGACAACGCATACTTTTTTTTATTAGAATGGAGGTTCTTCTGTTAATTATCTATCTTTGAAATATTCACTTTTCTATCCTAAGTATTTGAATTTCTTCTTCGAACATATGGCAGGCGGCGTGATGTATGCATTACAAACGACTTCTTTTAGTCGGGAAGTTACACCACAGGAAACATCTACTCTCCTCTTAGTCTCCGCATTGCACGACTTTGATTAGAGCTTTCAAATGAACGGAGCCGTTTGTGCTCATGTTCGGCTTGCTAGTTGTTTATGATTATTTGTTTGTTTAGCTTAATGAATTGGGTTCAAACTAAATTGTAATTTGTTTTTTATACGAACCAACATGAGTTTGATTCGTGAATAGATAACATACATACGCCCTTAACAAAACAAATAATAAGCCATTAATCTAAGACAAACAAAATAGGGTAATTTATATATTATTATTTATATAATTGCTTCAATACTTTTTTGGTTAGTTATTTATGTATATGTACTTGATTTTTTATAACTTAACAACCTCGAGAGCTCGAAAACAGAAATAGATTTAATGGGCCAAGCTTGAATATGAGTCTGAACATATATTTTTCTGTTTGTTAGTAAATGAATGATCACGGCAAACTCGTGAACTATATCAACTTGATTTTGAACAATAAATGGATCGACTCGTTAACAACTCGGATATGGGTAGGACATGATCTCATACACGTCGCACTCAACAGATTTATTCAGGTCTTTCTCCATATGGGTCGACATATGACATTTACAAAGTTGGTGTTCAAACAGTGCAAGTTGCCCTTATCCATATTTTACCGACACGGCGCATGCCGTTCTCTATCTTTAATGGTCAGCTCGACGCAAGACGCCCATTGGCTCATATCGGCCTTGGATTCTTAGTTCACTACAAGTCACTTTCGACCTCAACGATAGTGACACTCAATCACCAAAGCATTAACCCATGATCTTCTAACTGTTCCGGCTTTCATGCCATTAGAGCCATTACTACACCACGATTGCTTCATAATAGCTCCATATCATTGACCATGTCGTCAATATTAGCATAATCAACTCCCCCACGAGGTAGTCTATAAAATGATCATCATCCTCACGATCAGAACTACGTTTTAGCTTGATCCCAACATTCTGGATACGTAGGCAGTCAATCTTGGTTCATTTATTTATTATCAACAAAGCCACCAAATAACTAATTAAGTTATTTCGATGCCCAATTATCCGAATCACAACTCGATATCACTCCTGATGATTTTTTAGCATCGTCGATTGAGCTACAAAGAGGATCCGAAATCATACCCTTCGTTAAAAACTTGGGAGGAAACAGTCAAAACGCCTCCATACCCCGGAAAAACAAATAAGAATATTGAAGAAAATAGTCAAGCACATTTTGTGCCTTCCGTAGAAGAAGATGATACCTAGTACATAAGGACTATTCCCAACGTGCATGACACAACACAAACATCCAAGGAACCCGAGACAACTGATCAACCTGACATTGCTCGGGCCATGTTAAAGATTTCCCCAACAATTAATGGGTGATCATCGATAAATGTTTGCCTCTCTGATGGAACATGCAAGGAAAGGAAAGGGACATGAAGTCCCTAAAACTTCAAAAAGGGTAGACGCAACAAAGCTACCAAAGAGGAATGAAATATTTGTGTCTGGCACTAGAAACAATAGGCTAAAAGAGAAGATGAAAGCTTCTCTCATCAAATGCTGAACATAGCAGCCTCAGCAGCCTAGGATGAGGTAGACCGGCTCATAGAGAGCCAGAATGGAGATATTCAACATATCTCCCTTCACAATTCAGAGAAGAGTTATTATACAGTAGGTATTAGTGAGTGATTCCAAGTGGATGATTGAGATTTGTCCATCTCTCCCATAGTAGTGGTGTGTAGGGGTGAGGTGGACAAATCTTAACCATCTACTTGGTATCACCCACTAATAAATGTTGTATAATAACTTTTCTCCACAACTCATATCGAACACTATAACTCTTTCTTTTCATCTCCTATTTAGTGAGTGATTCCAAGTTGATGATTGAGATTTGTCCACCTCTCCCATAGTAGTGGTGTGTAGGGGTGAGGTGGACAAATCTTAACCATCTACTTGGTATCACCCACTAATAAATGTTGTATAATAACTTTTCTCCACAACTCATATCGAACACTATAACTCTTTCTTTTCATCTCATATTTATACTATAAAGAATACTATCAATTAATCCCCTGGATATGGCCTAGTGGTGAAGGCATGGGTGGTAATTCAGCCTGGAATCTAAGCTGGAGGTCAGCGGTTCGATTCTCGTAAGGGGTTGATTTCTGATTGATAACACCCTTCAGTGCAGAGATTTAATAGGTAGCCCATGTTGGAGCTAATAGGTTACCTGATTAACCTCTCCTCACTTTCCTGTGGGATCGGGGGTGAGGGGACCTTTAATGGTAGGGTTTACCATTTTTTTAAGAATACTATCAATTAATAGATAAAGATATTACTCTATTCTCTTATAAATTTAAAACAAATATCAATCATTTATTTAAACTTAACTTTTATCTATATATCATACATCAATCTCATATTTAAAATAAACTCTTCATATTAGCATGAGCTGGGGGTGCACCAATCGCCTCAGGGGGCCTTCAAATTCTTGGGAAAAAGCGGAAAGCTGAGGGCGGTGTAGATGAGGAGGTTGACACTAAGAGGACTTGCGTTTCACTTGATTTGCCATTGGTGGAGTCTGCCGAGGAGCAGGCCCACCCGGCACCATGAATATATTATGTTGGAACTGCCAGGGGCTCGGCCAACCCCGTGCAGTCAATGCATTTAAGGGCCTTGTAAATAAATATTCACCGTCTCTTTTATTTTTGTATGAAACTAAGTTAAATGAAAATCGTTTCGAGTATGTTCGTTGTTTGTTGGGTTATAGTAGTGCCCTTGTTGTGGGAAGTGTGGGGCGAGTGGTGGGCTTGCTTTATTGTGGAACTCTGATACGGATGTTCTTATAGCTACCTATAATTCCGGGCACATTGGCGCAACTATTCGTAGTGCTTCTGGCACTGTCTGGCGATTTACAAGATTTTATGGCAATCCAATGGTGAGTGAGCGGAGCATTCTTGGGCCCTGTTGCGGCGTTTGCGCGATCGGAAGACGCTCCCATGGGATGTGGCTGGGGACTTTAATGAGGTTTTGCTACAGACAGAGCAGGAGGGCCCGCATTTGAGGCCGTATCCGTAGATTGCGGCTTACCAGTGCGTGCTATTGGACTGTGATTTATCTGATTTGGGGTATGTTGGGGCCCCTTATACGTGGTATAAGCGTTCGGATGCTACAGCGACTCGGGTTCGTTTGGACCAGGGGTCGCCAATCTAGAGTGGCGGACCCTTTTCCCGTAGCACTCGGTATATCATTTGTCTAGTTCTCGCTCGGACTATGTTCCTACTTTGTTGTCACCGGTCAACCCTTTTGTTCGAGGCCGGGTTAGGTGGCATCCGATTCCCCGATATGACCCATTCTGGATTTGGGATAAGGAGTTTGCAGAATGCTTTCGGAATTCTTGGAAGGGAGGTGTGGTTACGGGGCCGTCTTCCTTTATGGGGCGGGTGACGCAGGTTCGTCAGGAACTGCGGCAGTGGAGTACGCATAGGCATGGGGAGTTGGGGAAATGCATTGTGGAGAAGGAAGAGGAATTACGTAAACTGCGGGAGTCTCCGGGATATATTGTTCGACATGAACAGAGTTTGATGCAGCAGATTGACCAGTGGGAGACTATGGATGAGGAATATTGGCGCCAGCAGGGTCGTAGTGAGTGGCTGGCTATGACGGACAAGAATACTCGCTCCTTCCATCACAAGGCAGCCTCGAGAAGGAAACGCAAAACCATACATATGCTACATTATTCCAATGGGGTGCCTTACGAGGAACCGGAGGACATGGAGCGGCTGGCAGGGGATTATTTTAGGGGCATTTATTCTTCTAATAGGGCAAATGTTGATCTTGAGGGGCTTCAGTTTGCGGAGCTTGATCTTGGTCAGCAGTAGGGATTGACTACGCCTTTTACGCAGAAGGAAATTTGTGTCGCACTGAAACAGGCTGGAAATCGCCAGGGTTGGATGGTATGCACGTGATTTTCTTGCAGAAATTTTGGGGAATTATGGGTGACGACGTTGTGGTTGTAGTGTTGGATGTTCTGGGACTCCGTTAGGTACGATTAATGAAACGTTTATTGTTTTGATACCTAAGGTAGCTACTCCTACAGTTATGACTGAGTTTCGACCAATTGCGTTGTGTAATTCTATTTATAAGCTCATTTCTAGGGTGGTCATCCATATGCTAAAGGGGGTTATTAGGGATGTCATTTCGGGTAATCAAAGTGCGTTTGTGTCTGGCCGTCTCATCACGGATAATGCGATTATACCTTTTGAATGTTCCCACTCTCTTAAGGCAGATGTGCAGGGCTGCCATAATCATGCGGCACTCAAGCTGGATATGGTCAAGGCCTTTGATCGGGTTGAGTGGCAGTACATTTGGAGCATTATGGAACGTATGTGCTTCCACTTACCTTTAATTGACTTGGTCCGTAGGTGTGTCACGAGTGTTTCCTTTCGAGTCCTGATTAATGGGAAGCATAGCCATAGGATTATACCAACCTAGGGCATCTAATAGGGTGATCCCCTATCGCTTTTCCTTTTTATCATCTGTGCTGAGGGGTTTACGGCTCTGTTAGATGATTATGTGTGTAGGGTGCTCTTCGAGGAATTCAATTCAGGAGGGAGGCCGAGGTCATTATCTCCCATCTGCTGTTTGCTGATGATTGTATGGTCTTCTTTGAGTTGGTGGACGGGGTGGTGGAGACGTGTCCGGAAAGTACCTTGGGTTGCCACTTGTGGTTGGGCGAAACAAGTGTCAGGTGTTTGAGTTTCTGAGATATAATATATGCAAGAAGGTGGCAGGGTGGAAAGATAAACTACTTTCTCCGGCTGGGAAGGAGGTCTTTATAAAATCGGCCATACAGGCCATCCTCACTTATATTATGCAGTGCTTTAAGGTTCCCACTACTTTGATTCGAGAACTGGAAAATGTGATCAGGGGTTTCTTTTGGGGCGACATGGAGTCGAGACGGCGGATTCATTTGAAGAGTTGGGAGGCGTGTTGTCTGCCGAAGAATCTGGGCGGTCCGGGATTCAGGGACTTAGAGTGTTTTAATTTGGCATTGTTGGCCGAACAGTCGTGGAGGATCATGTCCACTCCGGGGTCGTTGGCGGCCTAGGTACTTTATGCAAAATACTTTAAGGAGGGCACCATCTTGTCGGCTAGTGTGGGTTCCCGGACGCCGTTTCTGTGGGGTAGTATTCTAGAGGGGAGAGATTTGTTACTCAGTAGGATGCGTTGGCGAGTGGTGGATGGGGAGTCCGCTTTTGTGTTTCATGACACGTGGACGGAGCGGAGGCCGTCCTTCCGTATACCTTATGTTGGCCACTCTCTCCCAGTTGATGCTAAGGTTTCATCTTTGTTTATCCCACATACGCGTACTTGGGATGTCCTTCGGATCTGAGATTTATTCTACCCTTGGGAGTCGGATGTTATTCTAGCTACTTCTGTTGCTTCAGGGACTCATACGAACCGGCGGATTTGGGATTATAATCGCACGGGAATTTACACGGTTATGTCTGGGTTTTTCTTGGCACTTTCACTTTACCAGCCTTCATTGGTGGCGGGGCTGGGGACCTCAGGTGGGGCAGATCGGGTCTGGCGGCGCTGTTGGTAGCTCCTGGTCCAGCCTCATATTCAACATTTTCTATGGCGGTGCCTTCAGGCCTACTTGGCAATTGGCCATGGCCTTATGCGACGCAATTTGTGACAGGCACATGCTTGGCGTGCGGAGAGACAGTGGAGACCCTACGACATGTATTGTTTGAGTACGAGATGGCGGACTAGATTTGGAGGGCCTCACCTTATTATGAGGTTTTGGGATATCTCGCACGTCCTCCTTTGCAGACTTCTTTATGCGCCTCTTAGCGGAGCGGGGGATACTAGACACTGTGAGAGTGGTTGGCCTGATGTGGGGGATATGGAAAGCGCGTCGTTCGGCGGTGTTTGATGGCCAGGCAGTTTATGTTTCAGCGGTGTGTACGCGATGTTTAGCATTGACTGCCGAGTATACGAAGGCACTGGCGGCCTATCGAGTGCAGGTGAGGCCTCGGCATTTGGCAGATTCTTGGGTTCACCCGCCACATGGGGTAGTAAAGTGTAATGTTGATGCTGCGGTGCGCTAGGATCGTGCAGGTATTGGGCTTTTTTTCCGGGACACTGTTGGGACAATCTTGCATTCTGTAGGGTATCCTTTTGACCGCGGGGGGGTGGGGGGGGGGGGGGCGACCGGAGAATATGGAGTTGCGAGGCATTTACTTGGCAATGGAAGAGGCGCAGCGACTGCATTTACGACGGGTGGAGGTAGAGAGCGACTGTCTGGCCTGTGTGTAGCGGCTTCGACAGCCTGTGGAGGACATCACTGCTCAGGGCTGTCTTCTGAGGGATTGCTTGGCTCTGCTCCCTAGTTTTGATTCCGTTTATTTCTCTTTTGTTCGCCGTACTAGCAATGTACATGCGCACCTTCTTGCACGTCATTCTTTGTCTTTACTTGATGTGACTTCCTGGAGCAGTTTGCCTCCTGATGACGTTTTAGCCACATGTTTTGCGGACGTTAACTAATAAAATTATTTGTTCCTCAAATCAAAAAAAAAAAAAAGAGGAAGAAGAAGTTTTTTTATTCTTCGGCTTATATCCTTACTTTGCCGGCATCCCATGTGGACATATGTGTTTTTAAACGGACGTGTTTGTAAATCTGTGAAATCTAAAATGGAATCTACTTAGTGTAGAGACAATAGAGGGTTCATGAGTTTGTACGAATAAGTAATAGTACTACATAACCAACAGTTGTGAATGCACACAAAGTGTTTGTTTTGATATATCTCAATTCCCCAAAGCTCATGCCGGTGGCCATGGATTCTAAGGCTCATCTGTTGCTGTTTTCTGTCTTGTTCTTAGCATTAATGTCCTCTGCCTTTGATGTTGGATTCTCTTATGATCGTCCCCCTGCTCGGAAAACCCGTCATTCTTTCCTTCTCACGAATGATCGTGATTCTACCTCACCCCAACAGGTATGTTTTTTCAGCGGGGTCCGTTAATATTTAACACACTAAATATTTTTTTTTACGGGGTCCGAAATATTTTCTATAGGTAAAATGTAGAGTATTTTTATTTTTAGCGGGGTCCGTGGACCCCCTTTACCCCTTACTAGATCCACCACTGCCTCCTTGTAAGCGTGATATAAAAATGTCTTCTCAACTCGGGTTAGTCCTTTTAGATCAAACGAGAACGACTGTCTAAGCGGTTCGTTCCTTTATGACTCACTTAGCGCTACCGGATCCGGGGTACGGTTCCCGTTCTTTCCTTCCTTCTCACGGATGATATGGTTTTAAAGACGTTGTTGATTTCAGGTGCATATCACACAAGTGGGTGAAGACAAGATGAGAATATCATGGATTAGTGATTCTCCTTCTCTAGCAACAGTCGAATATGGCACATCTTCTGGATCTTACATATTTTCTGCTAATGGAAGTACACGTAATTACAGCTACGTCACGTACAATTCCGGACAAATTCACTACGTAGACATCGGTCCTTTGAAACCTAACACTGTTTACTATTATACCTGTGGCTCAAAGTCCGGCCCAGAATTCTCTTTCAAGACTCCTCCTGCAAAATTTCCAATTAAATTCTCCATTGCAGGTATTTTCAATATAATCAATGATATATATGAATGTGTATATATATAATGACACGATATCGTGACTGTCGTATTATCTCCTATTTATTTTATGGATTAATGTTGGAAGTTGAAAGAGATGAAGAAGCTACTAAAAGTATGAGCTGAAGTTCTTTAGGGCATTTCATCGAACACTTGTACTGTTTTCCGGTTATAGGCAGTTAGGAACAATTCAGCTGATTTTATCTGTAATTGAGCTGTGTCTTAAGCTATATAATCTCAGTGAAACCAGAGTGTAAACACAATTTTGATAATCAATGAAGAAATTAGTCGATTGGGTTTTCAATTCGTTTTCCCGCTATACACATTTTCTTCTTTCTTTTTATATAGGTGACCTTGGACAAACAGATTGGACACAGTCCACTCTTGATCACATAGCTGAATCAGATTATGACATGTTTTTACTACCCGGAGACTTGTCGTATGCCGACACTAATCAACCATTGTGGGACTCTTTTGGCCAATTGGTGCAGCCATTAGCAAGCAAGCGGCCATGGATGGTAACACAAGGTAATCACGAGGTTGAAAAGATCGATTTAGTACACGAGGAACCGTTCACGTCCTACAATTCAAGATGGTACATGCCCTATGAACAGAGTGGTTCAACCTCCAATTTATACTATTCCTTCAATGTCGCCGGTGTTCATGTGATCATGTTGGGTTCTTACACGGATTTTGGTCCGAGTTCAGACCAATACAAGTGGGTTCAGTCAGATTTGGAGAGGGTTGACCGAACTAAAACGCCGTGGGTGGTTGTTCTTGTACATGCGCCATGGTACAATTCTAATGAAGCACACCAAGGGGAGTCTGAATCTGTAGACATGAAAGCATCAATGGAGAAATTACTTCACGAAGCGCGTGTTGATGTGGTCTTTGCCGGGCACGTTCATGCTTACGAGCGATTTGTAAGATTACTACACTTTTTCTTACTCGATCATGTAAAATGATAGAAACACAAAAGATACCTAATTTTGTTTGACATATATATTGTAATGAAATATGACAGACTCGTGTATACAAAGACAATGCCCATGATTGTGGCCCTGTATATATTACAATTGGAGATGGTGGAAACCATGAAGGCCTTGCCACCAAGTAAGCTTTCAAATTTTTATTTTCGAGGTCGTTTTCGTATAATTGTATCATATGACGTTTCTGTTGAGAATACTCTAGAAAAATTAGAAGGATCCGCATAATAATCATTATGAGGATCCTTCTAAATCTTCTTGAGTATTCTCAACAGTTTCAATTTGGTATAACTCATTCATTTTTTATATAAACATGTATATAATGTGTCATTAACCATATGATTATGAATTGTAAATTGAAAAAAATGTTGTGTTTCTTTAAGTCTTTGAGTTGCTGATTTAATTCTTGCAATACGATTAAATTATATGGATGAATATGTATATATAGGTACATAGATCCACAACCAAAGATTTCAGTTTTTAGAGAGGCTAGTTTTGGGCATGGAGAATTGAAAGTAATGAATGCAACTCATGCGTTTTGGACATGGAACAGGAATGATGATGATGAATCAGTTGTAGCAGATTCGATCTGGCTAAATAGCCTTGCAGCTAATCCCTCTTGTAATGCATAAATGTAAATAACTCCATTAAATATGAATCATTTTACAGGCCGAAAAATTACATTTTCCGCTCGTATTTCAAGTCAGAATATAACCATGGTGGTATGAAAATTTTGAAAACGTATCGGACCATTTTAGAGGCCGAACATGTAATGTTTTCCTGACCACGTTCGGGTCAGAATAAACTAAATTATTATGACCACATTTGAGTATGTATAACCCTATTTCAGTCAGAATATAACCACGTAGCTAAAAAAAATTCGAAAACGTATCGGACCATTTTATAAGCCAAACATGTAATGCTTTTCTGACCACGTTCGGGTCGGAATGAACTAAATTGTTCTGAACACATTTGGGTAGGTATAATGTTCCACATTCTGACCGAACTCCGGTCAGAATATAGGCGTGTAAGTGATAAAAAAAATTAAGGGCAAAATTGGAAAATAATTGTTATGCAATAACACAAATAGTTGTGTGAAAAGACATTTCCTTAAATAAAGAGACTATTATTTGCATCACAACCATCCTACCCACTGTCTCCCACCAAACCGGTGCATCATACCATTTTTCATAAAATCAACTCTGTGAAAGTCGATTCCAAAGCCAAGAATCAACTTCGAGCAAAGTCGATTCATGGATGACATCGGGAAGGTTGCATCTTGATTATAGAATCGAGTTTCACATTATCAATTCTACTGTGATGCACGGGTAGTGTGATAGACCGGTAAAGTCGTGGTGGTGTAAATAAAGGCCCCGAATAAATTAGTGGATTCCACCAATCAAAAACTATAAATGATGATCGTGAAAAAATTATAATTTTAAAGTCGTAAATATATCGTTCACGATTTATTTAGGGGGTCTTTATTGCATCACAACGACTCTATCGGTGTACCACACTGTATGTGCACTGCAGTTATATTGACCCTGTGAAAGTCGAATATATAGCCAACATGTGACCTTTCCAGTGTCGATGAATCAACTTTGCAGAAGTCACATGTTTTCTGTATATTCGACTTTCACAATGGTCGATCTGTGAAAATGAGGTGGTGCACGGTTAGTGGGATACAACGGATATATCAGCTGTGGTGTAAATAATAACCATATATTTATGAAAAAAAAAGTTGATATTAGTCTATAATTTATTAAATTTTCATCTTTGCTCCAACTTTCGTTTTCATCTTTGCTCCCAACTTTTGTATTTCCAATGTCGCTTTTCGGTGGGAATTTGAGTTTGGTAATGGCAGTGGATCACCGAATTCCACTCATGATCCTTTGCTGTTATAACAGCAGGGCTGTTATCCTTTGCTGTGTGTTTGAATTTTTTTTCTTTTATTTTTGTTGAGTTTTGACTGTAAATTTCCTCTTTTACCCCTCCGTCGCATGATGACAGCAGGCTGCTGTGTTTTATTACACAGCAGAGGATCTGCACTCCACCGAATTCAATGCTTTGATTTAGGCCCAGGGACGGCTTTACATAGTGCTTTGTGGGTGCGGCCGACCCCCTAAAATAAAAATATTATGTACAAATAGTGGAGAATTTTTTTATAAACGCATATATATGTGTAATTGACCCTTTATATTTATGTATTGACCTCCTGTTTTTATCTATTTCTCCATAATTACATGTATAGAATTGAATATCGAAGTATATGTGTGATACGGAAAAAAAAATGATAAATTTCTGACCCCCATAGTGAAAATCCTGCAGCCGCCCCTGTTTAGGCCTTTAAACCTTTTCAACGACCCAATCCGGATATTATCCAATTACCCGTATCCGAATTGTTCGGCTTGACCCACAACCCAACCCGGATTTTATCCAATTATCCAGATGTGAACCGTTCGGCTATAACCCGAAACCAGAATTTCAGTTAACAAAGCTTACTGCTAGAAAATCAAAAACTAAAATCACATAATATAAATAGTATCATATTACATTAATATAATACTACTGGACTCATGACCTAACTATTGCACCATTAAAAGAATCTCAAATGACATCAAATGACATATCGCGTCTTCGAAAGAAATCAAGATTGTACAATTGCCCTTGAGCATAAAGCAACTCAGGCTAATTATAAGACTTTAGTGGTAATGTTTGTATTTTTGAGGGATGTTAAATGTTTTACAATGTTGTTTTCTATTTTTTTTGTTTTGAAGTGGTAGTGTTTTGATGAGGGATGATAAGTGTTTGATAAAGGTGGTTTTTTATTTGGTGGTTAAGCAACGCTTGTTTGAAAATATATTTATGTCATGCATTCAATAACATGTATTATTCAAAGACTTCAATTATCATCTGATGCGTTTTGCACTATTTTATTTTCAATCTATCTATTCCGTGCATAACACAGGTTTTTGGCTAGTATATTACATGTGATTGTACATTTTATGCCTACACGGCATAAAAGCATACTTACTATACGGAGAAAGCGTGATCAATAATAAAAACAACTTTTAATTCCACAATATATATATATATATGGGGAAGTCCTTCATTGGCATAACTGTTTTGATCCCTCCTAATTAACTTTTTTTTATCCCTCTTAATTTGCTTAAATTGGCTTTATTAGTAATACAAAGGATGAAGATAGTGGCATCTTGATTTTATAGGGTTGATTGTCTCCTCAAGGCAAATGGAACTTTATAATAAATGCAGAAGCTTTAAATAAATGTAGAAGTTTTTAGAAACTAAAAAATACAACAAATTTAGTTTAATAAAAAAATGTAGAAAGTTTCACAAAAATGTAGAAGGTTTTAGAAACTAATAACAAAAGAAATACAAAATATAAAAATAAAAATAATAACCACAACCAAAATCAATACCAAAACACAAATGGTGTGTGCGTTTTTTTTTATTGGAAAAATGTCAGTATTTGTTAAGTTTATGATATGATCGTAAAAGATGTGAATAAATAAAGTTTCTTCATTTATGTGTTAAATTTATGGTTGTAGTAGATTTACACCAAGATTGAAGATTATTTTGGTGGTCGTGACGTAAATTAATTTGGATAAAGTTAATTTCTGGTGGTGGCTAATTTTATTTTTTCTTTTAATGACTTGTGTTTTTGTTTTTTCCCTTCACATAAAACTCACACAAGTCAATTTTTTTTTTCTTTTTTGAACAATTACTTCTTATTTAAGTTATTGGTTTTTTTTCATACAAGTGATTAAACAACAAAATAAAGAATAAATGTGTTGTCTTTCACTCCATTTGTTATGCCTTTTGGGTCTTGTTAGAAGAGTTAATCAAAAAGACATCATACTTACCCCCCCACCCCCCACCCCACCCCACCAAAAAAAACTTTAATATTAACTGGCATTTATTCCGGTGAATTGAATATAATGGCAAAAAGGATAAATTGTCATTCTACTGAACATTATGTTATTCTTCTATTTTTTGTTTAAGTGTTTGTTTTAGTGGATTTGTTTGGTGGTGAATTTGTTTGATATTAAAATGTTGAGTAATGATAGAGGCACAATAAAAATTACACAACGAATGCCACAACATGATTTCCCACCCTTGATTTTGATGGGTCCACATTATAATCAATTAACACTCATCAAAATCAAGGGTGGATGATCATGTTGTGGCATCCGTTGTGTAATTTTTGTTGTGCCTCTATCATTACTCTAAAAAGTTTTAGTAGATTTGTTTGATAGTGAAATTGAAGTCGTTAAATTTGATAAGAGGAATTTTGTATTTTCAGATGTTTTTTTTTTGGGTCATTTTTCACTACCTATGACATTTTTGACAACTTTTCTTACACTATTGTCTTTTATAAACACTACCCCTAAAGTTAATGCATTAACACAAAGTAATAATGTGTGATTTTGACAACTATTTTGGTTAAATAGAAACAAA
Organism: Gentiana straminea; assembly: GCA_036785695.1. Taxonomy (NCBI): domain Eukaryota; kingdom Viridiplantae; phylum Streptophyta; class Magnoliopsida; order Gentianales; family Gentianaceae; genus Gentiana; species Gentiana straminea. Next base: position 2,787,535 of record JAVUPR010000366.1, read on the forward strand.
TGAGTATTTTTTTTTTTTTTTTTTTGTATTGCATTCTGTTTTATATTAATTGAGAAGAGTGTTGAGAGTTTATGGTGGAAAGATGAGACTTTTTTTTTGACAATGTATATTTTTGCGGGATCCGTTGATAAATATAGATCACATACTCCTCGTTTTTATTTAATTGTCGTAATTGCCAAAAGTAAAATTTATTTTTATCTGTCGTATTTACATTTCAAAGCATTATTTATTGTATTTTTCTACGTTTACCCTTATTTATTTAGGGGTGGGATATTGAAAACAACATTGCATGAATTATATTCAAGGGGTGTTATTATCATTTTAATGTTAAGTCAAAACATTAACTACTCTCCTTAATATATGTGTTTTTGGTAATTGCGACAGTTAAATAAAAACGGACGGAGTAATAATCAATGGTGCAAAATGTATAAAATGATACATGGAGCTCAATTTGAGAGTAGATATAGCATTTCATTTGTCAAACGAAAGTAACAAACCCTTACCCCTGAGTAAGAGTCGGACTCTGCAGGCACGATCCGGATTAGTCGGATCGGTTCCGGATACCGGAGACTTTAAGAAAGGAAAAAAAAAAAAAAAAAAAAAAGTAACAAACGAGTTCTTTAGATATCAAAGAATTTTTGCAGTGAATTGATTTTTGTTGATGAAATTTACTTTCAAACCACTATTGGTTGAGTGAATAAGCAAGTTTACTATCAAAATTCACTTAACCAATAACGAATTCGTAGTTGCTTCAACAATGAAAATTCACAAATTCAGAAATGGCAATGAAATGTTGTTTATATGTGTATTTCAAGAAAGATGAAGAAATATGGATTTAGGACTATTGGCAAAGATCTTTATTTTATGACGAGCTATGTCCCTAGTTCGGCCTTTGAAACAGTTCCACCCCTAGACTTGCTACACTTCACAAGGCAGTATAAATGGAAATTGGTATGAATTTTTTAACTCTCTCGTTTTGGTTGGCATGTTTAAAGTGGGAAAAATATTTTTCATTATAATTAAATAGCTATTTTACTGCCTCTTTGAGAAGTGATTACATTACATGTACAGCTTTATGCACGGATTAATCTTTCAACCTATGTACAAAAATGTGTGAATTGATATGGACATTTTTATTCTATCCTTTGATTTAATTGTCTCTACGATTCATGATTAGGTGGGTTATTTTCGCGAGATAATTAATTTCATAATTCAATCATCGATTAGATGGAATAGAGAATACGTAATTGTTCGTGATTTTATAATAGTAGCACATGATATAATTTTGCCGGTTCGCAGTCCGTAGAATCCGTTACATGAAGATGATAATCTGAATTAAAATTAACCGCGTGTGTGCTAATATTCAGAATTTGGGTCTCTCAGGTTAACACAATTCAAAATGTATTGTGTTTCATTGATTCAATGTGGTTACCGAGAATACAAATATATAGTGTTTGGTGACTTAGTCAATAAATCACTACAAGATAAATATCACATGAATATTAAAATAAATAATAATACTCAAATAAATACTCAAACGAGATTATCCTCGACACGCCCCCTCAATCCCATGGGAAGTGGCTGGACACGGAGATTGGCCTTCAAACTTGTAAAACGAGGCTGAGCCAATGGCTTGGTTAGGAGATCGGCTAATTGATCTTTCGAAGTGATGAAGGAGATAGCGAGCTTGCGGGCGGCAACCAATTCACAAACGTGATGGAAATCGGTCTCTATGTGTTTCGTGCGGGCGTGGAAAACCGGATTATGAGCAAGGTAGGTGGCCCCAATATTATCACACCAAAGGGTATGTGGAGAGGAGAGAGGAACCTACATATCATGAAGAAGGCGACAGAGCCACTGCAGTTCGGCCGCATATTAGAAAGTGTCTTGTACTCAGCTTCAGTGCTACTACTGGAGACGGTCAAGTGCTGCTTAGAGCGCCAATAACGAGATTATCCCCGAGAAAAATACAATACGCCTCAATAGAGCAACGATCATCACGATCAGCGGCCCAGTCAGAATCAGAGTAAGCCCGAAGAGTGAGAGAGGAACGACGAGTGAAGAAGAGACCATCCGAGATGAGGTGCTTGAGATACCGGAGAATGCGCTTAACAGCGACCCAATGGGCTTCAGTAGGAGAATGCATGCATTTTCTAACCTTATGAACCGCAGAGGCTATGTCAGGCCGCGTGAAGCTAAGATACTGTAAACCGCCTACAATGGTGCGGTAAAGAGACGCGTCAGAGCAAGGAGGTCCATCATCGAGAGTGAGTTGTAAGGGTGTAATCGAGCCGAGTCGAGTCGATACTCTCTAAAGCTCGAGCTCGACTCGACTAAAAAAGTTCGGGCTCGAAACTCGGCTCAAGCTCGATCGAGCCTTAAAAATCACGATCAAACTCGACTCGCTAAGTACTCGATATAGCTCGACTCGGCTCGTAAGCTCGATTATTTTTCTAGAATTCATTTAATTTTTAATGAAATATGGCAAGATCGAGCTCGACTCGTCTAATACTCGACTCGAATAATATTTTTTTAATCATGAAAAATAATATTTTATAATAAATTTAATTAATTAAATTAATTAAATAATTATTTAATCAAGCTCGATTAAGCTCACGAGCTACTCGATTAATATATTTTAAAACTCGAGCTCGGCTCGGTAATTATTCGAGTACCTTGAACTCGAAAAAAACCGAATTGAGTCGATCTCTCTTACGAGTCAAGTACGAGTAGCTCACGAGTAGCCCAGCTCATTTACAGCCCTAGTGAGCTGGGTGGAGGCCGACATAGGTGTCTGACAAGGCTTAGCCTTATCCAAAGAAGCACGCTGCAGAAGCTGAAAAATATACTTGCGTTGAGTGAGGCATAAACCATCGGAGGTGGGGAGCACCTCAATACCAAGAAAATAGGACAGCGAACCAAGGTCCTTAACCGCAAAATGCCGACCAAGATACGAGATATCCTGCTCAACAAGAGAAGACGAAGAGCCAGTAATAATAATATCATCCACATAAATAAGAATAAAAACACGAGCACCATCACGAGAGTAGATGTATAAAGAGGTGTCAACTTTAGCCGACAAAGCCAAACCGAGAGATCACATCAATAAACCTAGAAAACCACGCACGAGGGGCCTGACGAAGGCCATAGAGATTGCGGAGAAGACGACAGACATAATCAAGATAATCAGGGTGAATAAACCCCTCTGGCTGCTACATATAAACGGGTTCAGATAAATGCCCATAAAGGAAGGCATTCTGAATATCCACCTATCGAAGAGACCAACCCTGAGAAACTGCAAGAGAGAGAAGCACACAAATCATGACCGGCTTGAAAACCGGACTAAAAGTGTCAGTAAAATCAATGCCTTCAGCCTGATGAAAACCCTTTGCCACAAGGCGAGCCTTGTGACACTCAAAACGCCCATCAGCATGATGCTTAGTCTTGTAAGCCCATTTATTACCGACAATATTCATAGAAGGAGTCGGATGAACAAGGTCCCAAGTGTGATTGCGCAGCAACGCATCAATTTCCTCTATCATAGCATTATGCCAATTCCGGTGTTTTTAAGCTTCGGTATAGGAGGTTGGGTCCAGTGAGACGGTAGATGCGACAAGGGCTTTAGGAAGTGGGTAGCGGATAAAGTCAGGCCGAGAGATAGGCTTGAGAGAGTTGGTTTTGGTGCGAGTGACCATGGTGTGGGTGGGAGTAGGTTGGTCAGGAGACGAGGCTGGAGAGGCCGAGGCCGAAGTGGACACTGGAGAGAAGGGTGGGGAAGGCTCGGGAGCAGGGGCTGGAGGGGGTACAGCCGGAATAGAGGGAGCCGACATAGGAGGAGGAAGTGGTGGGGGTGCAAGAAAAGAGATAGGTAGTGGTACAGTGAGTGTATTCAGAGTGGGTTTCGAAAGGGAGGGTGTATATGGGAAAAAAGATTCGTCAAAGACCACATGACGGGCAATGTAGATACGGTCAGAGGCAATGTCCAGGCATTTATAACCGTGGTGGGAAGGACTATATCCGAGAAAAATACAGGTTTTGGAGAGAAAATCAATTTTATGGTGGTTGTAGGGACGGAGATAGGGCCAACACACACCCAAAGACCCGGAGAAAGGTATAGTCAGGAGGCCGATTGTGGACCATTTCAATGGGAGACTTATCATGTAGGATTTTGGTAGGAAGACGGTTGATGATATAGGTGGCGGTAATAAATGCATCCTTCCAATAGGGAAGCGGAACGTTGGATCGGGCAAGAAGAGAAAGGCCGACTGTTAGTAATACCATCCGCAACGGAAGCGATTTAAGGATCTAGATCTATAAAATACACGTAATAAAATAACTAGATCTATATCTACAAGGGGGTTGTAGATCATACCTCTTGGATCTCAAAATCCAAGTTGAAGAACCGCAAAAGAAAGATTGCAAGAAGATGTGAAGAGCACCACGATCTTCCGTACGTGTGATCCAAGCAACTCCCGGTGGAAGGAAATCCTCGTCTCGAATCCTTCCGATATGCTGCCCGGAAAAACCTCCAAGATTTTTCCTCAACCCCTTGGCCGAAAATTTTCTATCTCCTCTCTAAGAGTTGATAGTCGAAATTGATGTGTGTTGTAAGGCTTGGGAGAACTCTCTTTATATAGGAGAGTAAAACTTAGCTTCCAAGGATTTTTATTTTGCAAATAAATAAATCCAATAAATAAAAGATAATTCCATAATATTCTAGAACAAATCTAGAATAATATTTATCTTTATTTCTTTCCATAAATATTTATCCAATAAATATTTTGTGCACATGTCTTATTAATACACAAGAAAAATAATTATTGTTTCCTAAAAACATGTGTTGGCCGAAAAAATGAATATTGACCTAGTCAATATTATCTTTTGCCATAACACACTAATTATGTCAAGATTATGAAAAAACCTTTTTCACATATTTAATTATTTAGCCCAACTAATTTAATAGTTCACTAAACAATTAATTCACATATCGTTTTAATAAAGTACAACAAGAACTAAATTAATATTAGGATTCGACGTCCGAGAATAGCTATGCTATATTAGGAGGCACGTCGGGGACCATGGACTAATAATCAGCGGCTCCGATAAATCAAATAAATAATTATCTTACGAACAAAATAATTATATTCGATAAATCAATCACAGGAATATGCCACCATAATCCCGTGACTGCACTCCTCCGATTATGAGATTATATTTATCTCCTCACGAGAATAATAATAAGCGTCCATTGATATAATCATTACATATGGATTAATCCTCCATGATCGTTCATTCTAAATCGGAAAGTTGCCGTTAACCCTTTTCAGAACCTCTTATCCTTATTTACCATTAACCCCCTAGTGATCAATTAATTCATACAACTCACTGGTAGCTAATCAGTGAAATATGAACTCGCGCGATCAATCAATTTCTAGGATTAACAAATAAGGGAACTGTCTATCTACTTCCATAAATGGAAGAAATGGATTCCGTATCTGTGATAACACAGACTACTCACTCAATCCAGTACAATGCCAAGATGGGGTAATTCGGATCACGGACTCGGTGTAATCCTTAACCGTCAAGTCAAACCTCATACCGATTCAAGCGGTTGATCGTGATCACCTCAGGATTAAGATATATCCATAAATGTGATCATCGATTGATTCGATAAGACTTCTCGATTACGGAATTATATCGTGAACTCTAATCAAATCGGTCCAGCCCTACATGATATATCTATCATATATAAATGCCCCACTAGGTTCTCTTAACCGAAAGTCCGGATAAGACTATCACACCTATTGTGTTCTGGGCGCATTAATAGCACGTTAAAGGAGAGACCCGATACTCTCGATTAACTTCACTACAGGCTAATTGTATTTTAAGTACATCTTCACTAACTCAATCCTCCCGTGTATATCTCATACACTGAGTTAAGTGATTACATAAACGATATACTTATGGTTTTCTGTAGTGTAAATACTATTGTCACATTGGTGAATATGAGAATAATAAATATGAATAATAATATCATTTTATTTATTAAATAAAACAATTACAAAATTGTCTTTCGGGCATCACACCTAACAATCTCCCATTTGCACGAAAGCATGTGATTAATTGTTTTAGAGCACACCCTATGATTTAAAATACAACAAACTACATCTCCCACTTCTTCTAAAGCAATGGAGACCCATCCCATATTCTAGTACCCACTAAGCATATCATAACTATTTCAGATTCCAAAATACACTCCGAGTATGCCGTCGTAGGATAGGTCAGTGACTCGGGGAGCACCTACGTCTAAATGTCATGGGTCTTAATGATTAGTCAGGTTGTCGGCTCGAGACGATCCGTAGAATCGAAACATTACCGGTCCATCTAATCATGTGGTACTTTCCCAATATGCTTTTGACCTCTAGTGATTTCGAAAATCCTTATAAGCTACCCCTTCATCGTTTGCACAATGATGTGGTATCGGCTTCCAAATCTAGAATCACTCCTAGATATGAAAAGGAAATCCTTGAGCTATATTGCCTCTCTAGCTACTACAAAAGCCGCTAATCACCCAACTAGTTAAAGTCGAGTTGGCGTTGTTGGATTCCTCCAGGCAATAGCTTTAACACAAGAGTAAACACTGAGCCCGAGATCGACTTAACGATCATCCTCAATCTGACTTAAAGTCAAAATCAGTGTATCACACATATCCAAGTTCACACATGAATATGTCCGCGTATTATTCCTCGTTCTCTTCAAGATACTAAAGGACATACTAAACTTGCTTTGTTAACCGCCGAATCTAAGATTCGATCATAGTTGACGTTCAATAACCTGACCATCTCTTACTAGAAAGAGAATCTATCCCATTTCTCTTGATCCGAAGATTTAGAGAGTCATTCCTGAGGCATAGGGTAGAACTTCCTCGTTGAATGTTGCATACACAGATGCATCATCTTAACCAATAAGATGGATGGGAAACCGGATCGATTCTAAAGAATTCGACCGAGTCAAACTCTTCAGAATGTTGTCCAAATCTCTGTTGTAGAGAATTGTGGCATTGTCAGATTCTGACTTCAGACAACACACCCATGTTGATTCCAACTGGTGCAGTGTTATCCTTCAAAAACACTAATATATGTATATATTCACTACTATACTAAAATTGATATCCAGTCTACAAAAAGGACTTATCAATATTCTGGTCAAATCCACATATTGTAGAAATATATGACTTCCAATGACAGAGAGGTTTTCTTTTTATCCACAAAAGGACATAAGCCTTGACAGTCATCCTGTCATAAGTTCATAAGGCAATACCCTTTTGTTCCGAATGAATCCAGACTCCGTTTTTTTGGCAAGAAAGTCTCAGGGAATCACCCCTATTTTCTGCTTTTGAACGAAATCATGCAATACCGAACTCATTCTACTCTTTTCCGTGTAGATCCAATTTCTCCCACTGGGCCTGAGACGCTCAGGTGGTTCTACAAGAGTATGAACAGAACTGGAGTACCGAACTCCATTCACAGGGTTATGGCTATTAAACCAACCTCTATAATCAGAATCCTATACTGCTCACAAAAGAGCCATAGGTTACTCGATCCTCAGACTACAAAGTCCTCAGAACCTGTAATGGGTAATGGACAAACCATACTCCCAATACTTACTGGGTGGATCGAAATTCTGATCTAGTTTAGTAGTATTTAGTGTTATCACCAACAACCGATGTTGGATGTGGTCTGATTTTAATCAGTTAGTAACTACCTTGAGTAAACGTACTTCAAGGTTCAAGGTTTTGCTGTTTATGGACTCTATCAGAAAGGATGCAACAGTATAACTGTCCCTTCCCGATTTCAAGAATCTAACCTTTATACTCAATAAGTTAAAAGATATATCACGAATGGTCATTGACCGAACGTATGCACGAAATTCCTAGTCTTACCTTCAAGCACCGTGTGCTAAATGCGTATATTTATAGAAGTGGGGTGAACCGAATCCACACCTTATCCATAAATTCCAAAGCATATTCTTGGTAGACTTCTCGGTCTTACATTTCAATGTAAACTGTTATTTCGCTTCCAATATCTTTATTGAGTTAAGCAGTGTATTGTAGCACATCTAAAAACTATGTAAGGCAATTTAACGGTTTCTCACTTAGTGAGGACATGTCACAACGAGGCGGTGAGCATCGATCTCGAGGACTATGAATGGCCTATTCCGAGTATAGAATACTCTATCTCTGTTGAAAACAGAGAAACCTCAAAAATATTTTGGATAAACTTACCGGAGTGTTTGAATAGTTATCAGACAAGAAGTCACTACTCGGAAGCTCCTACTAGCTCGTATCTTTCATCAGACCCCGAAGGTCGTCATGAACAAGCTATGTTACTTCTTTATAACCATTATCCTTTCCCGATTGAAAGGAAACTTAGTCATTGAACCTTTGAGACAATATAACCAGATTGGAGAAATGAATCACCCTGAGCCAGTCTTTAGGTCTTGTCTTTTAGGGACTATGCACTAACTATGGAATATGAAGAAGCGTTTATCTAAATATATAAACCAATTGCTTTTAATAGTTCTTAAGATGTGTTTTATATACATATTTCAGCAGTTCTAAGTGGTTTTGACTTTATAAAAAAAAAGTCCGAGTCTTGGATTCGTACTACAAATGGTATATTCACTTTCTATACGACAAACAAATTATCGAATAGAAGGTAAATCCATTCGTTCCAACGAATCTTAAACCAAAAATAAATTTTCCGCGATATCCAAGGATTGAATCCGAGATTCATTTCCTTATATCACTCCCACTATTCTAGCTAAAATTAACTGCCCGTTGTTTACTCCTTTAATCGTTAAATGCACTGCTACCTTGTTCTTCCAATTAACTTAGCTCAAGAAAATCGCCAAGGATTCATAGGTTGGTGATCCAAAATCACTGTCCTTATCCTATGATTTTCAGTTAATTAATTTTCGATTCATCCTTAAAGTTTTCTCAGTTTAGATGACTAACACTTTTAGACATATTCTCCCATTCTTGACTTTCCGTGAATGGAAACAGTCTTGAACCAGTGGTTCGTTTGAGTAGGCACTACTTTTGAACCGTGGGATGTCTATTTCGAGTGTTACTAGTCGGGACTTCTCAGATTTTCTAATATACCAGAAAAAACAACAAATCATAACATTAAAGCTCCCACTAGTTTATCGGTTCCAAATACCGTCTAACGAGCAATGCTTTATTTTTATGATTTTCTGATTTTTTCTGTTAGAAAATCTTTCGTACATAGTTCCAATGTTTCCAGAAAAACAATAAATCATAGAACTCCCACTAGTTCATCGATTCCAAATATCGTCCAACTAGCAACATTTTATGACTTTCCACTTTTTCAATTAGAACGGTTATGTGTGCAGTCAGTTACATTTTTCTAATGTTCTAGAAAAACAACAAATCATGAAGCTCCCACTAGTTCATCGATTCCAAATATCGTCCAACTAGTAACACTTCATGATTTTCTGATTTTTCAATTAGAAAATTACTCGTGTAACCACTACACACTCAAAATTCACTAGAAGAATTTTAAAGTCCGAAATCACCTTTGATCAAACTAAGTTTGTCTCCCGTTTGACACGAATGACACTAGTGACATACCTATATGTCACTCTGGTTTTTAAAAGGCTTAAGAGAAAATATCTCTTTCGAAAAATAATTGCATTATCGATTAACTAGTTCAACATCCTAGTTACTTTCCACTTTTTAACGAAGTCAATACTAGTCAATTATTAATTTTAAAGCAATTTAGTAAGGGATATAATGCCGTAAATAAAATGACATATATTAATTCAAGTTTAACACTACTATATAGGTTTATTTTAGGAATTGTAAACTAAAAGATAAGTCTACTCTACCATTCCAAGGTTTTAACCTCGCATCTCAGTGCCGCCGTAGGGTAGGTCAAAGAGATGACGGTTAAATCGAGACAATCTCATCAATGAATAACTTGTGAGAATCAAACATCCCACGAGAATCGAACATCCCTTTATTCATTGATCGCCTTCCTTTTTTAGCCTAGATATTACCAAAAATATCCTTTATGAGTGTGACCTACTATATCGGATCTCTTAGGTACGCCCCGAGTGTGCCGTCGTAGGATAGGTCGGTGACCCGACGAGTACCCGTAAATCCTATCCTTTCGGAGACCAAGCCATGAATGTTGATAGGGGTGAACACCATCCGTAGGGGGACGAAATCAAAGCGCCGCGAGGCGTCACCCTTCTCTCACTTACTCGTATCTATAGTAGAGGCCGTGGGGTTGGCTGTCGCCTCCCCCGCTCCCACTCAATATTTTGGAAGTGGTGGTGGGTTAACTAACCACGTCTTTTTGATGTTAACATAAAAGTACATCAAATCAAGGATTCCGAATGGTGTCGGTAACATAGGCAAGCCTACCCGTCCTATTCGTTGGAACATATGTGACAGTCGGACGAAGTCGGGTCAAGAGAGCCCCATTGAGATAAGAAGGAATCACCCCTCCGCTCGTTGGTGTAGCTTAGTCTTGCCGGACCCCCGTGCATACATCACACTAGGAGGGTTAAGTCGGTCGAGCCTAGCTCAGTTGACCACCCAACCTATAGGCGAACCGTTTTTATCCAAGATTTATTGTTCTTTTACCATCATTCAATCTCGTAGACACTACGAATCGAAAACGTGATCTCGTTTGAGCTTTTACGGCGGTTCACCGAGAACACACACCGAAAGGCTTAACGATTTCATAACCCGTCCTCGGATCTTTAATTAGTTACTAAATTTATTAATTACCACGTATTAATTAAATTTCAACTAATTACACGAGTTTGTATACATGCCTATTTTAATTACCAAAATTAAAATTCTACATGTATGCAATGAGTGGATTTATGATATGATGCATGTCATGGCAATTCCGATTTTATGTCTATTTTATGATCAAACACATAAAAAATAAATTGCGGAAAATTTAAACACCGAGATGGATTGTTGGTACCCCCGTATCTAATCTATCCTAGGAAAGCAATAAATTACATAATCTATGTCTTCGAGTCTTGATCTTCGAATCTTGAACTCGAAAACTTCCGGATCTCGAAGCTTCGATCTTGACACGAACCACGAACGACGAGGAGAGGAGACCGTAATATACCAATATATTAAAAAATATATCTATACTATCAAATTGTTTTATAAAAAAACTTATTATTATTATTTTTTAATAACAGCCCTCGGCCAAGTATAAAAAAACTGATTTTTTTTTTCTTCTTCACACGGCACCAAAACCCTAAATTGTTTTTTTTTTTTTTTGGTTTAATGCATGCCTTTCGGCCATGCAAGAATTAGGTTAACTTTTAGATTGCCGCATGGAAAAAATTGCCGTGACTAAAGCAAAAAATTTGCCGCTGGGAAAAAACAAGGCTGTGACCAAATTATACACAATATGATAAATTTGATCAAAGTAATGCTGCCGCAAAAAAAAAAAAATTCGAGACCTTGTTTAATTAAAACAAACAATTCGGCCTCCTCCCGTTTTACCTTTTTGATGATCTTCAACACCATGATCTTCATCGTCTCGAGCCCGGAACAACAAAATTACAATGAAAGATGCTACTATTACACATAATTTTCGAAAATTGACATAAGTAAAATACAATTCCTATGCTCAATTGTTACTAAACAAAGGAGCTACAATAGATCTAACGAGTAAACAGTACCAACATCAATCCATCTCTTCAACCAAGACATTCATAATCATAAAAAAACAAAACAAATTTTCGGCCCCTATCAAAATTTTGGGACAAAAAAGCTACATGTTTACCACTCCTAGATCTAATATTTTATACGTATAAATATAGATCACCAGGCGACTGATACCACTGTTAGTAATACCATTCGCAACGGAAGCGATTTAAGGATCTAGATCTATAAAATACACGTAATAAAATAACTAGATCTATATCTACAAGGGGGTTGTAGATCATACCTCTTGGATCTCAAAATCCAAGTTGAAGAACAGCAAAAGAAAGATTGCAAGAAGATGTGAAGTGCACCACGATCTTCCGTACGTGTGATCCAAGCAACTCCCGGTGGAAGGAAATCCTCGTCTCGAATCCTTCCGATATGCTACCCGGAAATACCTCCAAGATTTTTCCTCAACCCCTTGGCCGAAAATTTTCTATCTCCTCTCTAAGAGTTGATAGTCGAAATTGATGTGTGTTGTAGGGCTTGGGAGAACTCTCTTTATATATGAGAGTAAAACTTAGCCTCCAAGGATTTTTATTTTGCAAATAAATAAATCCAATAAATAAAAGATAATTCCATAATATTCTAGAACAAATCTAGAATAATATTTATCTTTATTTCTTTCCATAAATATTTATCCAATAAATATTTTGTGCACATGTCTTATTAATACACAAGAAAAATAATTCTTGTTTCCTAAAAACATGTGTTGGCCGAAAAAATGAATATTGACCTAGTCAATATTATCTTTTGCCATAACACACTAATTATGTCAAGATTATGAAAAAACCTTTTTTCACATATTTAATTATTTAGCCCAACTAATTTAATAGTTCACTAAACAATTAATTCACATATCGTTTTAATAAAGTCCAACAAGACTAAATTAATATTAGGATTCGACGTCCGAGAATAGCTATGCTATATTAGGAGGCACGTCGGGGACCATGGACTAATAATCAGCGGCTCCGATAAATCAAATAAATAATTATCTTACGAACAGAATAATTATATTCAATAAATCAATCACAGGAATATGCCACCATAATCCCGTGACTGCACTCCTCCAATTATGAGATTATATTTATCTCCTCACGAGAATAATAATAAGCGTCCATTGATATAATCATTACATATGGATTAATCCTCCATAGACTGTTCATTCTAAATCGGAAAGTTGCCATTAACCCTTTTCAGAACCTCTTATCCTTATTTACCATTAACCCCCTAGTGATCAATTAATTCATACAACTCACTGGTAGCTAATCAGTGAAATATGAACTCGTGCGCTCGATCAGTTTCTAGGATTAACAAATAAGGGAACTGTCTATCTACTTCCATAAATGGAAGAAATGGATTCCGTATCTGTGATAACACAGACTACTCACTCAATCCAAGTACAATGCCAAGATGGGGTAATTCGGATCACGGACTCGGTGTAATCCTTAACCGTCAAGTCAAACCTCATACCGATTCAAGCGTTGATCGTGATCACCTCAGGATTAAGATATATCCATAAATATGATCATCGATTGATTCGATAAGACTTCTCGATTACGGAATTATATCGTGAACTCTAATCAAATCGGTCCAGCCCTACATGATATATCTATCATATACAAATGCCCCACTAGGTTCTCTTAACCGAAAGTCCGGATAAGACTATCACACATATTGTGTTCTGGGCGCATTAATAGCACGTTAAAGGAGAGACCCGATACTCTCGATTAACTTCACTACGGGCTAATTGTATTTTAAGTACATCTTCACTAACTCAATCCTCCCGTGTATATCCCATACACTGAGTTAAGTGATTACATAAACGATATACTTAGGGTTTTCTGTAGTGTAAATACTATTGTCACATCGGTGAATATGAGAATAATAAATATGAATAATAATATCATTTTATTTATTAAATAAAACAATTACAAAATTGTCTTTCGGGCATCACACCTAACACCGACTTCAACTATTTGACGGTGACGGCGTTCAATGGCACCAACTTGTTCGTGGGTGTGAGGACAGGACGGGTGATGCCGGATGCCAAGAGAGGTAAGAAGAGTGGAAACGCGACGATACTCACCACCCTAGTCAGTTTGGATAGATTTGAGTTTGGTGTTAAACTGGCGTTCAATCAGAGCAAGAAAATCAGGAAATACTGTTTCAACATCAAATTTATTTTTCAGGGGATAAAGCCACAAGTATTTGGTAAAGTCATCCCGAGCAAGCACTCCAGTCGATGGGAATCAAAAGCTGAAAACTAACATAGTAGCGTGAACCATAAATGGGGGGTTTCAGTACAGGGCCCCCAAACATCAGAGTAAATCAGGTCTAGAGGAGCAGTAAAGGTAAAGTCAAAGGTGTATAACGGTAAGCGGTGACTCTTAGCTAACTGACATGGGGCACAGACAATAGGGGTTGCTTTAGTAGGAGGAGAAGAGGACAGGCCTTTTAAGGCTTGACGGAGCACGAGGTAAGAACAGTGACCGAGACGTTGATGCCACGTGATGGGGGAAGTGAGAGAGGAGGCAAGAGCTTATGGAGGGGTGTAAGGTCGATGAAGCGGGGTAGAGAAGTGATAGAGTCCATCCTTAACAAATCCCCGGAGATGGACGTGGCCCGAATAATCCTTTGCAAGAAAGTACGACCGTGAAATTCAAAATACACATTATTATCAGAGGCAAATTTGTGCACGGATAAGAGGTTTCTAGTGATAGAGGGAGTAACAAGAGTATTTGATAAATAAAAGGACTGGGAAGGGGAATTTACAGAAGAAGAGCCGTAATGAGTAATAAATAAACATGTACCGTCACCGACGTGCACTTTGTCGTGTCTAACATAAGGCGCAGATGATAGGTTGATATGTCGATGGTCATTAGTGATATGGTGAGTGGCCCCCAGTGTCTGCAATCCAATTAGAACCAGGATGTGTATGCAGAGAAGTTGCATAAGCGTGAGAAATCCGAGATGGTGGTAACCGAGAGGTGGGTGGAGGGGATGGAGTATATGAGCACGTTGTGGCCATATGGCCTTTTTGAGAACAAATTAGGCAAACTGATGACTGTTGACCATACGACACACCAGAAAGTCGAGAGCGGGGAGTGCCACAACCAAGTCTTGTGGAAGCAAGGGCCGAAGAGGTTGTAGCCATGGGGGTAATTTGTTGGCAGTGACGCCCCCTGGGTCGAGAAGCATTGAAGGCGCTGCTTCTGTTGGAAGGGGGATGGGAGATTTTCCGTTGCCGGAGATGAGAAGGCCGACGAGAACCGAATTGGGTGATGCTGATAGGAGGTTGCTGGGGAGTGCAGATGTGCAGCGGTGGAGATTTGCTGGTGGTGAAGATTTGCAGATGTGGGTGATTGGGAGGAGCTGTAGCCATAGTTGTGGGTGGAGGTGGTGGTCGACGGTGCAATAGAAGAAGAAATAGCATACCGCCGGAGAAGATTTGGACGCGGCAAAGATGGTAAGGAGGCCGTCGGACCTGTACTTGTAAAACAATAATAGGGACTGGGGGCCGGGACATCAGAAGGTAAGACGGCCGGAAAGGATTTGGACATGGCCTAGCCGAAGAAGATGATCGACCTGCTGCCAATGTTTTTTGTATTTTCTATTTTTTTTTAAGAAGTTAGGGTTTAAGGAGGAATTGACACAACGAGATAGAGGAAATTGATTCACTCTGATACCATAACACGATTCAAAATGTATTGTGTTTCATTGATTCAATGTGGTTACTGAGAGTACAAATATATAGTGTTCGGTGACTTAGTCAATAAGTCACTACAAGATAAATACCACATGAATAATGTTTAAAATAAATAATAATACTCAAATAAATACTCAAACGAGATTATCCTCGACACAGGTTATAATGCTGCCGGAACATCAAACTCCTATGACCGTGTCTATGAGTGTCTTTCGGCTAGATGGTAATTAGTGACCGGTCCTGATTATCGAAACTAGGAGAGATTAGTTACTTGACACGTGTCGGTAACTATAACCAGTTTATGAGGTGCACATGATTTGGGTCGTACAGGTCTCGTAAAAACTCATACCCAACCTTTATGTTGCGGGTTATAAAATTTAAAACCATATTCAACATAATTCAAAGTTCAACCCACACGTGCGGGTTTTGTTAAATGTGGGTTGAGCGTGGGTTGGGTGCGGGTGAGCTTGTCAATAGGTTTTAACGATCATAGTTCTGACTAATTGATTCGGTAACTTCTTCAATTGTTTAGTTATTAGAGAAAAGAAAAATATTCAACATTTAAAACCAAGTAATACAATAAATGTATATAGTATAATTATATCAACATTGAAGAAAATATTGAACTTTGTTTATGTATGAACATGTTTTGATACTGAAGAAAATATGGCTACAAAATTGTTATTCATTTTATAGATTTGTAGTCCTTTTAGAGTGTTCGTTTTACCGTTCATGGAAAAAAGGTTATAGTTTTTGTTTAAATGTCTATCTTGAAAGTTGATAAGTTAAAAAACCATTTCACTTTCCATTGTCTAGTAATTTTAGTTTGTCGCCACACACACACACACACACACACATATGTATATGATATACCAAAATCAACATTGGCCAAGGCAGCGGAATAGAGTGGCTAACAACTAGCTCGATACTAAGCACTGGGGGCCCGACCTGCTCGCCCCTCCGGCTCGCCATCCTTCAACATAGCTTGGCAACAAGGTTCCTCTAAGTCCGACCTCAGTCGGCGCCCCGAGTCCGCCGCGACTCTCTGTCCGCTAGGACTCTCTGCCCGTCGAGGTCTCCCCGAGTCCACTGCGACTCTCTGTCCGCTAGGACTCTCTGCCCGGCGTGGTCTCTCTCTGTCCTCTAGGACTCTCCGAGTCCACCGGGACTCTCTGCCCGTCGTGGTATCCCCGAGTCCGCCGCGACTCTCTGTCTGCCAGGGACTTTCAGCCCTCTAGGCTCGCGTCGCCGCGCGCCCGCTTTCTCTGCCGCCCCCGCCCCGCCCTCGCCGGTGTCGGCTCCATACTTCTATAAATATCACATTCACCTCCATTACAACTCTCTGACTTTTTTCTCCTAAGAACTACGCATTGGCTTGATCCCTTACGGAGGGTACGTAGGCAGCCTTTCAGGCACAGCTAATAATCAAAAACACTATCCTCCTCCTCTTACTCCACAAAAGCTCCATCTTTTTCTTGAGCTCCGCCGCCTCTCACCGGAGAAATCATACGCAATCAGCTAGATATCCACCTCAAAATCCATATACCGCAAACCTGATATTTCTGACAACATCAGTTGGCTCCGTTACCGGGAACATCATCAAGAAAAGCCTACTCCGGTAGTCCGCACCACCGCGAAATCCGTTTTCACGGCGTCTCCGGCGAGCTCTTTCCTCCATCTTCAACTTCAAAATCAATAAAAGCTTTGATTTTCTGGGTTTTAAAGCCTAGAAATCTTTGTTTTCAGCCTCTTAGCAGCAATCTCGGTGCAAGGATCACTGGTTTTACGGGTCATTACTCTTTTTTCCGTCAAAATCATCTCAACTTGAAAAACACCTTCAACGTAATCTTCAAAACTCGCACACGAGTCCTTCATAATTTCCAGGTTGGCATATGTGTTTTATCAACTAAGCTTTTTACGTATCAAGGGGATTGCCTCTACTTGTGTTGTTTGAGACCATTTGGGGTTACATCGCCTGAGCTCCATCGGATTCTGTTCGAGGCTTCACCGGCCGGCACCGCCTATGTTGAGTATTTATGTCGGCAAACTCTAAGTCCGATTTCTGTCAGCAAGCTCTAAGTCCGACCTCTCTCGGCCAGCTCTAAGTCCGATTTCTGTCGGCAAGCTCTAAGTCCGACGTCTCTCGGCCAGCTCTAAGTCCGACCTCGGTCGGCAAGCTCTAAGTCCGAGCCATCGGCCAGCTCTAAGTCCGACCTCAGTCGGCAAGCTCTAAGTCCGATCCATCGGCCAGCTCTAAGTCCGACCTCGGTCAGCAAGCTCTAAGTCCGATTCATCGGACAGCTCTAAGTTCGACCTCAACATTTGTTTCAGACAAGTTACTCGAATCTCATTCTTGTCCAAAACAAGGGGGCCGGAGGTGGAAATTTTCAAACAATCAGGAACGACTCAAATTCGACATTTATTTCAACCAAGCCCGCAACGACCTTCCTTAAAACAAGGGGGCCACACATCGGATTTTTAATTCAGTCATCGAGCTCAACAGAAACAAGTAAGGCTTTCAAATTAATTATTTTTAGCAAGTTCGACGCTTTAACGTCCTCGACCTCGCCAAAAACAAGGGGGCCGTATATATATGTATACATACACGGATACATCGAACCCAAAGATACGTCGAACCCAAATAGCGGACTCGAAAATGATGGAATATTTCGAGCAAAAGAATAAAGGCGCGAGCTCAAAAATACTTTGGGAAAATCGTTACAAAAGAAAAATAAACATTTATTACAAGCTATCTTATTACGAGCTCTCTGCTACAGGCTCGCTATCATTTCTCTACAATGAAAAGCCCGTCGCTTCATGCAAGGCACTTTAAGCCCGATAGAGCGTTATCGGCATCTAAGCCCGTCGCTTCATGCACGGCACTTTAAGCCAGACAGAGCGTTGTCGGCGACCTAAGCCCGATAGAACGTTATCGGCATCTAAGCCTGTCCGCTACAATGCACAGCATATAATCGGTAATTCGCTACGCGATACAAACACTGATTCAAGCCCGGTAGAACGTTATCGGTGATTAAGCCTGTCCGCTCCAATGCGCAGCACATAGCTGGTGGTTTTCACCAACACCAGTTCAAACCCGGTAAACAGTATCGGCACTCCAAGCCCGGTAAACAGTATCGACACTCTAAGCCCGATAAACAGTATCGGCACTCTAAGCCCGACCTCAGCTCGGCATCATGTTTAGAGCTCACCTCGAGCATCTTCTATAAGCCTGACGCCAGCTCGGCATCATATTTTGAGCTCGCCTCGAGCATCTTCTGTAAGCCCGACCTCAGCTCGGCATCATATTTGGAGCTCGCCTTTGAGCGAGCACTTTATAAGCCCGACCTCTAGGTCGGCATCATATTTGGAATTCGCCTACGAGCGAACCTTCTTGTAAGACCGGCCTATAGGTCGGCATCATGTTTTGGAGCTCGTCTTCGAGTGAGCCCTCTACAAGACTAAAAGCTCTCAAGCCACCAAAGGATAAATCGATTCACGATGCAAAAACCACAAAGTCAGAATCAATTCATGGCACACGCCACAAGAGGCCAAGTTCATCAACTACACACAAGCAACGAAAAGACCTACTCTAAGCAAGGCACTGAGGCAAAGCTAACAGACGATCCGCCACAACAACGAGCCATCACAGTATTTCAAGGCAACAGATCCGCAAACAGACTATTACTCCCCGCCTAACATTTCAAGAAAATGATTAAGGCACGGAGTAGGGGGCCATTGATATACCAAAATCAACATTGGCCAAGGCAGCGGAATAGAGTGGCTAACAACTAGCTCGATACTAAGCACTGGGGGCCCGACCTGCTCGCCCCTCCGGCTCGCCATCCTTCAACATAGCTTGGCAACAAGGTTCCTCTAAGTCCGACCTCAGTCGGCGCCCCGAGTCCGCCGCGACTCTCTGTCCGCTAGGACTCTCTGCCCGTCGAGGTCTCCCCAAGTCCACCGCGACTCTCTGTCCGCTAGGACTCTCTGCCTGGCGTGGTCTCTCTCTGTCCTCTAGGACTCTCCGAGTCCGCCGGGACTCTATGCCCGTCGTGGTCTTCCCGAGTCCGCCGCGACTCTCTGTCCGCCAGGGACTTTCAGCCCTCTAGGCTCGCAGTCTGCCAGCTGCCCTGCTCTCTGCCAGCTGCCCTGCCCTCGCCAGTTGTCAGCTCCATACTTCTATAAATATCACATTCACCTCCATTACAACTCTCTGACTTTTTTCTCCTAAGAACTACGCATTGGCTTGATCCCTTACGGAGGGTACGTAGGCAGCCTTTCAGGCACAGCTAATAATCAAAAACACTATCCTCCTCCTCTTACTCCACAAAAGCTCCATCTTTTTCTTGAGCTCCGCCGCCTCTCACCGGAGAAATCACACGCAATCAGCTAGATATCCACCTCAAAATCCATATACCGCAAACCCGATATTTCGACAACATCGTATATATATATATATATATATATATATATATATATATATATATATATATATATATATATATATATATATATATATATATATAGAGAGAGAGAGAGAGAGAGAGAGAGAGAGAGAGAGAGAGAGATGGGTTGAGTTGGGTGCAAATATATTTTTTATGATACAACTCATACTCAACCCATGAAATGCGGGTCAAAATATATTAAAATCATAATCAACCCAAATTCATTTTAACCCGTAATTGCGGGTTGAGTTAGGTTAAAGTAGGTCGGATTGGATCGGGTTGTGATTTTTTGTTCACCCCTAAGTTTATCGATGAATTTTCGAGTCATCTTTGCATCTATAATCAGTTGAATAAATCGATGTGGAAATAATTAATTTAACTGAAATATATATATTTTTAAAATTATTTTTAAATTCTTAGTTTATAATCCAAAATCTTGTCTTTTGTCGATTTTAAGAAAAATAAATTCACCGTTATCTGTGGAGACGATCTGCGAACCTTATACTTGTTATAGGAAGTATGTAACTTTATCTATGGCGGTTTGACACCCACCACACGTTCAAGACAACTTTGGGCCTTTGAACAGACTTTTATCTCGGCAAAGTGGCTATTATGAAGTGCCAGATAATCATGATACATCGACAGGTGAAGGTCATCCTCTATCTCATACGATCAGTTTGAAGTAAAACGATTACCTGTTCTTACCACCGACATGGTGAATGTTCACCTTGGTCTGGGACTAAAGCTGTAAACGACCCGAGCCGATCGAGCCGAAAAATAATGTTTGAATTCGAGCTCGTTTATCAAATGAACATGTTCGTGTTCATTCGTTAATTAAACAAACAGAAATCATGTTTGGGTTCGGCTCGGTTATAGAAGTGTAATATTCGAGCTCGGCTCGTTTAGTAATAATTTTCCTTCTCCAATATCTGTAAACGAGCCGAGCCAATCAAACATATGTTGTTTGAATTCGAGCTCGTGATCGTTTGTGTATTAAACAAACACAAAATCCTAATAGTAGTATATTTTTTCTTTTCAACTTTCAGCAGGTGAAATGTATATACGTGATATATGGTTCGCGAACTTAATCGAGCGCTCGCGAGCTTGGCTCGTGGATTAGTTATCTCTCACAAACAAACGATCACTATTTGTTTAAACTACATTAAGCTCGTGTTTAAACAACACGAGCTTGTTCGCAAACATCTCGGTTCGTTTGCAGCACTATCTGGGACACACGGCTCGGTACAAGTCTTCAGCGAACCCATACAACAGTTACACAGTCAACATGACTTTAACCTATGATCCTATAACGGTCTCATGATTCACGCATACAGGGTCATGATTACCCCATGACTGCCCTCATAACTTCTTCAGGTCATTAAGCACGACTTCAATGATTGCACAATCCGCTCCCCCACTAGGTCTGAAAGGATTATCATTCTTAAAATTCAGAACTACGTTAATACATAACGGATGGCCCCAATTTAGCAGCAATTTAATTTGATTACAAGATCTCTAGGTAGGCATTCAATCCACATTTACTCGACTATAATTTATCACAAAATCCACCAGTCGAGTAGTTGTGTTATCCTTATAAAACCCGATTATCCGTTTACAGAACTATTGACGATTTCCGGCAACATCATTCACTGTTATAAAATTTTCAGCCTTAGAAAAAGCTAATATAAGTGTTTTTGTTTAAGTAGGAGTACATTATTTGAATCAGCATTAACCGCGATTTTCTCCCCGTTGTCAAGGGTTTATTGATTTTTTTTATCAAAGTCATAAATAAAAAATAAAAATAAAAAAAATCAACTTGACCGAAACAAAAACGTCGGCTGACGTGTGTCTCCAGCGTAAATTGTCGGTGTATCGTCACGCACCACGTGGGACGAAGAAAAACCAGTCCCCACGGTTTGCTGCTTCATTCATTTTCTACGTCAACATGAGCAAGTGTATGACGTTCGCCTGATTCCTTTTATTTATTTGTTTAATTTTTGCTGCCGTTTTGCCCATGCATCCATATAACTAACCCCCCCACCGTCCACTATTTGTGCGGCTTTTTAATTTTCTCCCGTTTGCCATTCCTTTTTAACAAAGGAAAATGCTATGTCCACTACACAAAAGTGTAGTGGATGATGTTGTGGATGATCCTGTCCACAGATTGAAGAGAGAAATATTTTTTTTTTGTGGGTCCTGACTAAATGTGTGGTGTGGATGATGTTGTGGAGGTAATTGTAGTGGATGTAGCACTACCGTTTAACAAAATACTATAATCTCCACTTTTCCCTCTTTTGACTCTTCCTACTTCCTTTATTATTGTTCTTTATATTAACTTGATGATAATAGTCCCCACGTCTTTAATATAAACACCAAAACTTACGAGGACAACAATTTATACTCTTTTAAATTTACCTTAAAACCTTTCTATTCGGTTTTGGTTGTGTCGGTTACTATTAAATTACCATCAAATATGCACGTACACACAAAGACATATATATTGTCCCGTACAGACATATAAAGGATATACAAGGCCAACCCCTCATGTATAGGCCTATAACAAGCCTAAATCAACATGATACACAAAGTCATATCAAGGACACACAAAACCAACAAAAAGATTCAACACTTGCACAATATAAATGTAGATATTTAACATTTTAATTAAACACTTCAACACGTTCCTCAAGTGTGGATCTATAACAAGACACAAAGACATATAAAAAGCACACAAAGCCAACAACACTTGCACAATATAACATTTCAACACGTCTAATCAAATGTGAGCATGTAAAATGGCACAAAGACGTACATATAAAGTGTACACAATGCCAACAAATATATTCAACACTTACACAATATAAATGAAAAGACAGTGTTAGCAGCAATGATTGATCTCATGACTTTCCGTTCCGATATAATGCTGAATTATCATCTCTCCAAGAGACGTAAGCTAATATGTAGGTAGAAAATCAACATTTTAAATATTTCAACAGTTAGTTCTTATAAAAAAAAAATGCATGTCTATGTTGTTTACAAGTCTAAACGTATATTTATTTGGTATTGATTGCGTGGTGCCATAAAATTACTGATATATAAAGGCTTTGTAAGTAAGGTTGAATAGGGAAGTGACATTGTATATACATATCGTCAGATGATCGATGTATGTATGTCACGCATTAGTTATTATTTGATAATACAATATTACAACGTAATAACGAGTGCATATAAGAATCCCCTCCCTTTTGAGAATCCATACATCGATCTTTTATAAATGGAAATTGGTATAAAAATTTCAACTCTTCCCGTTTGGTAGGCATGTTCAAAGTGGGAAAAATCTTTCTCAATATAAATAACTATTTTACTACTACTTCTTTGAGAAGTGTTTACATGTATGGAAAATGATAAATTACATATATAGCTTTTTTAAGGGTTACTCTTTCTACTTATGTATAGAAAAATGTGTAAATTGATATGGACATTTTTTTTATATATATTTGTTTTACATGTATTCAGTCTGATTAAATCATTTTCCGACTAAATTGTGTAAATTGATATGGACATTTTTTATTTTTTACTTTTTTTTTTACATGTATTTAGTCTGATTAAATCATTTTTGGACTAAATGATGTTTATACCAAGCAAGAGCAAGAGAAACAATTTTTTTAAGGGTCAAAGAAATTTATTAATCGTAATTAAATACAATCAACAATACATGCAAAAATAACATGGAGGTACGTAACCCTAAAGAAAAAAGAGATAGAGACAAAAGTTGATAGCAACCCTCATCAATCGTCAATAAAGACACCTTACAGAGAGGATAAATCATCATTAGAAATAAGTTGATGGTGAATCAAGAGATAGTCAGTCATCTTCAAATGTCACTCAAAAATAGCCCAATGTCATGGCATAACTAAAGCATGATAAATGACAAAAGAAAATCATAGCGCCATCTATTGTTGTAGAGAAACTCTTAACGATGACCCCTAGAGAGTTATGAAGTATGCCCTTAATTGCTTCTTGTCAGTTCCTGAAAATTGCGTCTATATTGAATTTTAGATGGCCATAGTCTGGAGGCTGGCAAAATGTATTCAAAGGAGTCAGATGAGTGAGACACAACATATTATGTCTGAATACAGCTTGAAAGTGCTCGTTAGCTTCCGCCCTTGATTGAGCAATGAGCGGCTTTACTTTTAATCTCCTTTGAACATTCCAAATCAGTTTGTTAGAATTCGAGTTTGAGAACCACTTTTAAATAGGTTAATTTTATTGTGGTAAATGATCACAAAACACAATTATTCATATGATTAAATTTGTACATTGAGTTTGAGATAAGACAAAATATTTTTTGCTAAAAAAATAGAAGAGAGATGAGGCAAAATATTTTTTGCTGAAGACTTGAATAATTAGAAAAAGATGAGCTAATGTATTTTGTTCATTACATTCATTTTCTTCATTGTACCATTACATCATGGAGGATATAAGTACTACCAAATATCTAACAAACAATATTCCATCTATACATGTCATAGTAACTACATGACACTTGGCACAGTATGAGTGTCCTAGTCATTATTCTTATCCTCAACACCCCCTCTCAAGCTGGATGGTGGATTTACCACATTCAGTTTGCTCTTGAACATCTGGAACTGTGATGATGGTAATGCCTTTGTCAAACAGTCTACAACTTGATCAACTGTAGGAATATACTGCACTGAAACAATCTTTTTAGCTACCAGATCTCTCACATAATGGACATCAACTTCAATGTGTTTTGTCCTGACATGAAACACGGGATTATATGCCAGAAAAGTTGCACTTATATTGTCACACCATGCCACAGGTGTTCTGGGGATCTTGAGATGCAACTCCTTCATAAGATGCTACAACCACTGCAATTCTAATGCTAAGTTAGCCAATGATCTGTATTCTGATTCACACTCGATCTTGATACAACATGCTGCTTCTTAGAACTCCAGGACACAAGTGAGTTTCCTATATAAACACTGTAACCACCAGTTGACTTCCTGTCTGAATCATCACAAGCCCAATATGCTTCAGAGAAGCTATTAATCTGTAAAGTAAAGCTAGGTTTGAAATGCAGTCCCTCACCCAAGGTTCCTTTTACAAATCTCAACAACCTCTTAAGAGCATACCAGTGAACATCAGTAGGAAGCGCATGGCGATTGAGCGATTCACTTTGCATAGGAAATATCTGGTCTAGTCAAAGTCAGGTACTGTAATCCACCTATGGCACTTCTGTACAGGCTGGGATTGGTCATGGTAGTACCTTGATCAGGATCATAGTGTCTACCAGCAATCATAGGAGTAGGGCAGGCCTTGACATTTCCCAAATCTAGTCTCTTGAGGAGTTGTGTGGCATAGTGTCTTTGTGTAAGGTACAAACCTGGGCTGTCAATATGATCTTCCATCCTATAAAGTGAGACAATTGCCCTAGATCTTTTAGTGCAAATGTTGAATTTAAAGTCTGAATGAACCTCTGAATGTGTGTGTTTGAGTTCTCGGTGACAAGTATGTCATTTACATACACTAGGACATAAATGAGTACATGTTCTTTCCTGAATACAAATAATGAGCTGTTAGACTTGGACTGATTGAAGCCCCATTTTACCATCTGTGTGCTGAGAGCATCAAACCAAGCTCTGGGTGCCTGCCTAACCCATACAGGGCCATTTTAAGCCTGCAAAACATAAGTGGACTTTGTTGGATCCACAAACCCTTCAGGTTGTGGCATTTAAACTGTCTCATGTAATGGTCCATTCAGAAACGCATTGTTGATGTCCACTTGCCTGATCTCCCAATTCAAGGTGACAGCTATGGCAATGATGACTCTGATAATGGAGGACTTGGCAACTGGACTAAATGTCTCAGTGAAATTAACACCATAGGATTGCAAGAATCCTAAAGTAACCAACCTTGCTTTGTATTTCAGCACAGAATCATCAGGTTTCAACTTTAACTTGAATATCCACTTGTTGTCAACTAGTTTCTGACTAGGGTTTGGTGGAACAAGTTCCCAGGTACTGTTCTTCATTAGTGCACTATACTCATCCTCCATAACCTTCTTCCATTGTTGTACAGCTAGGCCTCTGACACTTTGACAGGTTCAGTAGGACAAGATTCTAGGAGTGGTGCTACAGTGGCAGTGTAGGTTTTGGGTTTGAAGATTCCACTTTTGGATCTTGTTTGCATAGTGTGAGTGGGTATCCTGGGTTCCCTGTTGTGTTTTGTGGTGTTGGTTGTGGATACAGGGTGCACACACTTTGGCTCTTCATGTATAGTACTTAGTGGGTGAGTTTGTGTGAGCATCAGTATGGTGATTTGGTGAAATTGTGGTGATAGGTGATGGTGAACTGCTACTTGATGAGCTTGGACCTGGTTTTGCACTAGATTTTGTGTGATGCCCCCCGAAAGAAGGAGAGTGTGGAGAAGAGAGAACACTGCCAGGAGATGGCACTGGTGTTGTGGGAGTGGATGAGCCTGTAGTACTGTTGCCCTGCTGTGTGGAACCATGGGACATGATAGGAAACAAGGTTGTGGAGTTGGGATCATCATAGACAGATCTGTGAGGGCCCTGGGAAAAACCATGGGAGAAAGGAAAGTGTGTTTCATTGAAGGTCACATTCCTAGTAATGTATAATCTTCCAGACTCAGACAGACACAAGTGGCCTTTGTGGTCAGAAGAGGTACCTAAGTAGACACACTGGGAGGAGTGGAAGTTGAACTTGTGGGAGTTATAGGGTCGAAGATGAGGTTAACAAGCACAACCAAAAACTCTATGGTGAGTATAGTGAGGTTTAGTGTGATAAAGAGCTTCAAAAGGTGATTTAAATTGAAGGACGGATGAAGGGAGAATGTTAATGAGCGTGACAGAGTGTTTAAAAGCATCCCACCAAAACCTAAGGGGCATAGAGGCTTGAGCTAGGAGAGTTAGGCCAAGTTCAACAATGTGTCTGTGTTTTCTTTCACTTCTACCATTTTGTTCTTGGAGGTGTGGACAGGGGTGTCTGAAAACAATGCCAGATTCTTTTAAAAGTGGGACAAGGGACCTGTATTCCCCACCCAGTCAGTCTGCAAACACTCAATCTTGGTGTTAAATTGGTTTTCAATTAGGGTTTTAAATTCTTTAAAAACAGGAAGAGCATCAGACTTGTGTTTAAGTGGATAAATCCAGGTGAACCTGGAGTGGTCATCAATAAAGTGGATGTAGTAAGTATATCCATGAGTTGATTTTACAGGGGCAGGTCCCCAGATATCTGAATGTATTAAATCCAAAACATTTAAAGCATGAGAGGTGGAGGGAGAATATGGTATAGCATTGCCTTTGCCAAATTGGCAGGCTTCACAGAATCTCATTTCATTAAAAATAGTTACATTACAACTAGAGGAAACATGGTCTAAGACCTTCTTAGATGGATGACCTAGTCTATTGTGCCACACATTGGCATCAACTTTAGGAGCACTAGTACTAAGTAGGGACAGAGGACCAGTAGACTGAGTTGAACGAGTTTTGGAGTGAATGGGGCTCTTGTCAACAACAACATGAAGTTTGTACAGGCCATCAGACAGCACTCCTACTAGAAGTGTCTTCCATGTATTTAGATCCTTAACAAAGCAATGAGAGGAGTCAAACTCAACACAAACATGATTATCATAAGCAAGTTAAGAGATGCTAAGAAGATTTTTGGTAATATCAGGAACATGTAATAAAGAATTTAAGGCAAGACTAGTGTGTGGAGTGTGAAGTGTGGTACTGCCAATGTGTGCTATTCTCAGTTTCTCACCACTACCAACTGTCAAAGTATCATTACCAGCATAGTTTGAACTCAGATGTAGATTATTGAGGCCAAAGGTGACATGGTTAGATGCACCAGTGTCCATATACCATGCTTGATCCCCTACAGATTGTGGTGTGGCCAAGTAGGCTGATACTTGTTTAGGGTTGTGATGCTGAGTTGCTGACCTTGAATCTGATTTCCCTGTGAGTTACCCTGAATGTTGCTGGTTGGAATGTCGTCCTCTTCAAACTTGTGCCAACAATTAGCTGTATGCATAATCTTTCCACATACTTGGCATTGAACCCCAGGATTTGGACTCCTACCACCACTATTGGAACCTCTGCCACCCCTTTCTCTTGACCTACCACCTCTGGATTGGCCACTTCCTCTGGATGAGGAGTAATTCACTTGACTGTGAGACCTATTGTCATTTCTGGGGTTTGACTTGGCAGCTAGATTGGCTGATGGTGAGGAATCAAGAGTCTGAACTGGATTAATTAATCTTGCAACCAACCTTTCATGAGTGATGAGTTGGGACTGTACTTCCTGCCAAGTTAGAGACCCAACTCTTGGTGTGATGTTTACAATAGCAGCTTCGTATTCCCTGTCTAGGCCCCCCAAAGTAGATAAGATGACCAGACTTGGACACTGGATACCCTGCAGCGGCTAAATTATAAGCATGAGACTTCATGAGTGCAAGGTAATCGGCCTTGCTCTTGGTCCCTTTGGTAGATTTTGTAAGGGCATCTTGAAACTCGAGCATACGGGCCTCTGATCGATTATTGAACAGATCCTCAAGAGTTTTCCAGACTTCTTCCGGAGTATCACACCCCATTACCTCCAGGAGTGCCTGTTCAGTCATGGAGCCTAGAACCCAACCCATGAGCAACTGATCGACTTGATTCCACTATGCAAACACCGGATTTGGTATAGTGCCGGTAAGAACAGATCCACCAAGGCTAGGATAGGTCAGAAACTCCGATGGCTTGTCGGACGGTCCAAGCAGATGCCCTTCGAGTCTATGACCACGAACAACTAGAAGGATCGTGTAACGCCAGAGTAAATAATTATTCTGATCTAATTTGACATTTGTAACCGGAGTAAGGTGACCTGAGAACGGAGTTTGAGTAAGAAGTGAGGGTAATGGAAATTTCGGTTGGGTTACTGCACTGGTCCAAGTGAGAACGATGGGATGCCCGAATAGGTAAAGGTCGGGGCTCAGAGAATCGAGGATGTGAGATCTGACCCAGAAATTTGAAGACTCGAAGGAACGAAACGAGGTGGTGTTTGTTGAGGTCTTATAGTCATGACTCAAGGGGTGGTGGGTATAGTTGATCCTAGCTGAATTGAGGTGATTGGAGGTGGCGGCGCCGCCATTGACGGCGGAGCAGAGGTCTGCTCCATCAAGGCTCCGATACTAACTTGAATAATCAGAAAAAAGAGAAGCTAACGTATTTTGTTCATTACATTCATTTTCTTCATTGTACCATTACATCATGGAGGATATAAGTACTACTACCTCCGTCCCAACATATAAGTCCATTTAGCTTTTTGGTTTTGTCCCAAAATGTAAGTTCATTTAGAAAACTAATAAAACATTTATTACATTTTTTCTCATTCTATCCCTCATTTATTATATACTCAACTACTTTTTACTACTTTGCATTAAAACCAATGAAAGATTATTTTAATCTTTTTAATCTAAAATTACACATAACAAATTCAATTAACTTTCTTAATAAGCGTGAAAAAATCTAAATAATTATTTATGATAATATGACACTTGACAAAGTATGAATATCCTAGTCATCACTCTTATTCTCAAGGAAAAAAAGAAGATAAAAAAAAAAAATAAAAAAAAAAAAAGATAAGGCAAAATATCGTAATCAGTGGAGCGTAATAAGCTGTTGGGGGATAAAGCAGGTGACAAAGGTTAAACGTAAGCAACAACCTATGTTTCGCGTAAGCAAAGCTTTAACCTTAACTACCGCTGACGCCTTTTTCTTTCATCATGATATATAGACAAAACCGCCAAACCCCCTTAATATTTCTTTATTTTGTTAAAGCTTTCGGTATTCGTAATCCACTGACTCGACTAATCCGAAGTTCGTCGGATCGTGACTGCATATTCTGACTCTTACTCGATGGTAAAGCCTGACCAATAACTCTTTCAACATGTCGCTTCAGATGAGAATCGAACCGGTGACATTCCCATACATTTTCAAGTAAATATTTTATTTTATTTTATTTAAATTTCTACGGTATCAAATGCAATCATCATTCTTTAAAAAACATGTTAAAGGTTGTAGAAAACTGTATTTTATTTAAAATGAAGAAAAAGGACAAGAAAAAAAGATGTAGTAACACCTGTAGTAAACATGCGCGTTTTTGTCCTTCTGAACCATTATTTTTTTTTTCTTATCATTTTTTTTTCATTTTGTATCTTATTTTGTCCTTCTGGCCTCTGACCCCTTAAAAAATTTACATTTTATATTTATATATATTTGAAAGGAAAAAAAAAACGTGTGAGAGGAAAGTACAAGTGCATTATTGGGGCTTACACGCTAATTTTATTTTGTAAACTAATCCTATTTCACATGCCTGCATCATCCAACTAAAATAAAATAAAATAAAAAATCCTGTTATGATATTTATGTGAGACTATGCACATCAGCACATGTATATATACGGTCTCTCTGCAATACACATTTCACTAAATTTCTTCTCCAAAACAAACCATGCAAGAAGCAATTCCATACAAGACATGGCACCATATGCCAAGATCAGAAAACAATCTAAACAAATCATCACCGTTCATCAAGTCAATCAGTTCGTCGTCGTCGTCGTCATCGGAATCAGATCATCATCTCGGAGCTGCAGATCTGCAGGAAATTGTAAGAGAAAATCCGATCATAGTTTTTGGAAAGCGAGGTTGTTGTATGAGCCATGTAATTAAGCGTTTGCTTCAAGGTCTTGGTGTGAATCCACCGGTGTTTGAAGTCGATGAGAAGGATGAAAGTGGAGTTATTAATGAGCTAGATATGATCGGCGCCGGAGAAGAGAAAAAGGGTCGGTTGCAGTTTCCGGCAGTGTTCATCGGAGGTCAGTTGTTCGGTGGTTTGGATCGGATTATGGCGACTCATATAACCGGAGAGTTGACTCCTGAGCTGATAAAAGCTGGGGCTCTATGGCTGTAATTATAATGACTTCTTCTTTTTTTTTTTTTTTTTTATTTTACAAATATCTTTTTTACTTTTTTTTCCCTCCCAATAATTTATACGGATGGAATGAGAATATTTGCGGAGCTGATTATTATTTTAATTACGAGAAATATATAAAATTTGTAATTTAATAATGCTGCAGACGGCATACCTCCCATTTCTCATTCCTGATATACTCGAATCGGAATGAGCCATGTTAATCTAGATTGCGTCTATTATCATGGCCCAATAACGATGATATGGGGTCTCTTTCCCTTCTGTCCGCGCACATAAGTCGGATCCTACCCGCCGTTCGCAAGTCGTGTCCTATCCGCCAACAGTAAGTCGGATCATGTCCGCTGGTCATAAGTCGGACTCCTCATCTCCGTGTGATTTCTACCCATATGGTCAAACTGATTTCAAGACAAGGCATATACGAGTCCGTTGTTCGCTGATCGCCATACTTATCACTCCAGCTGGCTTATTCTAACAGCTGGCTAGGCCACTTGTATTGCATGCATGATTATCTTTAATTATGCATTCTTAATTGTCTTGTCATGAATAGTAAACCGACATAGTCTTAGCGTTGGGCCGCATCATTGCGTTGGGTGACAAGATTTTTTCGTGGAGCGCAGAGTGTTCGTAGGCGTTTCAAGCTTTAAAGAAATATCTTGGGAAGCCACCTCTTTTGGTTAGCCGAGATATTTTGTTTTTGTACTGGAGGCTTCGGATCGGGCTGTTGCCGCCATTCTTGTCAAGGAGACCGGAACCCTCCAAAATCCCGTCTATTATGTAAGCAATGCTCTCAGTCCGGTGGAGAGTCGCTATTTTAATGTTGAAAAATTAGCATACTCGCTTGTTATCGCTGCCCGCAAACTCAGGGGCTACTTTAGTTCGCACACAATAATTGTCTTAACGGATAGTCCAATGCCACAAATACTGCATAAACCCGATCTTTCAGGTCGACTCCTCAGATGGGCTATCGAAATCACTGAATTCGACATACAATATCAACCTAGAAAAGCTATCAAGGGTCAAACGTTGCCGGATTTTATTGTGGAGACAAGTTTCAGTTCGCTGCAACCAAGCACACCGATACCACTAGAGCCCGCTGCGGTTAGGAGTAAGCCCGATCAATGTTGGCAGTTGTATGTTGACGGAGCGTCTAATCGAAATGGTTGTAGGGCCGGGGTAATTCTGATGGAACCCGGAACGACGGAGGAAATCGAAAAGGTTCTAAGGTTTGAATTTTCGGCTACCAACAATCAGGCCGAGTATGTAGCAGTTATAGCCGGGCTCAAGCTAAGCGTGGAGAATGTTGAAGTCTACTGTGACTCCCAACTTATCGTCAACCAAATCTCAGGGGACTATGACACGCATTGTGGTATTCTCGAGAAATATGGTGAGATTGTTCGACGATTGAAAGCCGGCTTCCACTATTGCGAGTTCATCAGAATTCGGAGAGAGGACAATGAGCGGGCAGACTATCTCTCTAAGCTATCTCTCAAAGAAGAGCTCGCAGACCCCTCCATAATGATAGAGTACCTAGCGGTACCCGCTATCGAGGCAACACAAATCATGGAAATCGACGCACCTGCACCGACTACATGCTGGATCGACGAGGTCCAGGTTTATATAGAGTCAGGCGTCTTACCTGACGGAGCGGATAAATCTCGCGCGCTAAAGAAAAGAATGGCCCGGTACATTATAAATAATGGAATACTCTACAAGAGATCCACAACAAAACCTCTACTATGATGTGTTCGAGAAGAAGAAAGTAAGATAATCCTTATCGAGCTTCACCAAGGAGTGTGTGGGGGGCCATCCCGCTAGTCGCTCTTTGGCCCAGAAGGTTATAACCGCAGGGTATTACTGGGCGACGATCCTTAAGGACTCAGAAAAGCTAGTCAGAGAATGTCCGGAGTGTCAAAAGCATGCAGACATTCCCTGGATACCGTCTGTCGAACAAAGCATCGTGGTCGCACCTTGCTCGATCTCATCGGACCTTTTCCATCAGGAAGAGGTGGGTGCAAGGTTATCATAGTGGCTGTGGATTACTTTACAAAGTGGATCGAAGCCAAGCCTATGGTCAAGATAAGCGCGAATGCTGCGGGTTATTTCTTACACGATCATATTTTTTCATGTTTTGGTATCCCGCGGGCAGTAGTATCAGACCACAGCCCACAATTCAGGAAGGACTTCTCAAATCTTTGTGAAGAATTCAAAGTCAAACATTGGCAGTCATCCGTGGCTTATCCTCAAGGAAACGGCCAAGCTGAGGACGGCAACAAACAAATAATCAAAATGCTCAAAAAGTGTGTGGATGACAAAGTGAAAGCAGAAGGATGGGTCGACGAGCTACCCGCTATACTCTGGGCACTCCGCACCACAATCAAAACACCCACAGGAGAAACACCTTTTGCTCTTACTTACGGATCGGAGGCCATGACTCCTGTCGAAATGGCCCTACCCAGCATCAGGGTCGCCTTACACGACCCGACGGACAATTTATTAAATAGACGGATCGACCTAGATCTAGCGGATGAGAAAAGGATAGCAACATACTATCGACTCGTGAATTACAAGCAACTCGCTAAACAACAACACGACAAACGAATCCGCGATCATTCATTTAGGGTCGGAGATTTTGTTCTTCGAAACAGAAAGGCCACCGGTATGGAGCCTGATAAGGGTAAGCTGGCAGCAAATTGGGAAGGTCCTTACCAAGTCACAAAAGAGATCAAAAAAGGAACTTATGTCCTTAGAAATCAGCAAGGTTTCGAACTCAATAGACCGTGGCACGCGGACAATCTCAAAAGGTACTACATGTAATAAATCGGTTAGGGTTATGGCTATCCTCTCGTTTATGACGTGAGTGGTTAGGCTTTCTTACTTGCTTGTAATCTTCACTCATCTAGCGGGATGAGTCGAAATTAATAAAGCCCAAATTTACATTTCTCTTTTAGAATGCGTATTATTGTATGCTTCAGCTGTGTCCGGTGTACGGGTAAAAGATGGTTTTTTCGAAAACTTTTCAACAAAAGCTTGAACTCCCCTCAACCTTTGTCAAAAATGGGGGCCATATTCAGAAAAATTTAAAGCAAACGCGAGCAAGCAGGTTCATCAGAGGTCGTATCGTGCTCGACTCCGAATCTCATCTCAAATAGGGGGCCGCCCTCCAGAAAATTCAATTTGCCAAGCGAGCAGATATTTGAGATTAGATTCAAGAGGGGGCAGACATGAAGTTTTGTACATTTTCATCGAGCAGTTATTTCAGATAAGATTCAAGAGGGGCATATGTCAGGTATAAATTCGTTCGCTATCAACTTAGAATCTTATCTAAAACGAGGGGGCCGGATGCTATTACAATCGGACTCAATTTATGCAATAAATTCGAGCAAAAAATAAAGCATACATCAGGTGAACAGAAAGAAAACTTCATTCAGAAATGTTATTACAAAAATAAAGTGCGGAAATAAAGAGAGTTATACATACGCAAATTCAAAATAGTTTTTCAGAACAGAGACTATAAATCTAAGAATCTTCAGGCCACATTTCTTCATTATGGACATTCTCCTCGCGGAGGGAGTGGTGCAGCATTTGGTCGGCATTCGTCTCAGACTCGGTAAGCTCTATAGTTTCTTCGGCTGTCTGCGTGGCCTCTTCTCCGGTCTGCTCATCCTCTCCCTCAGTTACGGTGTTCGCCTGGGTTTCTCGGCGAACAAGCTCCCTTAGATTCTCTTCTACAACTGCAGGCACCTCCCAATCTGGAGCATATTTTGGGATGTACCGTTCAAGTTCAACATTAGAGAAGGGAATGTGCGGATGGAAATACCTTAGATGATCAGAGAAGGGATGGGTGATTATCCAGTCCCGCAAGGTCTTAATATCCGGAGTCTCACCACCGCGAGCCCAGATACACCTAGCGATATGATAAAAGCCTTGATCATATCCCATCAGGAAATTCTCACCCGCAGCAGCCTGTAGCCGAGCTTCAATTCCAGAGTTCAGATCGGAGAGCTGTTGGTTCAAGGCATCATTTACTTTCTGAGCCCCGTCGATATGAGTCTGCATGTCCTTCATGGTTCTGGCGGCCTCGACATCTTTAGTAGCCAGCTCACGGCTAAGTTTCTCCAGATGCCCAGAGCTTGCTTGGGCCTCAATCCGTGCCTTCTTCTCGCTAATGGCCAGCTTCTTCAGTTTGTCATTTCCAGCTTCAGCGGTACTTAACCGAGCACGCAGTCCAGCCCCCACCTTATTTGCGGCATCGAGCGCTTTCTTAGTATCGGCCAACTCTTTACCGACATCAACGCTCGCAGATATAGTGCTTCTATAGTCATTAATGAACTGCACCAAGCCTGTGCCGACCTAAAAAATGAGAGATCAGCGAGGTCAATACTGACTTCAAAAATATAGCAGTAAGAAAAACAAAGCAAAGACAGGAAAGACGTTTACCATGCTCACCGTGGCGCCATACAAACCCCACAAGTCCTCAATATTTTGAAGGAAGGTGCGGCGGGGATCGGTCTGATCCGCCATTACAACTCTGCTCGCGATCCCGCGGCCAATCTCCAGTTGGACGGGGTTGGGAAGACCCCATCAGAAATGTTTCAGGGGGGCACGTCAGCAATTCCCCTCGAGATCGTCGTCGCCTTGGACATATCGAGAGGATGTTGGCGCATAAACTCCTTGTCCAACCATGCGGCAGGACACCCTCCAGGCGCAACAGGGACTCCGACAAAAGGCACCATCGTCCTTGTGCCCACCGAAACTGTCTCGTCAACCATAGATTTGCCTTTGTCAGAGGGTTTGGCTTTATCGGCGGACTCTTTCCTCTGGGAATCATCAATTTTGGATTTTTTGGGCAGGGGAGTATCCTGCTCGCCGCTACCACCTCCTGCAGGGTCAATCTCTTCTACAACAACCCTCTTTTTCTTGTCGCCGGCCGGCGGCTTGTCAGGGTGGTTTGCTTGAGGGTTTTGCCCGCCGCGGCTCTATCCCCTACTTGTTTAACTTACGGATGGGTTGACTTCCCGACTTAAGATCCAGAGGCTCCAACTGCCCCTTTCCTTATATCGACCATAGGCATCGGGGTCTTAATCCCCTTCAGTTCAGCGGCTCTCTTCACCTCGCCAGTAGTCTTCTTTCGGGTCAGCTGGCTGCGTTGATCGAGAGCATCCATGGTACCTGCGGAGAACAACACTTATTAGCAACCTGAAAAACAACACAAAGAAAAGTGAACGAAACAGGCTATAAAAATATCAAAAAGAATACAAGTGAAAATCCTACTCGGTGCCCGCATAGAGGGGTTGCCCCCATAGATAACGCATTGAGAAGGCATGCGCCTGCCATGATGACACTCCCCGTACCAATCAGGGTCGGTCGGCAACGGATCAACTACCACTAGAGGCTCGCCAACACCGGCTCCAGAAAGCCCGGCCTGTCTAAGATAAGGCTGACTAACATCTAGTAACAGCCTCCAGTTGAACGCGCGGGCTTGTTCTTCACCTTTGCGGGTATATCTGAGGTCATCTTTCAAATCGTCTATAAACCCATCATCATCAAACTGGGTTTTAATGTTCTTCAGGTGGTCGGTCTTAACAGAATTCACCGGGTGTTTCTCAAACGGCCATCCTATCCGGGATTCCACCTTCATGTATCTTTTATCCCAGTCCGCCACCTTGTCGGGAAGGTCAAATAGTAACCGGGGCCTACCACTACTTGACTTACTACGCGGCTGAATCTGACTGGCACCGCCTTTCCGGGAAAAACCATAAAAATACAGCAACGCCGCCATCGATAGTTCGCGCCCGTTTAATCTGCTGATTATAATGAAGGACATAACCACCCGGACTACCCCCAGGCTGAGGTCGCAGGGCATCACCTTTAGTTCATCCATGAACTTAACAAAAAAAGGGGTCAAAGGGAGGTCTGAGCCTGGCAACGAGATGGTCGTAATGCAACCACAGATAATCTTCGTGTTCCCTACCACAAGTCCACGATACATTGGTCGCACCCATACTAGCGAAGCGATAATCCGCTGGAATATCATACGCACCCAGTGCTAAGGTATAATCCTCACGATCTCGAAATTCCCTCCATCGGATCATGAGATCGCTATCTGCTCACTTTTGCTCTGCGAGCTCCCTTTCTACGGCAACGGACCTCTTCTTTGGCAGCCTCTTCTTTTTTCCAGGTTCATCCGATACGGATTTTCTATTGGAAACTACGACCTTTTGAGACTTCTTGGGCCTCTCTGATGCCTCGGCGGCTTCCACGGCTTCCTTGATCATAGCGCCGCGTTTAGCAGCTCCGGGGGTTATGACTTTTTCCATCCGGTTAATAAGGTCGCTCAGCGCCGTCTGATCGTCATCATCAACCTCACCCCCAGTGGTACCCTCGCCAATCACCACGACTTCCTCATCCTCATGGTCGGAGCCGAGGTTTATCGGCCCTTGCTCTTCTTCGACAATCTCCTCATCAACGTCGTTGGAGCTAGCCTCTTCCATGCTAACCTCCTCTGAGCCATAACCCGCAGCGGCCCGACCCTCTTTGTCCGATTGAGATAAGGTATGCTCTGAAGACATTCTGGAAAATAAAAAAGGGCAAGGTGGATTAGTTTAATCACCCGGATGTGGAAATCGGGCCGAGGTGAAAGTAATCACACCCCGACACCTCACCCCTCCATTTTCCTTAGCAAAAATCTACCCAGAAAAACCCCAAATCTACCCAGAAAAACCCCGAATATAACCCAGAAAAAACTCCTAATAAACACAAGCTTTCAAGCCTCTACAAATATCAACAATCAGAGTATATGCATACGAAGAAATTTCTGAGGAAAAAAGGGTCACAAACACGAAGAAAAACATAAAGGATGAATCAATGGTGTTCATCTGAAAAACCTAAACTACAAACACGAATCCACAGACTTATTTCTAGCATGAGGAGCAGAAGAGATTAAGGCAAAATCAAATCAAAAAGCGATAGAAACAAGCAATGGCATACCTGATTAGTAAGGGGGTAAGGGAAAGTGTTGATCTTTGTCTGAACTTACGCTTGCCGGAACCTGCTTGCACTCACCGGAATTCTCTGATGCTATCGCCGGAAAAATTCTCATAAAGTGGAAGAGTGGGGATGGAAGCCTCTATTTATATGAGGAAATCGGGAGGGAAACGACGTTTGGATTTTCAAAATTCAAACGTCATAATGACTGAAACGGTTACCGATTTTCCTTAGTCAATCAGAGCGAAGGACGGTTCAGTTCAAACATCGTGTCAGTGTACGTGACTGAAATGACGTTTCGTGATCCAATACATCCGTTTGTCATCTCCAACCGATCAATCCCCGCTGGCGGCCATCAACCTGTCCGAACACACGGCCTCATAATATCGCGGTCTACAAATACTTTTTCAAGCTGCCAACATCTATCAATGCCCGCAGGTGCCTATTCGATAATCCATACCCGATAGAGCTTTATCGGTGACTAAGTCCGACAGAGCGTTGCCGGCAATTAAGCCTGTCCGCTACAATGCGCAACATATAATCAGTAATTCGCTACGCGATACAAACACTGATTCAAGCCCGATAGAGCACTATCGGCAGCAAGCCTGTCCGCTACAATGCACAACATATGGCTAGTGGTTTTCACCAACACTGGTTTAAGCCCAATAGAACGTTATCAGCACGTCTCTGTCACGAGCAACAATACAAGGGTGCGGCTCTCAACTTCTTCTTCAAGATTCTACTCTCTGCCTCGGCGGACACGCTAGGCACAGAGCAGGGGGCCATTGATATACCCGAATCGGAATGGGGCCCTGTTCATCTAGATTGAGCCTATTATCACGGCCCAATAACGATGATATGAAGCCTCTTTCCCCTCTGTCCGCGCACATAAGCCGGATCCTACCCGCCGTTCGTAAGCCGGGTCCTATCCGCCAACAGTAAGCCGGATCCTGTCCGCTGGTCATAAGTCGGACTCCTCCTCTCCGTGTGATTTCTACCCAACGGTCAAACTGATTTCAAGACAAGGCATATACGAGTCCGCTGTTCGCTGCTCGCCATACTTATCACTCCAGCTGGCTAGGCCACTTGTATTGCATGCATGATTATTTTTAATTATGAATTCTTAATTGTCTTGTCATGAACAGTAAACCGACATAGTCTTAGCCTATATATATGGGATCACAATGTAATAGAAAGCATCCAAGAACTAATATACAAGCAGATACACTCTGTCAATTTATCGACTCATTCGATTGTTCTTCACCAAACACTTATCCGGCAACCTTGTTCTTGTTCACCGCCATACTCCCTCCAGAGAAATCATACATATAAAGTCTTATATCTTCAAGATAAACACTGTTACCATAAATCTGGTGTTCAACGCAACATCAATGTTAGATGTAATATCGTCGGATCAATCATAGATTGACCCGATTACGCAAGCTACTTTGGAATGCATCGATCTAGATCTAAACGAAACAAAGAACATAAATTAAAGATCTAAATCTACAAACGGGGTTTAGGGGAGCCTACCTTTTATGGTGCTTAACTCCAAGAACAAAAAGCTCCTTGAACACGAGATTGAGCAGCCCACCGTCTTCCAACGTGTGTCTCCCAAAGAACACCAAGTGGATGGTGTTTCCCGCCGCCGGACCTCCTTGATATGCTACCGGAAAATCCCAAAGATTTTTCCAACTCGAACCCTAAGAATAGAGGCCGAAATTTTCAGCCAATTTCTCTTGTGAATAGTGACGTGAATAGTGATTGTCAAAAGGCTTTGGGAGAACTCTCTTATATATATGAGAAAACTTAAGCCCAAGGATTAAATAATTAAGAGATAATTATTACATTAATCCTTTTCCAAATAAAAGATAAATAAAATAATTATCCCAAACAAATTAGGATAAACTATATTATTATCTAATATTCCATGAATTATCATTTAACAAATAAAAGATAAATCACATATTAAATAATTATCCAAGAAAACTAATTTCTTAATAATTAAATAATAAATCACAATATGCATGCGCACCTTTCTCTCAAAATAAGGTCACGCACCTATTTTCTATATTTGACCAAAATTAGGTCAACGCACCAATTCGGGCCGAGTCCACGAAAAATGTTTTTCCGTGTATTTAATTATTTAGTCTAACTAAACAATTAATCCACATATCAATTAAATAGCCCAATCCACTATTTAATTATAATGAGGTGCAACGACGAGAAACCTATATGCTATATTGTGAGCCACGTCGGGGACCATGGACCCATATTCAAGCAGCTACAATAAATTAGATAAAATTATTCGTCGTACGTAATAATTATATCCAACCTATTAATTCCGGGATTACACCACCATAAACCCGAAATTGAACTCTATCGAATATAGATAACTTACACTCAATTTACGAGTCGAAATCGTCCACCGATATAATCATTACATACGGATAAATCCTCCATAGATCGTTCACTTCGATTCGGGATATTTCCGTAAACCCTTCTCGAAACCTATTATCCTTATTTACCATTAACCCCCTAGTGATCAATTAGTTCACCACTAATATAATATGAACTCGGGCCCATCGATCGCTTGTGGTCAACAAATAAGTGGAACTCGTTCGTCTACTTCCCGAGGGAAGGAATGGATTCCATATTCGTGATAGCACGTACTACTCACTTATCCCGTAATAGAGCCAACGAGAAGTGTTTGACCACATACTACGAAGTGATCCTTACTAACACATCAAACCCTACCCTAGTCTAAGCAAAGCTTGTCCGTGATCACCTCAGATTCGATTAATCCATATATGATCATCTTGTGATTCGATAAGACTTCTCGATCACGGAATTATATCGAGAACTCAAATCAAATCGGTCCAAATTTACCCCTATATGATTATCATCATATATAAATGCCCCACTAGTACCCTATTACCGACAGTCCGGATAAGATCGCCACACCGTAAAGTGTTCGGGCGCATTATTAGCAAATTAATCTGTAGACCCGTACTCCGATTAATAAACGCTACGGACTAAGTTAATTTTAAGTATATTTCACAAACTCAATCCTCGTGTGTATAGCCATACACCGAGTTGTGATTACATAATCAATATACTTAGGGTTTTCTCGAAGTGTATACATATTGGCAATAAATGCGAATAAATAAGATGAAATAAATTTCGTCATTTATTTAAATAAAACAATTACAAATTGTCTTTCGGGCATAAAACCTAACAATCTCCCACTTGCACGAAAGGCAAGTGGATTAATTGTTTTAGAGCACACCCTATATCTATATTACAAAGAATACAACTCCCACTTGCTCTAAAGCAAATAAGTCATGTCCCTAATACCAATAGTTTCCAAATGCCGGTGAAGACTTCTAACGGCAATGTCTTGGTGAAAGGATCGCCAGGTTGTCACAGAGGCGATTTTCTTGACGGAAATGTCACCTCTTTGGACTATCTCTCCGATTAAATGGTACTTTCGCTCGATATGCTTCGACTTGCGGTGACTACGGGGTTCCTTCGAATTTGATACAGCCCCCATTGTTGTCACAATAGAGAGTGATCGGATCGTTGTGATTTGGAGAGACCCCTAAACCACTCAGAACTTTCGAGCCAACCGCTTCCTTAGCCGCCTCGAGGCCGCTATGTATTCGCCTTCCATAGTAGAATCAGCCCGTGCCGGATTGCTTGACGCTTCTCCAAATGATCGCACCACCACCAATGGTAAACACCGAGCCCGAGGTAGATTTGAAATCATCTCTATCCGACCGGAAGTCGAGTCGTTGTACCCCCGTACATCCAGGTTTGCACCCGAATATACCAAAGATATAATTCCTAGTCCTCTTCAAGTACTTTAAGAGGTTCTTTACCGCAATCCAATGCTCATTGCCCGGATTCGACCGATAACGACCGACGAGTCCAACGCCATAACGTATGTCGTGTCTAGTGCACAAGATAGCGTACATTAGACTACCTACAAACCGAAGCATAAGGCACTCTTTGCATAGCCTCTCGTTTCCTCAGAGTCCGAGGACTCGAGTCTTAGAGAGATGGACGCCGTGACGGGTTGGTAGGTAACCCTTCTTTGCGTCCGTCATGCTATATCTAGCCATCACCTTATCAATGTAAGTGGCTTGTGAAAGAGCTAACATCTTGTTCTTACGATCCCGTATTAATTGGATCCCGAGAACATAATTCGCCTCTCCCAAATCTTTCATTTGGAATTGGTCGGCCAACCAAATTTTAACGTCCGACAACATCCCCTTATCGTTTCCAATCAGAGAATGTCATCTACGTACAACACTAAACGCAACCTTATCCTTAATGACTTTCTTGTATACACAAGGTTCATCAGATTTTGTTCGAAATCATATGACTTAATGGTGTCATCAAATCTATGATTCCAAGACCGAGATGCTTGTTTCAACCCATAAATGGATCTCAAAGAACTTGCACACTTTGTGCTCTTGGCCTTCCTCGATGTATCCTTCGGTTGCCGCATATAGATTTCCTCGTCGAGAAAGCCGTTAAGAAACGCCGTCTTGACATCCATTTGCCGCATTTCATAATCTAGGCATGCAAAGAATAAAGGAGGATCCGGATGGATTTAAGCATGGCCACCGGGGAGAAGGTCTCTTCGTAGTCTATACCCTCTCTCCGTGTGTAGCCCTTAGCTACAAGCCGTGCTTTAAAGGTTTGCACCTTACCATCAACTCCTCGCTTCCTCTTGTAGAGCCACTTGCTCCCTATGGGTTTTACCCCTTCGGGGCAATCTACAAGTTTCCGTACGCAGTTAGAGTACATAGACTCTATCTCTTGATTCATCGCGTCAACCCATGATCCTTGTCACGATCCTCCATGGCCTTGCGAAAGGACACCGGATCATCTTCCACACCATCGAGACGGCTACGTTCGCCTCTCGATTGTCCATACCGATTTGGTGGCCGAACCACTCTCTCGCACGTCCGGGTGGATTAGGATTGTGGGTGACCGTTGCATTCGTAGTGTTGCCTACAAGTGACACTAGGTGGCACTTGTGGTCCGACCTCGTCGAAAGTAACTCCTCAAGTACGACTTTACTTCGAGGCTTGAAGTCCGTCATATACCGATCCTCCAAAAACGTGGCGTTAGTGGATACTATTACCTTGTTATCTTCCGGATCGTAAAACGTACCTCCACGTGTTCCCTGGGGTAACCAACAAACACATACCTTCGTACGCTTTTGTAGTTTATTAGTCTTGTCTACCAAAGACACGTGCAGACATCCCCAAATGCGGAAGTGATTTAGCCTTCCGGCCGTCCCCTCCACAATTCATAAGGTGTCTTTGTGACAGACTTTGACGGTACTACATTCGCATGTATACCGTCGTTTCTAGAGCATATCCCCAAAAGGATATCGGTAGCGAGGCGTAGCTCATCATTGATCCGACCATGTCAATCAATGTTCTATTTCTCCTTTCAAAGCAACTCCATTTTGCCGAGGTGTCCTAGGCGCGTAACGTTGGGAACGCATCCCATGTTCAAGTAGGTAGTCGTTGAACTCGCATCTAAGTACTCTCCTCCGCGATCGAGCGAAGGCATTTCAAGGACTTGCCTAATCGCCTTTCGCCTTTCGCTTGAAATTCCTTAAACTTACCAAAAGCCTCGGATTTTCGATGCAAAGCAGATAAACATATCCGAACCTCGAGTAGTCGTCGATGAAAGTAACAAAATACTCGAATCCGCTCTAGCTTGCACATTCATCGGACCACAAAGGTCCGAATGTACTAACTCTGAGGTTCTTTGGCCCTATTCCCTTTTGACGAGAAAGGACGCTTAGTCATTTTTCCCTCCGTGCAAGATTCGCGACGGGCAACGAGTCAACAGATAACTCTTTTAAGGAATCACCCTTAGCCAGTCGTTTGATTCTTTCCAAGGAAATGTGACCTAGCCTAAGGTGCCAAAGATATGTACTATCTTCTTTATGAGAAATTTTCTGCCTTTTAGCAGATTTTTGATGTGCTACTTTAAACATTTCAGTATTTAACAGGGGAGCTTGCGTGGGTTTAATGAAATACAATCCGTTTTCTAATACAGTAGTACACAAAGTAAAACCATTCTTTGAAATAGTAAACTCATTATTCATAAAAGAAACAGAGTACAACTGGTCTTTCAAAGCAGAATACGAAATTAAATTTCTACGAAAATTCGGAATGAAATAAACATTGTCTAAATGTAAAACTTTATTTCCAAAATGTAAAACCACAAAGCTCCCACTGCTTTTGCTGAAACTAACGCCCCGGTGCCGACTCTCATAACTTGAGCTCCTTCCTCTAGCTCCTCATACGAACTAAGGATCTGCAAAGAAGAACATACATGGTTAGTAGCTCCAAAGATCCGCATCCAAATTGATACATCTTTAGCTACATTGAAAGATTCCAAGACAAGTAATTCAGATTACCTTTCTTATCTTTCCCATTGCTAGCCTTAACCTTCCCATCCTTTA
Organism: Gentiana straminea; assembly: GCA_036785695.1. Lineage (NCBI taxonomy): Eukaryota > Viridiplantae > Streptophyta > Magnoliopsida > Gentianales > Gentianaceae > Gentiana > Gentiana straminea. The sequence goes on from JAVUPR010000366.1 coordinate 2,831,953, forward strand.
CATCTTTGAGATATACGGGGCAATGACGACGCCTGCCCTATCTCATTGCAAGAATGACACTTGCCCTTGGGCTTGGATGGTGTATTCGGCTTAGCCTTCTTCTTCATAGGTTTAGGCGCCGGCGCAGCTTTGTTTCTTATTCTTTTGTTTACCCCGCCGGTTTGACTTAGACGCCTTGGCTACGACCACATTGGCCTCACCTTCTTTTCCCGGTCTAGGGTTTTATCTTTCGTAGAAAGACCCTCATAGACTTGAAGTTCGTTGATCAACTCGTCATGGAAAGGTGAGCCTTAGACATGACGTAGCTCGGTCCCGAACGTCGGAAATCGATGTCGAGATTCGAGAATCACCGACACTGGGTAGCATCGTCTATAATCGCACCACGAGTTGCCGCATCGGTAAAGTAACTAATCATGTTCATCACATGACCAAGAACCGACCGACCCCGCCTCATCTTGGCATTGACAAATGCCTCTTCCTCACGGCCTCGTGTCTTGCTTGATCGACGGTTTGCCAAACATGGTGGTTAAATGCCGCAAGATTTCTCGTGCGTATTAAAACCCTCAATCTTGCTCCGAATGACATCCGACACCGAGGCTAAGAAGATGCCTCTTGCCTTATTATTCGCCTCTTGCCATTTTTGATGTTGGTCGCAAATGCGTTTAGGCGGATTTTGAGGGGGAAGAACATGGCAATCCTCAGTCAAAACAAACTGTGCATTCTCAAATACGAGCACCACGTTTATGTTACTTTTCCACTTAGTAAAATTGTCGCCATTAAGCTTATCATTCAGTAAAGTTTGAATTTGCGAAGACATGTTGCTGTAAATAAAATGATAGAAACTTAATCAAATATACACTACTATATATTGTTTTAGGAATAATAAACTACAAGAAGTCTATCCTACCATTCCAAGGATTTAACCTCGTATAGTACTGTCCGAGAGGGTCGATATCAGTACTATGACGGTTAAACTGAGACAATGTCTCTCAATGATTAAGCTTCGAGAATCGAACATCTCACGGGAATCAGACATCCCGGACATTTAATCATTGATTACCTTCCTTTTTCTAGCCTAGATATTTCGAAAATATCCACAAAGAGTGTGACCTACTATATCGTATCTCGCAGTACGCCCCGAGTATGCCTACGGGGGTGTCGCTGACCCGGCGAGTACCCGATATCCTATCCTTTCGGAGACCAAGCCTTGAATTTTGATACGGTGAACACCATCCGGCGGGGCCGAAATCAAAGCCGGCACGAGGTGTCACCATTCTCTCACGTGCTTGCATCTATAGTAGAGGCCGTGGGGTTGGTCGTCGCCTTCCCCGCTCCCACTCAATATTTTGAAAAAGTGGTGGGTTTACTAATTACGGTTTTGGCCTTGACAATAAGAAACAATAAATCAAAGTACTCCGAATAGTGGTCGGTTATGTAAGCAAGCCTACGCCGTCTTATTCGTTGGAACATACGTGACAGCTCTCGTGCCAATCCGGCAGAGAAGCCCCGTTTAGCCCGAAGGCTTATCGGCTATGCTAAGTCCTATCGAACCGCCGTAACGTACATCACACGTGGAGGGAGTCGATTGAGCCGAAGCTCGGTTGAACTCGCCCAACCATGGTTAGACCATTTCCGAACCCATGTACTAAGATTCTCCGATTTCTAAATTGTCACCCAAAGCGTAATCTCATTTTAGTTTAAGGTGGGTTCACTGAGAAGCCATCACCGAAAAAGCTCAACGATTTATCCAAGTGGGATTCACCGAGAATCCATCACTAAAATCGTAAACGATTGACATAAACCCGGGTCCTCGGTTTTTATAATTAGCTACTTATTATTTAACTACCACATATTAAATTAATAAGCATTCATACTAATTATTCGAGTTATACATGCCTAATTTATTCGAAATAAACTAGCTACATGTATGCATTGGAGTGGAATCATGAAGATGCAAGTCATGGCAATTTTCCGGTTTTAAGCACGTAATCTTGATCAAACACAAAATTATACCGAAAAGTAAACACCGAGATGGACCGTTGGTACCCCCGACTAACTATTTTTTAAGGAAAAATAAAACTTAATCTATGTCTTCGAGTCTTGATCTTCAAATCTTGAACTCGAACCGCCGGATCACGAACCACGAACACCCGAGAGGAGAAAGGCCTTTTTTTTTTAATTAAATAAAACCAATTTATTATAATTAATCAAAAACTTTTTTTTTTTGTGTTATTACATGCGGCTGCCAAAAAAAAAAACTTTTTTTTTTTTTTCCTTTCGGCTGTTACAAAAAAAATAACAGAAAAATGAATTTTTTTTTTTTTTTTTTTTATTTTGCCATACAGCAGCCTTTTATATAAAAAAAAATTAGGTTACAAAAATTTTTTGTGACACAGCCGCATGCTTTATGCCCTAGCCGCATGCAATCTTATAAACAGGACTTATAGCGACGCTTTTCAGCGTCGCAGAAAGTCCTGTAGCAGTTTTTAAAAAAAATTTAAACCGTTTCTCCTCGTTCATACCTTGGGTTTCGCCTCGATCTTCATCTTTTCAGCAAGATCTTCATCTTTTCGAGCCCGGAATAACAAAATTACAATAAAAGATGCTACTTTTACATTGAATTTCGAAATTGACATAAAAAAAAATACAATTCCTATGCTCAATTGTTACTAAACAAAGGAGCTACAAAATAGATCTACGGAAACAATACCAACCCCAATCCATCTCTTCAACCACAACATTCACAAGCATACAACATGAATAAATTTCGAATTTAACCAAAAAAAAACGAAATAAAACACCTAAAACATGTTTTTCCACTCCTAGATCTAAAACTCATATTCTTTGATCGTTAGATCAAAGGCTCTGATACCACTTGTTAGATGTAATATCGTCGGATCAATCATAGATTGACCCGATTACGCAGCGGAATGCATCAGATCTAGATCTAAACGAAACAAAGAACATAAATTAAAGATCTAAATCTACAAGGGGGTTTAGGAGCCTACCTTTTTATGGTGCTTAACTCCAAGAACAAAAAGCTCCTTGAACACGAGATTGAGCAGCCACCGTCTTCCAACGTGTGTCTCCCAAAGAACACCAAGTGGATGGTGTTTCCCGCCGCCGGACCTCCTTGATATGCTACCGGAAAAATCCCAAAGATTTTTCCAACTCGAACCCTAAGAATAGAGGCCGAAATTTTCACCAATTTCTCTTGTGAATAGTGACGTGAATAGTGATTGTCAAAAGGCTTGGGAGAACTCTCTTTATATGGAGAGTAAAACTTAAGCCCAAGGATTAAATAATTAAGAGATAATTATTACATTAATCCTTTTCCAAATAAAAGATAAATAAAATAATTATCCCAAACAAATTAGGATAAACTATATTATTATCTAATATTCCATGAATTATCATTTAACAAATAAAAGATAAATCACATATTAAATAATTATCCAAGAAAACTAATTTCTTAATAATTAAATAATAAATCACAATATGCATGCGCACCTTTCTCTCAAAATAAGGTCACGCACCTATTTTCTATATTTGACCAAAATTAGGTCAACGCACCAATTCGGGCCGAGTCCACGAAAAATGTCTTTTCCGTGTATTTAATTATTTAGTCTAACTAAACAATTAATCCACATATCAATTAAATAGCCCAATCCACTATTTAATTATAATTGAGGTGCAACGACGGAAACCTATATGCTATATTGTGAGCCACGTCGGGGACCATGGACCCATATTCGTAGCTACAATAAATTAGATAAAATTATTCGTCGTACGTAATAATTATATCCAACCTATTAATTCCGGGATTACACCACCATAAACCCGAAATTGAACTCTATCGAATATAGATAACTTACACTCAATTTACGAGTCGAAATCGTCCACCGATATAATCATTACATACGGATAAATCCTCCATAGATCGTTCACTTCGATTCGGGATATTTCCGTAAACCCTTCTCGAAACCTATTATCCTTATTTACCATTAACCCCCTAGTGATCAATTAGTTCACCACTAATACAAGTATGAACCGGGCCCATCGATCGCCTTGTGGTCAACAAATAAGTGGAATCGTTCGTCTACTTCCCGAGGGAAGGAATGGATTCCATATTCGTGATAGCACGTACTACTCACTTATCCCGAATAGAGCCAACGAGAAGTGTTGGACCACATACTACGACGTGATCCTTACTAACACATCAAACCCTACCCTAGTCTAAGCAAAGCTGTGTCCGTGATCACCTCAGATTCGATTAATCCATATATGATCATCTTGTGATTCGATAAGACTTCTCGATCACGGAATTATATCGAGAACTCAAATCAAATCGGTCCACCCCTATATGATTATCATCATATATAAATGCCCCACTAGGTACCCTATTACCGACAAATCCGGATAAGATCGCCACACCGTAAAGTGTTCGGGCGCATTATTAGCAAATTAATCTAGAGACCCGTACTCCGATTAATAAACGCTACGGACTAAGTTAATTTTAAGTATATTTCACAAACTCAATCCTCGTGTGTATAGCCATACACTGAGTTGTGATTACATAATCAATATACTTAGGGTTTTCTGTAGTGTATACATATTGGCAATAAATGCAAATAAATAAGATGAAATAAATTCTGTCATTTATTTAAATAAAACAATTACAAATTGTCTTTCGGGCATAAAACCTAACAACGATATCATCAATCAAAGCTCTCCCCTCTTCGTTCCTAGATCTAGAAGCAATGGCCATAGCACCACTCAAAGAGTGAGTTTCAACAATAACACGAGTAACACCATAGTCTTTAGCGATCCACAATGCCTCTCTGATAGCCATCAATTCTCCTTGAAATATCGAATTCCTGCCCATGGAGCCCATAAATCCTCTGATCCATCTACCTTGACTATCCCTGAAGACCCCTCCAATAGCAACCATACCATTGCCATTCTTATCAAACTCAATGCAGCTGGCGTCGGTGTTAACCTTTGTCCATCCTAGAGGAGGGGGATCCCAAGATATCCAGCTAGGTTCCTTCAAAACAGGGTTCAAAGAGTTAGAACATGCCACATTAATATATTCTTGAGAACAATGCAATATAGAATTAATGGAGTCGATATGATAATTCTTTTGTTATAAAAAACAATTGAATTTCGTCCTTCCAAATTTTCCATAAAGTGAACATGAAGAGAGTGGACTCGGGACCCTTAAAGCGCCTATCTCGATCCAAGAAGAATCGAAATATTTTTACATATCCAAGAAAGGAAGGATGCGAATCATCTTTAAAATTTCTCGAATATCATTGGTATTCCAATAGCCGACACTTTAGAACAAGTTCGAAGACATGCTCCATGTCTTCAGGTTGGGTTGTACATCTTTCACAGATATCACTATCAGCTATATTTCTTTTCTTTCTTTCAGAGTTGGTAAGGGCCCTGTTATGACACAACAAATAACAAAAGAATTTAATCTTGTGAGGAGCTTTCGAAGACCAAAGCTATTTCCACAAAACATTAGATCTATTGAAATAATCATCATTAATGAAAAGAGACAAGAAACCCGATTTAGCATTATACAAGCCTGAGGGATGCTCAGTCCAAATTCTTCTATCAGAATCTATAGTATATCTAGCCAAAGGCTTTCCCAAAATATCCATGTAACATTCCCAAGGCAAATTAGTAGAAATCACAGACAGGTTCCAATTCCTGTTATCATCAATGATATCCTTCACTTTCAAATTCATATCAGTTAAACAAATTTCTCCATTTAACATGTCATCCAGGGAGCTCTTGCCAAGCCAGATGTCAAACCAAAGAGAGATTTGTTCCCCATTCCCCACATGCCAACCAAATTTATTTTTAATATGGGAAAAAGCTTTAATGATCCCTTTCCAGGACGGTGAATCACTAGCTCTAGGGACATAATCAAATATATAGTACCTGACAAATATCGCTTAGTCAAAACAGAATCCCAAACAGTAATTTCCTTCTCAATAAGAGAAGCACCAATTTTAGCAAGGAGAGCAATATTATTATCTCTAGACTTTCTAATACCAAGGCCCCCCATAATTTTAGGCTTAGTAATAACTTCCCAGTTGAGCAGATGAATCCCTTTTTTCCCATTAGAACCACTCCATAAAAAATTTCTATTAAGTTTATCAAGTGATTCACAAACCTTTTGTGGAAGCCAGACACTTTGCATCACATACGCAGACAAAGCAGAATTAACAGAATTTATCAAAGTTAGTTTGCCAGCTTTGTTCAGAATCTTACCTTTCCACCCAGAGAGCCTGTGTTGGACTTTTTGGATCAAAAAATCAAAATTCTTGCTAGAAACCCTATCAGAGACCAAGGGAGTACCCAAATACATACCAAGATTGTTGGATCTTTTCATACCAGTATGTTTAGTAATAAAGTCGGCCATATTCTTATTCATCTTATCATTATAAAACAACTTGGATTTTTCAAAGTTAAGAGTATGACCAGTAGAAACACAAAATTTATTTAAAACATTCATAATATTCTTAATCCCATTTTTATTAGCTTTAACAAAGATCAGAATATCATCAGCAAAAAGAAGATGAGAAATCCTGGGTCCATTCTTAGTGGTAGGGAAGGCTTTCCATCTTTTCTTATTGGCCTCATCAGATAAAAGAATAGATAAGTATTCAATATAAATAGCAAAAAGTAAGGGGACATGGGGTCACCTTGTCTAAGCCCTCTCTTAGAAGAGAATCTTTCAAGGGGCTCAGAATTCCATAACACAGAAAAAGTGGGACAAGTAACACAGTTCATAATAGTTTGAATCCAGTTCTCTGGAAATTTAAAGTAATGAAGCATGTACTTTAAAAGATTCCAGTTGACCTTATCATAAGCCTTTTCCATATCAAGTTTCATCACAATATAGCCAGTTTTACTGTTAGAGTTCCTTATTCTATGAACGATCTCCTGAGCAACAAGAATATTATCTCTAGCTAACCTATTAGGTATGAAACCACACTGTAAAGGGCTAATAATGCTAGCAAGATGAGGTTTCAATCTCAAAGCTATAGTCTTAGTGTAAATTTTATAAATCATATTACAAAGGGATATAGGTCTGAATTGTTGGATCTTCACCGGGTGGTCAATTTTAGGGATAAGAGCAAGAAAAGTATAATTAATTTCGGAAGGTAGAATATTCCCCCCAAACCAACCTTTCATCTCATTAAAAACCTTTTCTCCCACAATATTCCAAAATTTCTGATAAAAAACAGCCTGAAAACCATCAGGACCAGGACTTTTAAAAGGTCTAAAGCCAGAAACAACCTCCTTAACTTCTTCAAAAGACACAGGGATGTTTAAAGTATTAATTTGGTCATCAGAAAGAAAAACAGTATTAGGTAAAGAAAAGTTTTCACTGCAAGGACTGGTATCAAGAAGGTTCTGGAAAAAATTATTAACCATACCCCTAATAGAAACACTATCAGATATCCAATTTCTAGAATCATCTTGTAGTTGCTGAATATACTTTTTTTTCCCTCTAATAACAGTGGATAGATGAAAAAAGGAAGTATTCAGGTCCCCATATTGCAGCCAATTACATCTAGATTTTTGAAACCAAAAAATTTCCTCTTGTTTCAAAATCATGTCATATTCACGAGTGAGATCATCTTGAAGTTTAATCAGATAAGGATTAATTTTCTTAGCCAAGGCTATCTGAATACCATTAAGTCTAGCTAGAATAGTTCTCTTTTTGTGGAATAAATTCCCAAAGGTATGTTTATTCCACAACATGAAGTTGTTTCTAGCTTTACTAATGGCACAAACACAATCATCCTTGTCATTACTCCAAGAATCTTCAACAATTTTACTGCAATCAGGATGGTCAGTCCACATATGTTCAAATTTAAAACCAGAATATTTCTTAGAAGAAGAATTAGGGGAAGTATCAAGAAGAAGGGGATGATGGTCCGAGTGGACTTTAGGAAGATGAGTAACCTGACATTGATGATAAAGCAACCTCCATTCAACATTAGCCATGAACCTGTCAATCCTTTGTTGAATGTTGTTGAAACCAGCGCGGTGATTGCTCCAAGTAAAGGCAGGGCCACTGTATCCTAGGTCAATAAGGCCACAATTGTTGACATTATTGTTGAAATTTGCAATTCTAGTTTGAGAAGGTGGTCTTCCACCGCTTTTTTCATGGGAAGCTCCAATTTCATTAAAGTCGCCAGTGACCAACCAGGGGATGTCCATTATCTGACTGAGGTTGCTTAGATTATTCCACATATCAGCTTTCTTCAAGGGATCAGGCCTACCGTAGCAAGCAAAGAGCATCCAGTCTTGTTGATCTTTTTCAGAGATAACCGCATGAATCACATTAGAGTTGGCTTCAAAACAGTTAATGTCCACTAATTCAGTGTTCCAGAGCACCCATATGCCACCAGATCTACCATCTGGAGGAGAATGAATGGTGCCTTTGAGCCCAATCTTACCAATAATTTTGACAGCTTTCTGAACTTGAACTTTGGTTTCAATAAGAACCACCACCTCCGGTTTGTGATTAGATAAAAGCTCTTTGATGTTGTGGAAATATAACATCTCAAAAAGTATGTAATATTTATTTATTCCTTGTATACATTATTTGTACACTTTATTTGTAAAATGACATATTAATTGTGGTACATATAAATAATTAATATGTCAAACTCTAGTTACTTATGTCATAGGCATACTTTTACTTTTCACATGCTTACTTGCCGCCCATATCTAGTGGCCGCCCTAGCTAGCTAGTATCTCCCTTCAATTGTAACTATTTATACTTCTTTCATTGAATGAATAAACTAATTTGAAGTTTACTCTAGTGTTTATCACTTTCTCAAACTCTCGTCATGGTATCGGAGCCTTACTGAGTTCTAAATTCCGCTGCAAACTCAGTTTTGTTATTTAAAAAATGTCTACTATAACTGACAGTTCATCTTCATCAGCAGACTCCCAGCTGCCTCAGCAGACTGGGGTCACTGAATCTTCTTCATACACAAATCATAGACTTGATGGTAACAACTACTTGCTATGGTCAAGATCTATGACAATGTACATCTCTGGACAAGGTAAGATGGGATACCTGTCTGGCGCTAAACCTGCCCCTGCTGAAGATGACCCCGGATTTGAAGCTTGGGACACTACTAATAATCAAGTCATGACCATTCTCACAAGATCAATGACAAAAGAAATTAGTGAGAACTTTATGATGTATGATACTGCAAAGGAAATCTAGGATAATGCTAGAGATCTTTACTCCAAGAAAGACAATACATCAGAAGTGTATGAACTTGAAGCTCAGATTCAAAACTGCAGACAAGGAGATATGTCTATAACTCAATACTTCAACCAACTATCTAGGGCATGGAAACACCTAGATATGTTGGAAACTCACCCCTGGAATGATGTTAAGGATGCTGCCCTTTATAAGGACATTATTGAGAAAAAGAGAGTATTCAAGTTTCTTACTGGACTGAATCCTACTCTTGATGATGTTAGAGGAAGAATCCTTGCCACAAAACCTCTCCCTAATCTCAAATCCATGTTTGCTGAGGTCAAACATGAGGAAAGCAAGAGGAAAGTGATGCCGCCGAACTCCCCGCCGACAACCCCGCCGAGAGTGCTACCCCGCCGACCGTCGGAAGCCCGCCGAGGTTACCGAGACATCTAGGAAGCCTACCGATAGAACCGGAAAGTTGTTCTCGTGAGCACCGCAAACGCACAAATCACACCAAGGACACTTGTCGGAAGCTACATGGCAAGCCTAACTCCTCCAAGCCTACCAGGGAAAGTCGTAATGTGCATGTCAATGAAGAAGAAAATGATAACAAGTTGAATGCTCGTTTGTCGCATTCAAAGCTTTCCTCACTCAACAAAAAGAAGGTAGTCCCTCTACCGACATAGCTACTCAAAGCAAGTGCAAGTAAATTCTACTCTTCTATTAGTAATGAAACATGGATTGTTGATTCGGGGCCTCCTCCCATATGATCGGCAATAAAAACCTCATAACTCACTTTATGCCATGTCATCAAATTCACAAAGTTAAGACCGCCGATGGATCTATCTCGTGTGCAAAAGGTTTTGGAACTCGTTAAACTCACTAATAAGATATGCCTAAAGGATGTCCTATTTGTTCCAAACTTAGACCGCAATCTCATATCCGTCGTAGACTAGCAAAAGATTTGAATTGGACCGTTGTTTTTAATAAGAATCGGTGCACTTTCCAGACCCTTCTTCACAGAAGTGATTGGGAGGGCTAAACCCTGCTCAGGATTGTATGTGGTCAACCCTGCTGAAGATAGAAGACTGAAGACTGAATCTGCCTCAGCAGCCTGCACTCAAACCTTAGACAATATCATGTTATGGCATTATAGACTAGGACATCCAAGTTTTGGTTATTTAAAGTCCGTAATTCCCGAATTATTTAAAGGATGTAATATCAATGATCTTCAATGTGATATTTGTCAATTTGCCAAACTTACCAAATCCGTGTATACCAAACTTCCTTATTTGCCTTCCACACCTTTCACTTTAATTCATAGTGATGTATGGGGACCTTCAAGAGTAAAAAGTATAACAGAAAAAGGTGGTTTGTCACCTTCATTGATGATCATACCAGGAACACATGGTCTGTTTTTAATGAAGGATAAATCCGAAGTTGGAACAATTTTTCAGAATTTTACAACATGATCTCTACTCAATTTGACACTAAGATCAAGATCTTAAAGATCGATAATGCACTTGAATACTATGAGTCTAACCTCGCAATTTCTTGATGAATAAGGGGATTGTCCATATCGTAGTTGTGTGGAAACACCTCAACAAAATGGAGTTGCCGAGAGAAAGAATAGGCACTCGCTTGGAGATGGCTAGATCAATCATGTTCACCACACATGTTCCAAAGTATATGTGGGGTGAAGCTATATTAATCGCCACATACTTAATTAACAGACTTCCCACAGAGTGTTAGCTTCAAAACTCCTATCCAAACCCTTCTGACCACACACTCCTGCTCTCATCTTATTTCCCAATTACCTCCAAAAATCTTTGGCTGCACTGTGTTCATTTATATCCATGCCCAACACAGAAGCAAACTGGATCCCAAAGCTCACAAGTGCATCTTCCTAGGATATGCAAAGGACAGGAAAGGTTACAAGTGTTATTCTCCTTCTGAGAAAAGATTTTACAATTCTATGGATGTAAAATTCTTTGAAAGAACTCCCTACTACAGCAAGTCCACTGAGGCAGTCACTGATGGGAACCTGATTGAAATTGACCTAAATCCGGTCCTACAGCAAACTCTTCATCCTCAGCAACCTACTGATTCTCGCGAGATCGAACCTCAAGACCCCGTCGACCCTCAACAAACCTACCGAACCGAGCCTACCGAACACGAGCCTACTGAACCAGAGCCTACTGAACCAGAGCCAACTGATACTCAAGAACCATCGACTCTCAAGCCCTCGCCGATATTGATGATAGACCTATTGCCATCAGGAAGGGAAAAAGATCTTGCACTACTGATCATTCTATTCATAATTATCTATCTTATGATCAGTTATCTCCTACTTTTGCCATGTTTACACAGGACTTGGACTCTCACTCCATTCCAAATAATATTCAGGAAGCTCTTCAACATGATAAGTGGAAGGTCGCAAGAAAAATGTAAATGATCGCCCTCCCGGATAATTATACTTGGGATCTAACAACTCTCCCCAAAGGCAAGAAGACAAATACCGCAAGTGGCTATTTACTATCAAATACAATGCCGATGGTACAATTGACAAGTATAAAGCCGATCGGTTGCAAGGGGTTTCACTCAAACTTATGGCATTGACTACACGAAACTTTTGCACCAAAGTGGCAAACCGAACACCGTCGGATACCGATATCTCTTGTCGTTCAACTTGACTGGCCTCTTCACCAATTGGATATCAAAAATGCCTTTCTCAATGGTGACCTTACTGAGGAAGTCTACATGAGTGTACCTCCTGGGTTTACCAATCCTCACACTCAAGGAAAGGTTTGTAAATTGAGGAAATCTCTATATGGCCTAAAGCAATCCCCAAGAGCCTGGTTTGGGAAACTCACTACTGTGGTTAAAGCTGTTGGATATCATCAATGCAACTCATATCACACCATGTTTATCAAAACCACTAGCCAGAAAAGATCTATTCTTATTGTATATGTGGATGATATCATCCTCACTGGTGATGACTCTACTGAGATCCAGAATTTGAAGATTCTACTGGCAAAGGTTTTTCAAGTCAAGGATTTGGGCTATCTTAAATACTTCCTTGGTATGGAAATTGCAAGAAACAACCAGGGTATCTCTATCTCTCAAAGGAAATATGTGTCTTGGACCTACGTCGAAGGAAACCGGTATGCGGGATGCAAACCCGTCGTATCCCCAAGTAGACCCCCGCACTACCCCGTCGCATGGTGACATTGTCGTCGGAAGGATCAATATCAAAGACTTGTAGGGAAACTCATTTATCCGTCCCATACAAGACCCGATATTGCATATGGAGTCAGTCTGGTTAGCCAGTTCATGCATTGCCCTACTGAGCAACATTGGGATGCTGTGAACAGGATACTGAGGTACTTGAAATCCACCCCTGGCCAAGGCTTACATTTCACCAAGTCTGCTGAGAGATCTGTCAAGGTTTACACTGATGCTGATTGGGCTGGCTGTCACATAGACAGAAGGTCTACTACAAAGCACGCTCTTATGTATGGGGAAATCTTGTCACCTAGAGGAGCAAGAAACAACCTATCGTCTCCGGAAGCGAAGGTCGAAGCCGAACTCGTGGCACTAGTTTTGGGTATTTGTGAAGCTCTATGGATAAAAAGGGTCCCGACCGAACTTCGCAGCCCTATTCAACACCCTATCACACTCTCGCCGTGACAATAATTCAAAGCATTATGCATGGCGAGAGGATCCAGTCCATCATGATAAAACCAAACATGTGGACATTGACGACAGACACTTCCCGAAGGAGAAGATTGATGCCAAGATTATTCAACTCCGTATGTTCCCTCGAGCACGAATGTCGATATTCTCACCAAGGCCATTCCACCGCTTATGTTCAAGCAGACCGAGTAGCAAACTTGGCTGTATAAACATATACAACCCAGTTTGAGGGGGGGTGTGGAAATATTACATATCAAATAGTATGTAATATTTATTTATTCCTTGTATACATTATTTGTACACTTTATTTGTAAAATGACATATTAATTGTGGTACATATAAATAATTAATATGTCAAACTCTAGTTACTTAATGTCATAGGCATACTTTTACTTTTCACATGCTTACTTGCCGCCCATATCTAGTGGCCGTCCTAGCTAGCTAGTATCTCCCTTCAATTGTAACTATTTATACTTCTTTCATTGAATGAATAAACTAAGTTGAAGTTTACTCTAGTGTTTATCACTTTCTCAAACTCTCTTCAGATGTGTCTCCTAAATTCCTTGGAGCCAGCACCTCTACAATTCCATGTTAGAATCTTCATGATACCTGTGTGGGGAAAAGAAATCTTCTCAAAAGAAGAAAAAGAACTATGCACCATTTTCTCCAGAAATTGCAGAGAAGGTTCCTTCAGGCCTATAGGAAGAAGGCTCACACTCCATGACTGTATCCCCTCCTTCCATTCTATTGCTATAGAGCAAACCTTCACTCTGTGTATATACTCCAACATCACACATGCTTCCACCTCCTGAAAAAGATGCAAGTCTGTCCTTAGAAACGTCTTGTGCCAAAGAATCCTTGCCATTTTGAAGAGGAGAGCTGTCCGGTGGTTTTGGATTCAAGTCTCCTCTAAAGAAAGGCTGAGATTTAGAGGTAACTTGCCTCCACTCCTGTGACTGTAAGATCGTTGATATAGGAGTTCTATTAGGGTTGAGGGTAGTTGAAGTGCCATTAATGACCTTCCCTTTACCCCCAGCTGTAAGATTCCTGGTAGGTTGTGATTTAGGGCTCCGTGATTCATCTTTATTACCAGAAGTCTTGTCATGGGCCTTCTCTTTCATTTTGTCATTACTCACATATTGCTTCTTAAGTTGATCATTGGTGTGGACCCCCTCATTCAAAAGGGATTCTCCATCTTCATTCAAATTATTGAGAGCACTGAAAGAGTTTCCCTTTTGCGTGTTGTTTCTCTTGCTTGCCGCCTGAGGTTTCTTTTTTTTATTTTATCCTACCTGCATCCAGGGACCATAAGAGGAAATCCAAGGCTCATTAGAGCTTGATTCAGCACCATGTGATTCCTGCTGAGTAACAGCAATACTGGACCCTTGTTCTGCCTCTTTAGTCTTGTCAATGTTTTTCCCAGAAGTAGGACAATTTTCTTTCCTATGTCCAAAGGTACCGCATCCATAGCAAATGATTGGCATGTTCTCATATTCAACTTTGTAAAGAAGATCATCAACATCTACGAAAGTAATCAAAGGTTTAGTACAGTCAATCTCCACACACATTCTTGCAAACCTCCCCCTGGTTGTGAAGAATGTGTGGTGATCAACTTTGATAGGCTTCCCTATCAACTTAGCAATAGAAAAAAGACATGATTCAGTGCAATATTCAGTAGAAAGTTCAGCAATACGGACCCAGACAATAGATGTAGTCAACTTGTCTTTCGATAGGATAAACCCAGGTTTCCACATCCTCGGGACAAGGTAACAACCATTTATTATCCATGGGCCCTCTGTTAAAACTTTCATTCTAATATCTTCCCTTTCAGATTTAAATATATAGCAATTAGAACCCATATCTATTAATTCAAAGTCATCTGCTAATTTCCACATAGAAGTGATTCTAGCTACTAACAGAGAGTAAGCAATGGACCTTCCCATGAGTTTCAAAATGATCGCATCTTTCCATTTAAGGTGAAGGTGTGACGCCCCGTTCCGGACACCGAGTCCTTATCCGGAAAGAACGCCCGGCACACATATATTTTTTTCTTTAATAAATCAAAGAAGTATATATACGTAAGCCTACGTCATCATACATTAATATCAACTGCAAAGCGGAAGACTTAAAAGAACAACTCGGGAATGTCAAACGACAAACAAAACAGATCGATCAAAGTTTCAGATCAAGTCTAAGAACATCCTCAAAAGAAACAATGAAAATTAAATTAAACTTCATTTCGAACTCCAAGCTCAAACGTCTGCATCTTGACTATCGTCATAGCCAAACTCATCTACCTGCCAATCTTCTCGGGGTGGGGTACAATAAAGAAAGGGGTAAGTACATTTTGTACTCAGTAAGGGGTAGAAGATCGGTAACACATATTGATCTACAAATCTACCACATATGTTGCATTAAAATACACTCCCCTCTGCTAAGTATGTTAGCACCATCACGAGCAATTATTTATGTTACATTGTAATTCAAGGACACAATGCCCGAATGATGGGTATGCACCGGGACATAGTCAGCACCTCATATGGCACGGATGGTTCCATGTGAAACATTTCCCAAAACCCGAATATTGTCCGTTACGTATGAGAAATGATTTCATGCTGCGAATCATAAATGTGCCTCACCAAGAATTACAACGTTTTAGCTTTTAGACTCATCACATATGTTTATTACGTAGTTAATCTAACCACCTAAGTTCATTCCACTTAAAAAGGCTTCCTAAGGACATCTAGTCTTAGACAATCTAGATTAACTACCTAGCACGTTGTAAAAGGCATCAATGACTACTAAACCAATGACCTCGCAAGGTCTAAACAACCGCCTTCTGGGCTACCACCTTCTCCCCGCAGAGGGTCTCAGTTGTGGCGATTGATGCTAAGGCACCTGAAGTCGGAAGTTAGACTTTACCACAGTCCAATTAATGTCTCAAAAGACATACATACCACATTGTGTCATGTAATATTTTTAGGAAAATAAATACCACCGTTGCATATTATTATTATTGTTATTACTATTATTATTATTAATATCTTTCTTTCCGTTCGGTCTACTGCGAATTGATACCAGCAGTATCCCTTCATGTGCAGCTGTCCCATTTTTACTTGTCCCTTTTTTTTAAATACATATAATACTAACCTTAGTCTGGGAATTGAAGCAACTCAACCCTTGTATTTATATAATACTAACAGGAAATAAAAGAAATGAATGTGACGAGAACAACCAACCACAAACCATGAAATTAGTAACTTGCACATATCCAAACTAATACGTTGACGCCGACGTGAATAACATAAGATATAGTACTCATGATCTAAAGTAATATTTCCGGCTAGAATACACAAAATCCGATAAGAACAGCCCCTTACCTATGATTCTTCAGAAAAGATCCAAAACTCAAAAGAATCAAAGAGCAGCCTTGAATCCTTGCTTCCACTACGAATTCTACAAATTAAAGACACCAACTACGATCACTAAACAGTTTAAGGGCATCTAAAAACACTAAAATGCCAAGAACGATCTCTAATCAAAAACTGGTGCTAAAAACGATCACTTACCAAATACGATGATCTTAGGATCAAAAGAAAGCTTGCGATGAGACGATCAATTTTCTCTACTGCGGTCTGCACAAATTATCAACCTTTAAGCCTCGAATTTGAATTACGGTGCCCGAACTATTATTATTATTTAGCGGCAGAACTTCTCCTCTTTTCTTTTCTGATGAACCGTCCAAATAAAGGGGAAATTAAGGGGTGGGGGTTTCAGATTAGGAAATTAAATAGCCAAATATTAATTTCCCATTAATTCTTAAAAAATCTTTAAAATAAAAGAAATTCAATATTAATTAAAATATTAAAAAAAATCTTTTACTCTTTTACCCTTAACTGAAATATTGGGATATTACAGAAGGACCTGTTTATAATCAGCTTTTGATATGCGGATATGGTTTCTCCTCATTTGGACCCATAATTTGAATCCCTTCAAAATCCAGCAAGTTCTCGCTAAAATTCACCGGTGGTTTGGTCTCCTTGACTCTCTTTCCAGCAACGGCATCGCTATACGATCTTTTAGGCGACGAAACCTCCGCATCAGGCATCCCTCCGACATTTGGAATCGATTGCGCAAATTCAGCATCTGCTGCTAAATCATCCACCATGCAATCAGAAGAAAGAAGAGGAGAGATCGAGTCTCCAACAAACTTAACTTTCTTAGTGGACCGCCGGATATTATCTTTCTCTTCGGCGGAGGACGGTGGTAAACGGCTAGTTTCAGACATAACGGTCAAAGGAGCACAGAGAGAAAGGAAGAGAGAGAGAAAAGAGAGAGAGAAACCGAAAAAGTTTCGTTATATTTGGAAAAACAGATTTACCATTGATGCAATTTCCTGATAAAATCCAGCTTATTTATTCAATGACGGAGTCAGGAATTGAATCTCAGATGGGCTAGTAAACTATATTTAAACAATCGGTAAATTAAGATGTTTTGATGAATTAAGCTATATTATATAAATTTTTTGGTGAAGATTTCTTTTCCCCGGATGGGCTTAGTCCCCTAAACCCTGCATTTAGGCTTGTAAGTGAGCCTTAAAATTCGATTCGATTCAACGTGTTCGGCTCGAAAAAGTTCAGTTCGGGGCTCGGCTCGTATCATCAAACGTAGAATAGGGCATTGAAAATTGGTATTCGGACAAACGAGCTGAACATGTTCGAACATGTTCGGCTCGTAGAGTTGCAGGGCTTCAATAATTCAATTTAGCCTGGCCCAGTTTAAACCCCAAGCCCAAAACCATGTAATATTTTGGGACTGTAAGTCTTTAATATTTTAGACATGTTATTTATATTTTGAGACATGTAATGTATTATTTTGGTTTTGGACATGTATTTTTGAACTAGAATTATTTATTGGGTATTTTTGAATTTTCGGACCGAACATGTTCGAATTGTTCGAGCCGAATAATATCGAATTTTTTCCCTTTTTAAGTTCGAATACGAACCGAATCCTGATATTTTAGGCTCGAAAATTTCGAGCCGAATCGAGCCATGTATTCAAAAATGTTCGAGCCAAACCGAACTACTCCAGGGTTCGGTAGGGTTCGGCTTGTTTACAGGCCTACCTGCACTTGCCTCCGTCCCTATATATATATCCGTCGGTGACAGCAAGAGGAAATATAGTAGTAATACTCAGTTTAAGATCTCCGGTTTCTTATAGGGGAAGAAATTGTTGTACTCCTCGGGATCCATTCTTATCGACCCTGGGCAAACTTTAATACTCCCTAATCTTCTTTGCGTCAAAACTCAAAAGTAACAGTCGTCCCTCGAGCTACCACCTCACTACACCCCGGAACAACACTCACATAGGCATAACAGTGTCTCACCATGTGAGCATTGTAGGGTGATGGTTGATCTACAAAATCCTCCCAGTCTCTCAAACCTACCATCTCTCCAACAATTAACGATACATCATCCAAATCCATAGACCTCTCTTCAGGTATAGTCCTAGTCAGGCAATGACTCTTATAGTCCTCTAAGATGACTTTGTTGAAGAACCGTGCTCGCCCGTCATACATGGGCATTTCATAAACTGCCAACCTCTTAAGAGGTTTCAAAGGCATATCTTCCATATTATCAAAGTGGCATGCAAATAGGGTGACAATGATCCTATGAGCCGCTGCTTTGATAACATGATAAAATTAACATCACCCTTTAACTTAATTTATTATGTATAATTGTGATTCATACATGTTTCAATTCTAGCAAAAATCTTGTTGTAGGAAGCAATCTCAACATATTGTTGATTCATATGGAATTTCTTTTATACGAGAGGGATCGAATTTTATATGACAGGGATTGAATCATCAGGTGTGTAAGTGATCTTTTCAGACAATATATCCTCCTTTTCGGTTCGGTGGGAGCCAAAAGGAGCTCTATTCGATTACTGGATTGACAAGATAACGAGTTGGGTCCACCCGCTATCGTCAAGATAGTGCAAACGATCTTGTTGTCGTCTTTCTTATGATCTGACCGATTGCCAAAACAGTGACGTCCAACTTTAACCGGCAGAGTATCGAGTCAGAAACACAACCGTGGCGAGCAAGGTCGTATCCCACGAGAAATTAGTCAAGTATCACAATCAAGCGAGTATTTAGTTTAGGTTCACAAAAATTGGTGGAGTAATCTATAGCTAGAAAAATAAATATGATAACTTTAAAATATATGATAAATGAAATAGCTAAACTATGGTCAAAAACACCACTCTCAATACTTTTACTGAATCACCAGGGACGAGCTTTAACTGACCAACCAACCAATAGCTTCTAATGAATATGTTTGTGGGTGCAAACTCCTAAACTGGTCTTTAGGCGCTAAAACCACAACCTGGTTACCCTATACTCGGTTCAACAGTCCCCTATTTAGGATTTAATTGACATAATATGATGAACAACAATGAGACGCTCCGTATCCATCGAATTCACGGCTTAACTAGAATAACCTTACCAAGGAACATGCCGAGAAAAACTCGACTAGTTCGTGCATGACAATTATAAAACCCTGGTTCACACACTCCCTCGCTAAATACATTTATAAAGTTTGAGTGTGTAATCAATTTTAATGGTTCGCGACTCCACCAATAGCATTATGTTCATGTTTTAGAACAGAAACATTCAAGAGATTCAACTTTTAAGACATACTCATCCCTAGATCATCATTTAGACATTAATTTCGTAGTTCTATCGCATAATTTAGCTATTGGAAATTTAGCTATGCATAATTAAAGCAAGAAAACAAGAAATCATGCAATAATTGGAAGAAAACATGATAAAACAAAATGAAATTAAATTACCAATAGTGTTGAAGCAAATCCCCAATTAGTTTGTCAATCTGTCAATCTGTTGGGAAGAAATCGCAAAAAGAAACTAGTAATCATAGTTAATCTTGAAAAATTGGACGAAGAAAATAACCTAGATTTATTGTTTTTTTATGGAGAAGAAATAATCTAAAATCTAAAAAGAAAATAAAATTCTGAGTCTCCCAGTGTAAAATTTGACCTAAATGGCTTTTATAGGGCCTAAAACCTATCCCGAAACGATAAAAATCGGGAAATTCATGAAGCTGCCGTTGACCGCTGGCGCCTGCCAGGCCTGGCTGTCGCTGGGTCCGGCGCCCGCATGGTGCTTCCCGGAGCCCGCCTGATGCTGTTGACGTCATCCTCCACGCGCACTGACGTTATCCGGGCGTCCGGCTGCTCTCTGACCTGGCGCCCGCCAGGGTCTTCTGTTTTTTGATCCCCCTTGGCCATCCGACCGGGCGTGCGCCCAGGGCTCCACCCGGCGTACGCCTGGGCCCTGGGTGTACTATTTTCGCCCCTTCTTAATTCCAGCCTCATCGGCGTGCGCCCAGCTCCTAGGCTGGCGTGAGCCCGTCTATTCTGTTTCCGATCCGCATCTTGCCATCCCGACCCGGCGTGCGCCCGGGTCTTCTATCGAGTGCCGATTCTCATCCCGAACTTGAATCTTACGCCATTTTCGTATATGAACTCCTTTTTGACCGATTTTTATACCGTTGCGATCCTCGTCACGCCCTATATCCCGCCGTACCTATAATAAACATAAACAACAAAACCAAGCGTGACACATGCCAATAAAACGCACACATTCACCCAAAATGTGGAGATTTCCGGACGTAAATGCCCTTTCATATCGTGATTCAACCCGTGGTGAAATGTGCATATAAAATCCACTAAACTAACCCAAATCCACGCCGAATAGGCCATAAATAGAAGGTAAAATACGCATGAAATGATAGCAAAGTTGTTTCTCATCACTGACTTGGGAGTCTTGTCCCAACATCGGCATGGTCAATATGCTTGGAGATCTTATGTGTGATCTCCTTCACTTCGATCAATGAAAATCAAGCTTTCTAGCTTCAATCAAGCTGTCCATTTATCTCTTTAATTGTCGGAAGACATGCCCGATATCTCGATTATACTTACAATATAAGTTTCCATCTCATTTTTCCCGTGGTCCCCTCATGGATGATAAAGGCCTCGACAAACCTTTATTCTTTATTATCGCGAGAATATGGGACTAGACTAATTCAGGGGTATAAGGTCTCTGTCCTGCAAGGCCCTCCTTTCCCTAACTTGTTTATGACATGAGTGTTGAGCCGATCCCACACGGATTTCCTCTTTTGTCCAGGTCGGTCATCACTATGATCTTTCTTGTCGCCTCGGTCGGCTCCTCTCTTCAGCCTATTTGCCTCTTCGCATTGACAATGATTGAAAACAACCTGCACACATTCTTAGATGGTTCCAGGAAGTTTGTTGTTGAATTTAGCATAAAACCTCCCATCTTTAAGATCTCCTACAAACAAGGTCACCATGACATGGTCTTCTGCATCCAATACCAGTCCGAATTCGTTAGAAAATCTTCTAATATAATCCAACACTGATTCTTTCTCCGTTTGCTTTATAGTTAAGAGATGCGTGGCATTTCTTTGAAAGGGACGAGCTGATAAAAATGATATGACGAATCGTTTTTCCAGCTCGACGAAGTTGCTGATTGAGTGCGGTGGGAGCCTTTTGAGTCACTCCTTTGCATTTCTTGGCAATAGCCCAGGAAAGGCTTTGAACCTCATCTCATCAGGTGTGCATAATAAGATCATGTGATGTAAGTATTGATGGAGATGATCCTCAGGGTCCTTGGTCCTGTAACACGGATCAATTTTTGACAGCTAGAAGCCATCTAGCTGGGGAAATTGCTTTATACCCTTTGTGAACGGAGAAATAACATAGAGTTCCTGCCTTCCTCTTCCCATAATGTTGTTCATTTCTGCTCATGCTACGTCTTTTAGTTTGTGAGTTGTAGTACTTTCTTTTCCCTCATGGGTTGGCTATTTCTTGTGCTAGAAACTACAATTTCATGCTTCGTGGGTAGCTTTGCTGCGTCTACCCTTTCCGAGGTTTTAGGTGGCACAAGGCCTTTTCTTTTCCTAACATGATTCACTATTGTGGCAAATAAATCAGGATTACAGTTTAGGCCAAACCGAAACCGGAACCGGCGGTTCGAACCGGAACCGGCGGTTTTTGAACCGGCGTTCGTTCGTTCGAAAACCGCGGTTCGAAACCGCCGGTTTTTTTAACCGCCGGTTTGCCGCCGGTTTGTGTTATTGGTAACCGGAACCGGAACCACCGGTTCAAACCGGATGACCGGAACCGGGTAAAACCGGCCGGAACCGGACCGGAACCGGAACCGCCGGTTTAACCGGCTTTGTTTTGTTTTGTTTTTTTTTTTTTTTTTTTTTTTTTTTTTTTTTTTCTGGATGCATGTAACGGCAATAAAAACAATTTAAACAAATAAACCATAAAAACTATAATAAAAAAAAAAAACCTAAAAAATTATATACAAACCTAAAAAATTATAAACCTAAAAAATACTATAAAATTATATACTAACCTAAAAAAAACCATATACAAACCTAAAAAATTATATGAAACTATGTAATACAAACACATAAGAGTACTATAAAATATTATAATAACAAACTATAACAAACTATAAAAAAAACTATAAGAAACTATAAAACAACATTTATAAAAAGTATACTTAAAACCTACTTAAATAACTATAAAAATCATTACAACAAACTATAAAAGACTAAAAACATAAATAATTAGAACTACATTCGCTTTGATTTTTTTATATATGTGTTGTGCCTCCGACACGATTACACATAAAAAATACGTAGGCAAATCGAATTACGGTACAAGCGTTGAAAAGATAACACAATTTACATATAAGAAAAACAACATAATTTTTTAAAATAACATTATTTACATATAAATAAAATAACACAATATTAATATTATTTTTAAAACCGAATAGAAATCTATTTAAAATAATATATATATTACATTCGCTTTAATAATTATAATTAAAATAATAATAATTTGTTATTGTAGTGAAAATAATAAGTGTTATATAAGAATGAAAAGAAAAAAAAATGAAATTTTAAAACCGTGGCCGGAACCGTGATCTGAACCGGGAGAAAACCGAGAGCAAACCGGGAGAAAACCGGAACCGGCCCAAACCGGCAACCGGCGGTTTTGAACAGTAAACCGCCGGTTTTTCAAACCGGCGGTTCGTCAAACCGGCGGTTCGTCAAACCGGCGGTTCGTCAAACCGACGGTTAGAAAAACCGGCGGTTACACCATTTGGCCACCTCTAGGATTACTGCACACCAATTGCAGGGTAGTTTGAAGCATTTGCCTGAGCAATATCATTTTGCTCGGTTCCTCCATGGAGTCTAGATGTTCCCACTGCGTCATGCGCAAGTGGTGCATCCATTCCTGGTGCGTTGATTGCCTCTGTGACATGTAGGTTCGTAAGGTCGATTCAGAATCGACTTTGCGAAAAGTCGATTCTTAGCTCTAAAATCGACTTTTATAAGGCCGATTCTACTATGATAAACATGTAATGTGATGTACTGATAGAGCTATTATGATGCACTACTTGTTTTTCCACTATATGTTCTACTACAATTTTTTTTATCGATTGATTAAAGTGCTTGACCTATTGTTGAAATTGATTCTACAATAATTTATAGTGATAATAATGTAGCGTGATACATATAGTGAACAACGATAGTGCATATATCATCGCCTCGAAAAAAAAAAAAAAAATAGAACCATTGAAAACAGAGTATGAGACAATATGCAGTACTCATGTCATGTTCATCACATTTTTTTTTTTTAAGACCGAAATGTCAGTATTTTAACGGACCTCACTTTGCTAAATGTTTCACTTCACATCACTTCCCTTTGTCTATTGAATGATGTCAAGTCACCTCCTCAAGCTTATCCTCCTCCTCCTCATTCACCACCGTCAACCACCACAAGCCACCGCTTCTCCGCCGCCGCCTCTCCTCACAAAAGAAACCCTCCCCACAAAATCAGGCTACCTCAAAGTCAACTCAACCACAAATTCATCCATCTTCTATGCATACTATGAAGCACAACATCCCACTACTCCCCTCTCTCAAACCCCTATTCTCATCTGGCTCCAAGGCGGCCCTGGCTGCTCCTCCATGATTGGGAACTTCTACGAACTCGGGCCGTGGCGGCTATCCTCCAATCTCACACTCGAGCCAAATCCAGGTTCTTGGAACAGAATCTTTGGCCTTTTATTTCTTGATAATCCCATTGGAGTTGGGCTTAGCATTGCCTCTTCAGTTGAAGAAATCCCTAAAAATCAACACGATGTAGCAAAACATTTATACATCGCTGTGAAAAAGTTTGTTAAGTTAGACAATTCATTTAAAGAAAGGCCAATTTACCTTACTGGAGAGAGTTATGCAGGAAAATACATCCCTGCTTTTGGCTACTATGTGTTAAAAAAGAACGCAAAATCGAATCTTTCAAACAAGTTGAATTTACGCGGTGTTGCAATCGGAGATGGGCTAACGGATCCGATTTCTCAAGTGGGCACTCATGGTTTGAATGCTTATTATTCAGGATTGATTAATGAAAAGCAAAAGAAAATTTTAGAAGGGCTTCAGACAGAGGCTATTGAATTGACAAGAAAAGGGAATTGGAGTGAAGCTACTAATGCAAGAACCAGAGTTCTGTACACATTACAGAACATGACCGGATTCGCGACTTTGTATAATTACAGAAGGCAAAATCCATACCAAGATGAATTAGTAGCAGAGTTCTTGAGTTATCCGGAGATTAAGAAGGCGTTAGGAGCGAAGGAAGACGTTGTGTTTGAATTGTGTAGTGATATTGTAGGTAAAGTCTTACATGAAGATGTAATGAAGAGTGTAAAGAACATGGTTGAGTACTTAGTGAAGAATACTAGAGTACTGTTGTATCAAGGACAATGTGATTTAAGGGATGGTGTGGTTTCAGTAGAGGCATGGGTGAAGAAATTGAAATGGGAGAAAATTGATGAATATTTGGAGGCAGAAAGGAAGATTTGGGAAGTGGATGGAAAACTAGCTGGTTATGTGCAGAAATTGGATGGTTTTAGCAATGCTGTGTTGTTGGATGCTGGGCATCTTGTGCCTGCTGATCAAGAAATTAATTCTCAGGCAATGATTCAAGATTGGGTTTTAGAAAAGGGATTGTTTGCTAATGAGCAGAGTCATCATTTGTCCAAAAAGTTTAGGTTTGCAGTTTGAGCTTTTGGGACAAATATGTGTGTGTGTGTGTGTATGATGTTCAAATAAGGGGAAATCTATTTCACGGCTCTTCTTTGCACCAAAACAATGATGTGCGGAAGTAAAATACGTGGTGGCTCATTCTGGACCACACTGTTTCATTTTGTAATCGAACCGTATGATTCAGAATGAGCTACATGGGTCACTTCCCATATGGGAGTCTCTAGGTAAGAATTTCCCAGGATATGATGTAGATAAAAAAGACATGATTTTTATCATGTAATATTTGTACTCATCATGCACGTTGATTTGATGTAATAGGGACTTTCCATTTAAATATTTCCTTGTAATAACTAATCATTGGTATGAAATTGTTGAAATGGCGAGCTTTAATCATCATGCACGTTGATTTGATGAGTGAACTTTTGCTAATTTAATAGGGTTTAATGTAATTTATGCTGGGAAAATCAAAGTTCGGGTTTGGAGTTGAAGAAAATGCACAAATCGATTTTTTTATCTTGAATTCTGTTTTTTGAAGAACAGGGAGCTGATGAATTTTAGTTGAACAATCAAAGTTGGATTGTTGTTTTTGCAACATGAAGCTTAGAATTTTCATGGAATACAAAACCGAGTTGAATTGAGCTGAAAACTACGCTTAAAAGATGATACACTCGAGCTGGGTTCATTTTAGGATTCTAGGCATTAGAATCCCTCCAAAATTGGTTTACGTGGACAAAGAGGGATTGAAATGGCAAAATGGAGGTCAACACAGCGATTTAGGCCGAAATTGTCCCAATGTCATAAAGCTCCGACAAAATAGGACTAAAATTGTAAGAAAAACCAACTAATAGGACTAAATTTTCGGAGTAAAAACAAAATTAAAACTCAAAACAAGCAAACTTACATGACTAAATTGCAATTTTGTCCAATAAATGGTGCATTCGCCTTGGTCATTTGATTGATCTAAGTATTCTATTGCAGAAATATTTGGGTCTTTCATTTATGACAGATAAATCTAAAAAACAACTTTTTGAGTATCTTGAAGATCGATTGCGAAAGAAACTCAGTGGGTGGAAAGAAAAATTCTATCTCCCGTGGGCTTGGAAGTCCTCATCAAAAGTGTCCTCCAAGCACCACCCACTTAAATTATGCAATGTTTTCGTATATCGGAGGGTGTTCTGCGCACTTTAGAGGCCCTTATATACGTCGGTTTTATTTGGGGAGGTACGGATAATAAAAGAAAATTCATTGGAAAAAAATGGGAGAATTGCACAATGCCGAATGACCTTAAGGGCCTTGGTTTTCGGGACATGGATTATTTCAATCTGACGCTCCTCGCTAAGCAGGTATGATGGATCCTAAAAGTCCCAATACTCTTGTCAGTAAAATGATGGAAGCAAAATACTGTCATGGAGGAAATATTCTTGATGATGGTTTATCATCACGACCATCCTTTCTATGGAGAAGCGTAATGGAATGACGCTATTTATTAATCGATGGGCTCCATTAGAGTATTGGAAATGGTACCTTGGTCAATGTTTACGATGATGCATGGCTCCCACTCTCAACCTCATTCCGCATCATCCTCTTTGTTGCCTATGGACCTTATAGTTGCGGATTTAATCGACGGACACCTTAATGCTTGGAATCGTGATATGATCAATAACTCATTTTACCCACATGAATCTCAAGCTATCCTAAGGGTATGTTTGACATGAATTATTTCGATTTAAAACAAATCAGTGGAATAAAATATAATAATAGAAACTGAAATAATGATTAGATTGTTGAATGAAAAATATAATAAAAGAAAGTGAAAATTTAAGATTAGATTGGAAAATTGTTGAGATTATTTGTTACATGAAAATTAACGTTTAAACGTAAGTATATTCAAAAATAGTTTTTTAGATTTATCCACCTATAAAAGTAATAAAACCTACGTTTGGACGTAGATAATATACGTTTGGACGTAGATTATCTACGTTTGGACGTAGTTTTTCTACGTTTAATTTGATTATCTACGTAGATTATAATTTGATTGAACATCAACGTCAATCTTTTTTATTTATTATGTTGTATAGTGTGTTTGAGATTATTGAAAGTGACATAATTGTTAGGATGTTAATGGCATAATTTTTAAAATAACTTAATTATATGGCATAATACAAATAATTTAATCATAATTTGTAAAAACAACTACACAATACGATGATGCTTAAATAAACTAAGGGTGATCGTTAAATAATATCACTAATGTTTAGTAATCATCACGTTAAACACGACGTGATTTTCTATACATTGATCAATGACTTCAAAGCCGCATTCATCTCCCGCATTTAGGTCATTGTCCGTAATGAAATCATACTGCCCCGCTTAAACGAACTTTACGGGAGTTGACCATGAAAACAATTCTAGCGAGCCATGATTCCCCCGTGGCAATTCTCGGTTCCACGGTCTTGTCTCGCAACATGTCGTTTGCTCACAGCAAATGCCTTTGGAATATTCTACAATTCACAAACAAAATTAAATACTGTTTTAAAAAAATAAAAATAAAAATAAAAAACAATATAGCAAGTAAAATTCTCACCACGTAATAACAAGCATGTGAAAAAACCCAGTTTGCCAGTGTCGTCTCAAAATGGGGATTTGGGTTAACAGCACTTGCATCATCATCTTCTTCACTCTCGGACTCCTGAACACGGGGATTTTGGTTACTAGGACTGCGCATCATCTTCTTCATTCTCGGCCTCAGAAAAATTCTTCTCACAATAAGTGTGATCCAAAACAATAGTTTTGAAAGTGAAATTCCCCCTATGTTCAAACACAATAAACTCCCTCTCATTCAAGTAATGAGACGCCACATACTCCTCCCAACCTTCCCCAAAGAAACGAAGATTTTCATTGTTCGTGGCTCCAACCCTCACCTCCCATGTCCCTAATCGGCTTATTAGAACGGCCCTATCTAGGTTCCTCAGCGTGTCGTTCGCCTATTAACGTATGCTGGAGGTAGTGTCTATGAAAAAATAAACATATCATGTGTAAGAATAACATAATACAAGCGATATAAAATCAGGTGTTAATTAATAATGACATACCAGACTTGTTGCGAAACCGGCACCAAGAACTTTAAAGAAACGATCATTATCCATTGCTTAAGTGTGGATTATAAATTGAAAGCAGTGCTTGCTTTATTTGAGTATTTGAATCAGGAAGAAAAGAAGAACTTCAAAGATGAAAGGGTTAGAAAATTGTGATGAACCTGAAACGTAGGAGCAATAATTGGCATATAACACGACCAAACGTATAAGAGCAATAAATTGCATTTAACACAAACCAAACGTATAAGAGCAAAACCTACGTCCAAACGTAGATTTCCTACGTCCCAACGTAGGTTTACTTACGTTTACGTTAGACTAAAAACTCGTTTTTGAATTTCCTTACGTTTAAACGTAGGTTGTCTACGTTTTACCGTAGGTTTCCTACGTTCAAACGTAAGTAATATTACGTTTAAACGTAAGTAACCTACGTTTAAACGTAGGGTATTTCAATAATTAGGAAGTTACAATAAACGTCTCTTTTCTACGTTTAAACGTAGGTTGGAACGCATTTATCTACGTTTAGACGTAATTTTTGTACGTTTACTAAGCAATTATCTACGTTTGGAAGTGGTAGATGGCAATTATTGTTCGTAAGATACTTGTTCAATATACACCACATTAACGAGCTATTTTTCTCATTCCTTCAAACTCTTTCATGTTAATATAAATTTTCTCACGACTTCTTCATCTTTCAAATACATTTCTTCATCATTCAAGTGCTCAAATGGGTAAGTTTTTGCTATGTAATTTGTCTTAATTCAAGTGCTCAATGTGATTATGTTATACACCTACGAAATGTTTGTTTCTAGTAGGCTGTTTATGTAATTTTTATACATTTAAGTATTGTGTTATTGTTTAGGGTTTAATTAGTGTTATTGTTTAGGGTTTAATTACTAGGTGTAGTGTAAGTAATGATATGTATTTAACCGAAATGTGTGTTTTAAGTAGTGATTATGTTATTTATATTGTAGTAATGATATGTAATTATCGAAATGTGTGTTTTATGTAGTGATTATGTTTTATTTATATTGTAGTAATGATATGTATTTAACCGAAATGTGTGTTTTAAGTAGGTTGTTTATGATAGTGTGTTTGAGTCTTTGGTATTGTTCGATTGTAGTAAACTTTGGTATTGTTGATTTGGTATTATAGTTTTGAGAATTTGGGACATTTGTTGTTGGTAGTAATGGATATGTCCATATTGATGGTTTGATCGTCCATCAGGGTGCTGTTCCTATCCAAAAATGGTACCGAAAATGGCTCGTTGGTACGAGACCATTGTCATTGGAAAAAGGATCACATTTACAATTAGAGTGAAAGTTGTGTTTTTTTTTTTTTTTTTTTTTTTTTTTGAAATATGAAAGTTGTTTTTTAAGTTGATAATGATTGAGTTTATAATGACTTGAATTGTTTTTTTTTTTTGTTTGTTTATAACAGATAATCGCAACACTATGATTGTTGTCTCGTTCAACGGAGAATTTACGTACGATCCTATCTATAACCGGTGGAATCATGTAAATGGATCGACGTTCTCGTTATTTGTCCCAAAGAGAATAGGATTGAATGCGTTATTGGATAAAATGCATTCGAGGCTTGGTATTGATCGGTCTGATTCAAAGCTCAACCTAAAAGCGTTGTTTACGTACGGTAGTGTGGGAAATATACCACCTGATGATATCTTAGACGACGAGACCTTAAATGGTTACATCGAAGCGGCCTATGAGAGTAAGAATGTAATTTTTTGTGTGAATGCTACACCAGTGGAGGCAAACAATGAACCGATAAATGAGGAGGATGATGGCATTGATTTAAATGATGAGGATGATGGCATTGATTTAAATGAAGATTGCAATGCCCCGGATGATAACAATACTCCGGATTACGTATTGGAAATTTCCCTTCTCCGGTACAAGAACTTGCCACATATCCAAATTTTAATCCGTTCGAGCAACAATATGGATGTAGTGGGTATGAAAACAATGTTGCTACACAAAGGCTTGGTGAAGCTTCGGACCAACCGTTTCGGTATGAACCAAGTAAGACCAAGTCATAATCGTCAAATCATCCTTCAAGTAGTCGTAATATTGTCATAAAATGACCAACCACACCATTCGTTTCGGTATCCTCCTAACCAACCTTCAAGTAGTCGTGTTCCACCCATCCAACAAACCATATAATATGTTTGGTGGATCAAGTAACTAGTTTTTTGGCTTCTCCGTTTGCACCTCAAATACAAACCGATCAAACCGGCAGAGTTGACAACAATAATCAGCGTCCACGTGCTAGGGCAAGCGTACGAGAAGATTATTCATGGAGGATTCCCACATTTGAAGATGATGATTTACCGAGGTGTTTATCCACCGGTACGTTACATATGAATGACGTGAACGAATTGTTCATTGGGAAGTTAGAGATAATGAAATAAGAAATATGCGAATGACGTTACATATACGCATCCACATGCTGTACGTATTCAAAATTGAAGTTAGAGATAATGAAATAAGAAATATGCAAGTGAAGTCAAAAGAATATACCGTAGCCTCCAACTCCATAAGTGGACTGCGGAGACGTGTCCACCAAGCCTTGGGAAGCGGTAGAGTCAGGCGAAAACCAGCTGACATCCCGACGGGAATTTCAATTGGGGGCGGATTTTCTTGATTGAACCATTTGATGAACTTGTTTTCAAACTCGTCCGAAAACTTTTTTCGCGGTGTCCACCTCACAACGGTATCTCCGGGAAAACTGACTATGTGCGACCTATCAGTTAAATAACGTGGACGGGTCACAGTCTGACGTGTCCTCAATCTTCTATCAGAAGCATCGTCCGCTTTTCGTTTACCCAATTGTTTCTCACTTGGACCCCCAGCTACACAAAATTCAATAAATGATCAACTTATATACTTTTTCACATTATAATTTAAATAACTTACTATAGTTTTGAATTTTAAATTCAAATTACTTACTATACTGAAGCGTAGACGATGCCTGGTCGGTGGTCGTAGCTGAGCCTCCTGTCGTAGCCTCGTGAGAAGCAGAGGGTGTAGCCTCGTGAGAGTAGGAGAGAGGCTGTAGCCTCGTGAGGAGCAAGAGAGGCCGTAGTCTCGTGATGAGTAGGAGAGGCCGTAGCATCGCCGCCCTCGCATCCATATAAGGATCGTCCACCAATAAATCGTCTACGAAATCCTCCCCATGCACTCCCTCTTCAACGGGCTCGGAAACTCCAGCAAGAATCTTATCAAACCCGAACGTCAACGTCTGGTCGTCAGTAGCCTGATCATCATGCTGACCATGTGTATCCCGGTAGGTATCATGTGGAGGAGATGGAGGAGGTGGAGGAGGTGGAGGAGGTGGAGGAGGTGGAGGAGATGGTTGCCGATGAGGGGTAGTCTGAAAAATATGTGTCTCAGTTAGTATCATAATACATATAACTAAATTTTGACAATGATATAATTTTTTACCTGTGGAGAAAATGGAGGAGGTGGATGAGATGGATGCCGATGAGGGGTAGTCTGAAAAAAATGTGGCCCAGTTAGTATCATAATACAAACAAATAAATTTATCGCATAAAAAATTTGACAATGATATAATTTTTTACCCGATCTCCGGATAACAACGTTTGCATCATCCCCTTCGTTCAAGAAGTATCGTCCCATGCTCATTCCGACGCCGAGCCACCCGGCGAATTTCCTCCTTAAGCTCATTCAACCCACTATCAATCCTTCTCCTCGAGCTCTATAAAGGCCGCCAGCCTTCTTCCTCTTCATCGATTGGTCATCTTCATCCTCTAGCATCTGAACGAAGGAAGTGTGCGGCACGCGCCGTGAAGAAGAGGCATGGTAATGAGCGGGATTAAAAGTAGGAGGTGTTGAAGCAGGGGGTGACTGTTGTGTAGCATGGGTCGATCGTCGTGTAGCAGGTCGTGATCGCCGTGTAGCAGTCGTGATCGCTGTCTAGGTGGAGGACGTGCAATAACCGCAGGCGATTGATCACACGTGGCGGCTCGTTAATCTCGGCATCCACCATGCCCCTACCTAGCATCAATCGCCTATCGCCTTCCCTTGCGCAAATCGGATACCCTATCACACGACTCGCAAACAATGTATATTACATTACAATTAAGAATAACAAAATGTTTACGATAACCGGATATAATTAAAAGACAATAAC
The DNA here is from genome assembly GCA_036785695.1 of Gentiana straminea. Taxonomy (NCBI): domain Eukaryota; kingdom Viridiplantae; phylum Streptophyta; class Magnoliopsida; order Gentianales; family Gentianaceae; genus Gentiana; species Gentiana straminea. Next base: position 2,864,331 of record JAVUPR010000366.1, read on the forward strand.
AATGTTTATTAAGCTTATTACCTTATCTCGCTTCGCCGCTAATCCTTTCCATCGCGGAGGGGTAGTTTTGCAACTCCATCTCAACATCCGAGGAGCTGCATTAGGATCTCTAAGGGTGGCCGCAACGGTCGAAACAAAGCAATGTCGGGGAGGGTCTCGTAAGCCCAAACCGTAACGCATGTATAACCCCCCGTACGGTCACCCCGCCCGTGAAGCGTCCTTGTATGTGTTCATCAAATGACATATCTTCTTAAAAGTCCGGTCCCACAAATAAGTGCCCCATGGATACTTGTTTATGTCTTCTACATTCTCCACCAAATAGAAAGCGAACGGGGTACCCTACTCGGGTCTCATCGTGACCCATCATTATCCCGTTAATAAGGTAGACTAAACCGACACGTTGGAGAACTTCGGGATCCTCCTGCTCATCCAATAACCACTTCTCAATATCCGGTATGGTTATCGGTTTATTGTCAGGAAAATGGATGTGGCCGTATGTCCCCTCTTCAAAACACCTTGAATAAGGTTGGGGATCTTCTGGGAGATCACCAAACGGTAAACCGGTGATCATGCTGAACTCCCTCCTACCGAATTTTGCAGTCGTACCACCGAATCTAAACTGCAACTCATTAGGCATATTCGGATATATAGCCTTGAAACATACATATTGGCAGACTCTGGAGGAGAACTGCCAGTGCTCGTACATTTGAATAAATTCTTTAAAAACCCCATTTTTCAACGTGTCTTCAAATCCGATCCTTTTCATGTGGATCTCGAGAAGTTGCGTGAGCTTGGACTTTTCCCCTCTAAAAGTCCATGTCAAATTTTCCCTTACCTTGTATACATCAGTACCATGAGGGCCAACCAACTGTCAACATGAACATATACATTGTAAATAGGATATATATACTTATACACACACACAAACATATGTATATATACTTTTCCCTTACCTTCTATGTGTGTGTGTGTATATATATATACACATATAGATATACTATATATATATGTGTGTATATATATATATATATGTGTGTGTGTGTGTGTATATAAGTATATATATATATACACAAATAGATATATGTGTATATATATGTACTTATATATGTAATTATTTACTCCAATATGTATATGTGTAGATATATATCTATGTATGTGTGTGTTTACATATATATACACACACATACATAGATATATATCTACATATATATGTACATGTATATACCCATATATAGACACATATGTATACATATATATACACATATAGATATATGTGTTGTATATACACGCGAAATGTCTTATCATCTCTTTTTTGTTCTTTGAAACATCGTTGTTTTGTGTTGTGTTCTGTTTTGTTGTAACATTTGGGGGGGGTAAGAGAAGAAGATAATATGGTTTTTACCACGTCATAGAATACTTCATGATGACGAGGGAGAACAGAGGCCGTACGGAGCCGGCGGAACAGACCTTATATTTTCAATCTAAAGGGTGCCTCACTTCCGGCTGAGGATTACCAGGCTGCTGGGGACAAGAAAAGATGCTCTATTGAGCAGACCTAATGAAATTTTCTACGAGCTACCTACCAGGAGCCCCATTACAAAGCCCGGAGCTTAGGCATGACACAATGGGATCGAAGGAATCGAAAACACCCTAGTGGAAAGCATGCAATTCTAAGAACCTCATCAAAGCCGAGGCGTACCATGGAATTCGGTCCAAGATATTGATTTTTGGATTTTCAAACAACGTAGTTTGTTGTTTGTTTCAATTTTTTAATTCACATACTTGTTAGCCATAATTTCAAGGGCATTTTTATTGTTCCCCATGTTAGCCATACTTTCAAGGGCATAATTAGGTCATTAGTAATACTACTATCGTGCTACCTTAAAATGAAAGCAAACATAAATCACAATCAAATAACATATACATTATCAATCCCAATGTAACACCGTACACATGCTTCCATTTCCCATTTTTTCTATCAAATTCAATATCATAAATTACACTACATTATTAAATCAAAAATTATAACACTATCATACATATTCTCACATATTAATAATTTTACATTAATTTACTTCTAAAAACCTATCATACATATCATTACACTTCATTTTAATAGAATTAGCCCCATTAATTCAAATCGAATAGCAATATGAAAAACATATACATTAAATTCAATATAAAGTACAAATGCGGTTTCCTACGTCCAAACGTAGACAAGATACGTTCGGACGTAGAGAAATTCGGATCTCTACGTCCAAACGTAGAAATATTACGTTCGTACGTAGAGACTCGGACATCTCTACGTCCAAACGTGAAAAACATACGTTCGACGTAGAGACACGCAGATCTCTAAGTCCCGAAGCATTATCCTTACGTTCGGACGTAGAGACTCGCATTTCTCTACGTCCAAACGCATAATGCATCCTTCATACGTCCAAACGTATGAAACTTCATACAAAAAACCCAAAAAACCCTTCTTAAACCCGGTAAAAGACAAATCATACAATCACAATCAACAGATCAAGGACCACCACAAACTATATATTCGGAAATCATGCACATATTATAGTGAAATCAAGCACATACTAAATTTAAAAGCTTCGGACATACTATAAAAGAATATTAGGGAAAATACATACCCTTTCGCTTTCAACCGCCATTGCACTTAGAGAGATTGTGAAATTCGACTTCAAAAAGCACTCTGAAACTTTCTTGCAAAAATCGCACCAAAAATCGCCAATCGCCAATGAGAATTTGAAATGGGATAGAAAGAAGGAAGATAAAAGGGAAATGCATGAATTTGAACCGTTTAACCGTAACAAACTCTACGTTTAAACGTAGGAAACCTACGTTTAAACGTAGAGTTTGTTACGTTTAAACGTAGCTAATTTCAAAATATCCCAGTTGACTTTCCCTACGTTTAAACATAGGTCTTCTACGTTTGGACGTAGATATCCTTACGTTTAAACGTAGAAAACCTACGTTTAAACGTAGAAAAGGTCAACTCGCAATGTTTTGTAAGACTTAAACTTATCTACGTTTAAACGTACAGAACTCTACGTTTTAACGTAAGGATCTCTACGTTTACCATAATTTTCATGTCAGAAAAGGCACAACCTGATTTTCAAGTGTCAGATCTGACACGACCTGATTTTCCAATTTCTGGAATCTACATATACTACTGATAATAATAACCCTCAAATAACTTCTCTTTCCAATCAATTTGATTCCTTAATAAATAGACTCTATTTCCAATCACTAATTCTCTTACAAAATTTGATTTTCTAATAAATAGCATCTCTTTCACTAATTCTCTTTCAAAATTTCATTCCCACGTGCTCACCCTTCAGTTATATATATTTTCATTTTCATCTTCTTCATCTCATCCCATTCACATATTCATCTCAGCTCTCATCCCATTCACGTATTCATCTCAGTTGATTTATCCATTTGCATTCAAAGGTATGATATTGTCGAATTTTTTCATTATGCCGGCTCCATGCGTGGTAAGAATTTCACTAATTGTCTTACAATATTTCATTCTCACGTGCTCAGCATACTATATTTTCATTTTCATGTTCTTTTTCGCTATAATATTCTCCAGTTTTTTAATAATGCCAACTACATATTCATCTCATCCCAACTACATATTCATCTCACTTGATTCATCCATTTGCATTCTAAGGTATTATACTGTCGAATTTTTTCATAATGCCGAATCTCATATTCATCCATTTTGTTTTGTCATTCTTTATTTGCAGTTGATTTGTGCAAAAATCTAGCTGCGTGCAAGGTAATAATTTTTGCCTTTATATTTTAATTTTATTTGTACGAACTTTTGTCTTATTTTATGGGTATTGATTTTTTTTTTGTTATTTTTTCGTTACCCTATCAGAATGTTCTATAACTGATTATTTTTGTCATATTTTTGCATATAGCCGGATTGATATTTTAGTTTTTTTTTACCTTATCAAATGTTCTATAACTGATTTTTTTTTTTGTTTTGTAAATAGCCGGATTATTTTACCGTGTGGTTGGTTATTTTATTTTTTAAAGTTGTTGATTTTTTACTGTGTAATATTCTTTATAGCAGCATATTTTTCTTATTTTTTTAGATATCTTGATAGTGGGAAATAAAATACTTAGGGAATTAGTGATATTTATTTTGTTTTTTTAAAGTCAACCATAAACTGATTACAAAATTTGAATTTCTAATAAATAACCTTTCTCTCCAATCACACTAATTACAATTTACACTAATTACAAAATATGATTTTTAAATAGCCGGGTTTTTTTTTAATACCTGGATAGTGGGAAATAGCATATTTAAGGAATTAGTGATATTTGAGCTCTAAAAATAACATCTCTCCAATCACACTAATTACAATTCACACTAATTGCTAAATTTGATTTTCTAATAAATAACCTCTATCTCCAATCACACTAATTACAAAATTTTATTTTTAAATAGCAGGGTTTTTTTTATAAATATTTGGATAGTGGTAAATAGCATATTTAAGGAGTTATGATACTTGAATTTCTAACCCTCATAAATTCACACTAATTAAAATTTTGATTTAAAAAGCTGTTTTTTTCTTTCAAATATCTGGAAATTAGGAAATAGCATATTTAAGGGATTAGTGATATTTCAATTTCTAATAAATAACCTCTCTCTCCGATCACTTAATTCACACTAATTACAAAATTTGCTTTTTAAATAGCCGGTTTTTTTTTTAAATATATGGATAATGGGAAATCGCATATTTATGGAATTAGTGCTATTTGAATTTCTAATAAATAATCTCTCTCTCCAATCACACTAATTACAATTCACACTAATTACAAAATTTGATTTTCTAATAAATAACCAATCTCTCCAATCACACCAATTACAAATCACACTAATTACAATATTTGATTTTCTAAAAAATACCCTCTCTCTCCAATCACACTAATTACAAATTTCGATTTTTTAATTAGTGGGAAATAGCATATTTAAGGAATTAGTGATATTTGAATTTCTAATAAATAATCTCTCTTCAATCACACTAATTACAATTTACAGTAATTACAAAATTTTATTTTTAGATAAAAAAACCTCTCTTTCTAATCACACTAATTACAAAATTTGATATTCAAATATCCGGGTTTTTTTTAAATATCTGGATAGTAGGAAATAGCATATTTAAGAAATTAGTGATATTTGAATTTCTAATAAATAACTTCTCTCCAATCACACTAATTACGTTTCACACTAATTAAAAAAATTGGTTTCTAAATAGCCGGGATTTTTTTAAATATCTGGATAGTGGGAAATATCATATTTAAGAAATTAGTGATATTTAAATTTCTAATAAATAACCTCTCTCCAATCACACTAATTACAAAATTTGATTTTTAAATCACCGTTTTTTTAAATATCTGGATAGTAGGAAATAGCATATTTACTACAATTACAATAGAAATTATTGTGTGCGAGCAATTGTTTTTTTAAATATTAATTGTAGAAAATATCGTGTGAAGGTCTGAAGGATTTAGTTCATTTCATACCCAAAATGACAAGGTATTGAAATTAATGTTATGAATTTACTGTGATGAAATATTTTCATTGTGTATTCTCTAATACTGTATAAAATTTACAGGATAATTGATGAAGTTACCGCCGAAGATATATCGACCTTTTAATTCCCTCATGTTTTTATGTTGAGAGAGGATTTTGTATTGCATCCTTCTGAATTTTGGAATATCCCTTTTTTCCATAATGTGTGCCTTGAATATTTTAGATATTCATCTTTCTCTATCTCCTTTTAATACTGTTTTTGTTTTCCCCAGAAATATTATTGTTGAATTAATGGGTTGATTTATATAGAATATTTTCTGAGTTTCTTTTTTTATTTTTTTGTGAGTGCAAATGTTTCATGGAACTAATATATTTTTCACGAGTTATTCGTTTAAAAAATATTTATATTATGATAACCAATGTAATGTGTGGTTAGATAAAACATTATCAAAGTTCTTTATGATACGACATTGCATCTCTAACTTAATATTATCATGCTTCACACAATAATTGTCTAATCTTTTATGTTTTATATTGTTGTCCCCGTTAATTCAACTTTCTCTACCTCCTTCTATTAAAGTTTTTTTTCACATAAATACGATTGCAGAATTAATGGGTTGATTTATGTAGAACTATTTCCTCATTTTCTTTTATCTTTTTTTTTTTTTTTTTGTTTCCACAAAAAATACGATTGTTGAATTAATGAGTTGATTTGTGTAGAACTTTTTTTTTTTTTTTTTTTTTTTTGTGAGTGTTTGATGGTAATGTTTCTTTTTTATGGGGTTTATTCTTTGTTTTTGGGGAGTAGGAAGCACATTTTTTTTTTCATTCTTTTATATTTTATATGAGAAAAAAAACTACTACAATTGCAGTAGAAATTGTCGTGTAAGAATGAAATTCGTGTTGGTTGATGTAGTCTATCATTATACATAACATATGAATTCTTGATCCAAAACAATATTATATCGTTGTATATCGTTGAAGTCTATCATTATACATACTATAGTTTCTAACTTTTGAAATGGATAACCTTATCCATTGTTTGAAATGTTTCAAATTTTATAGATTAGTTTATACACATGTATATTTAATATAGGTTGCGAGAATCACTTTTAATAAAGATTTTCATTTCCATTGGTGAAGATAAGAAGGGTAGGGAGTGGGGATGAAGAGATTTATGATTTTTTTTATGAATAAAAAAATCGAGCGGGGTCGGGATGAGGCCAAAGGAAAGTCCCCTATAAATGACACATGATCCACATACAAGAGTTTTACTATATTGTGTCATTTCAAGTGTTACCGAAGGAGAATTTTGTTTTAACAGTGGTCAATAATAGGTTTTAACGATCACTTTTAATACAAGTTGAGAACCCGATAAATCTAAACTAAGTGTATTTAGTTTAAATGTTTGTAGTGATATTAATACTACAATTTTATATGAGAAAAAAAACTACTAAAATTGCAGTAAAAAAAATTACAATTGCAATGATATTAATTCCTTCAATTTTTTATGGGTGAGTTCGTGGATATTTTGAAAGGTGGTGTTTGAGAATAAATGAGCCTAGGGTTGTCGGTGGGTCAGGGGATGTAAGGTTATTTATGATTTCTTATAGAAAAATATTTTGAGAGGGTTTAAGGTTTCGTAAGCACAATTTCTCACTTTGTTTTTTTAATTGTTTAAGTAGGGTTGAGAATAAGATGAGGCAAGGGCGAAGGGTGAGGTGAGGCTACAAGATGGTGGACAATGGTAAGATGCATATGAGGAGGGCTACAGGTAGGGGTTGGTGGTAGGAGCGTGTTTTATACGTACGTTGTTTTTACTTTGGAAAAAAACTAATATTTTCTTCACAAATTATTCCTTCAAAATATATTCTTTCTTATAATAACCAATGTAACGTGTTGATAGATAAAACATTATCCAAGTTCTCTATGATATGACATTACATTTCTAACTTTATATTATCATTCTTCACATAATTATATTCTAATCTTTTAGGTTTTATTTTGTTATCCCCGTGCATAGCACGGGTTTTTGACTAGTTTGTATATATTAATGAATAATTGGTGAGAGAAATTAGTATAACGAATAAAATAATGGTAAAAAAAAGGTACTAGAGTGAATAAAGTGAAATGGTAAGAGATAATTACATATTTTTTTATTTGTTTATGAAAAAAATGATTGGTGTAAAAAATTTGTGAGCTATGAATTAAACTAATGAAGTAGAAAAAGCAGTTGAATGAATAAAGCGATAAATGATTTAAAACGAATGGAAAATGATTCGTGTCAAAAGATGACATAAGTATCCCATTTCCTACGAGTAAATTACATTGATGACATTATGTGGCGCTACGACCCCTGTGGAATTTATTGTGTGAAAAGTGGATATCGATTGGTAGCGCAACTTATCCACCCTTCTCTCGACAAGACAACAGCATCCACATCAACCCATCCGGACAAAATTTGGCGGAAAATATGGTTCCCTCCCAATCAGACCCTAGGTACAACATTTTCTATTGAGGGCTGCGCACACCTCTCTTCTTACGGGCCATGCCCTCGAGCAACGCACTATTGGCGATGAGAGCTGTTTGTTATGCGGCCACAACGACAGTGACCTAAAGCAAAACTTCTTTGATTGCTTTATACCATGTGCCAGAGCCGTACCTGGGGGCAGGCCAACAAGGCCGCGGCCTAGGGCCTCCACCGAAATTTGCAATTTTATGGCCCACGTTTTCATATAATAGAAGTGTATTTTATGTTAATTTAATTTTTTACTCAAGTTAAAGCACCGGTAAGACACAAATATATAGTCGAATTCAGTGAAAGAAAGTCTAATCAAATTCCATTACATTTTTTTATAAAGCTCATCAACATAGTATACCTAAAAACTAGTTGTGATATATTATTTTTTCACAGAATCAAAGGCCTTAATTTTTTTTGGCGTAGGGCCTCCGATTACACAGGGAAGGCCCTGATGTGCTAGTTGGTCAAGGTGGAAATTTAGTCAATTTTGTGCTTCATCTTTCAACCGACTTCAAATCCGTCATTGCAACCACCTTGGCACATTTGGAAGGCCCGTTGTGCGTGGGTACATGAAAAAAAAGCCAATGAATTTAGGAAGCCTCATCTCGCATGTAGAAAGTGACGCAACCGAGTTTCGGGATGCCATCAAATCTCCACTATCTCATACCAAAACCCACACTTGGTCGTCACGCTGGACCTGGTCCCCATCCGGCACACTAAAAATTAACACAGAAGCCTCTCTTAAAACACAACAACTATTTGTCTAATTATCACAGACAATGAAGGTCGAGTAACCAGGGACGAAACCAGGAATTGAGGATCAGGTGGGCTAATTGACTATATTTGTATGATCGGGTGGACTGGATTAAGACAACTAACTGTCTTGAACTGAATTATATAAGGATTTTGGTATACCGAAAATAAAAACCGGGTGGGCTACGCCCACCCAAGCCACCCTCTGTCTCCATCCCTGCAAGTAACGCTCGCCATGTCGTAAAGCATTTATGGATGCCTTGACGTCGAAGCTGTTGAACTCATGGCCATCTCGGAAGGTATTTTTATGGCTTTAAACCTTTGCAACCGCTTTATCATATGTTAGGAAGCGATTCTCTTCCTTGTGTGCAGTGGCTTCAATTGCAGACGGAAGATCACTCTAGTCTTGGCCATTTAATATCAGATTGTTTGAGTATAGCTAGGGCTTTTACCGCTTGTACTTTCAATTTCATTAAACGTACCTTCTTACCCAAGCGAGTCAGTCGCTAACGGTCTTATTAATGGGGCTCCAACTCTCCCCCTATGTATTGAACACTTGCACTCTTGATATTGTTGAATAAAACTTCAACTTCCGGCTAAAACTAAAGTATTATATTCATTTCAATCTGAAATGAAGGTGCTCCTCTCCCTCCCATGCAGACCCGTCCCTGGGCATAGGCCAAGAAGGCCACGACCTAGGGCCCTCCGCCAAATTACTAAATTTAGGGCCTACAAATTTTGTTTGGTTCAATAAGTCTATTATACTAAACATGTATTATATCCACATACACCATTTGTTTTCTCATTCAGAATGTCTATCTTGATAAATTGGCTCAGGGCCTTAAGAAACACAGGGATAGCCCTGCTGCCATGTAATGACATTGATCAATATCTATAAAAAAAACATTCTATTATATTGGGACATATTGCCCACACTCTTAAATGATAAGAAATAAAGTAGCGTATTTACTGACACCAATTGATTTTAGTATAACGGTAAGCGGTTGATCTTTAACATGGTATCAGAGCCAGATGTCACGATATCGAACTCTGGTTGAAACATTATTTAAAAAAAAATGCAAGTGTTGGAGAGATTTCCCACATTTGATGGGAGGTGTTGGGACATATTGCCTGCACTCTTAAATGATAAGAAATAAAGTAGCGCCTTTAACATATTCCTTTCAGCAAATAATTTATTTTTTTGTCACAACAAAATAACATAACACATTTTTGTGTCTTGAGAAATGATATGTCCACTCTTAGCTAGGGAATGCATTTGGGGAGTAAATATACCACCCTTGTTCCATTGATTATAATGCGAGACCTATTAATTTTTGTGAACCATATATAGATTAACGGTGTAAAAATTTGCTGTTTGTTTTTGTTTTGTTGAGCAATATCACTGTTCAATTTTCAATTTGGTATCGAAATAGAATGCGAAGTTTACAAATAATTAAAATATACATGAAGCATTATCACAAAGTCAGTAAACACAAATTATTATTTATTATCATTACATGGACTATGACTTGCTTGCCGGAAAGGCACAACCACAATGCGCAGAACTCAACCTAAGACAACCGGTAACAATGAGGGAATGACGGCCTGGGCAAGTATGGAGTGCCGGAAATGCATCGCATACCGCCTGAACCGCTACCGGATTCAGTGCAGTGCAAAGGCTGATATCAAGATAGATAAGCCCTTCCCCATATTGCTTTTTCAGAAGTTGACTTTTAGCCAATCCATACATTGCTTTGTCTGTAATATTCAGGCAATAGTACAGACTCAGCCATCTCAGATTCTTGCAGTTATTTGCTAATGAAATAATACTCTCATCACTTAAACGAATACATCCACACAAATCAATAGACATTAGATTCAAACACCCTTTGGATAAACTTTTGATTCCTTCATCACTTACATTCTCACACCATCTCAAATCAATGGACTCTAACTGACTGCAATTCGTGGCGATCGCGGTTAAAGCAGCATCAGTTGCAGCTTGGGTGCATCCTCCAAGATTCAAGATTTTAAGCTTCTTGCAGAAACTAGCTAGATACGAAACCGCGTTTTCGGATATGGATTTGCATCTACTGATGTTAAGATTAGAAAGATTTGGACAACCATGTGCAAGAGCAAAAAGGGATGGATCTGTTAGATTCAAACTATTGCTCAAGTTAAGTTCTTGAAGATCATTACAGTGAACTGATATCGTCTCAATGGCGTCATCTTGCAGCTGAGGTGATGTAGCTTGTTGTTGGAGATCAAGAACTTTCAGTTTGCGGAATTTCGAAGAAATTGAGAGGACTAAACTGTTCATATTCTTCTTGCAACATGAAAGATTGAGATTTGTGACACCCAAACAAATGGAAACTTTCCAATCACAGCAGACACCGGTCGCCACACGACGATTCGATCATCGTTTACAAAAGAAAGGATTCTTAACAAAATCTCCACAGGAATATCCTTCCACTCTTTAATCAAAACCCCATCTGGGCATTTCATGATTTGGTTTTGATTTCAGTCTGTAATTAATCTCTAATTAATGCTCTGATCAGCTCTCATTAGTCATTACCTATATAATATAATATACAATGAAGCCTTAGCCAGTACCAACCCGTATAATGTCAAAAGGTTGAATAATATAGTAGTTTAATAAGGAATACTTTCACTGAAATTGATACAAATTGTTAATAATTTACTTTAACATTAATTAACAAATAGTAGTTGGATATACACAATGAGACAAAGTAATTTGTTGTTCTCTCCTTTGGAATCTATATTTTTCCTAAACTAGAGACAGAAAACGGATAAAATGATTTTCCTTAGATTCATCCACACTAGCAATGTGGGATATATCCCAAGATGACAATGGTTGGTACAACAGAATTGATGTGTCAACATGACATCTTGATAGGGTGTGGCGCAGGTTTTCTACGGTCTTTTATAGATGATATGATGCATGTCATCCTTTACAGCTACCATCATACCCTCATTAAATGAACATTCCGAACATTACGTACGTCACGAACTGTAACTGCTCCGTGATATTCGTGTAACGTCTTTTCCCACAATGATAGTACTACATAAATGGATCATAATCCTCATTCTACAGGTACGTACACTTTTATATACTGAATTCGCAAATTAATTACCTATAGCGAATTGGCTTGAACGTCGGAGTACCTATTCGGAAAACAAACTCTGGACAATTTAGTCCTCTCGATTTCTTGGCAATCTGATTTAGGGAATTTGATTATATAGTTACAATAGTATTATAGTTACAATAAAATAATATTAGGTTCTCTACCGTGATTAAATTTGACACATGGTAATCTGTTGTTGGATTAATATTTTAGACAATTGTAAAATATAAATGAGATTGAAATGATGTCATAATGGTAAGTAAGTGTTGTTCTTTATTTTGTAATACTTTTCATCCGTTGAATAAGAAAAGTAGAGATAAAAGTAAATATTATCTCTTTCTCTAAATGTAGCCAATGGGCTAGACAATCTCTACAAATACTTGTCTAATTCATCATTTTCATTATTTTACCTTTCACATTTTTTTTTCCACACTCTCTGACAATATGTAAACAAAAATTGTCTAAAAACTCCCACTAATGTTGCTCTTAGGCAGCCGCTAATACCAAAACAGCTCTGCAAATGCCAGAGCATTTGGTCCAAAAACTCTTCAGTGACCTTTTTACTTTTTGTCTATATACATTCGTACTCAATACTCTTTCCAGCTGTCCAGCAGCCACTCATTTTTTTTTCCATATATATATATATTAAATCCAGTCTATTTTTTTAATCTTTCTTAAAACAATATATGAATAACACTATTGTAACTATAAAAGCGAATTAGTATCTCAGGCTTATAGTTTAATTTTTTTCTAACCGCCTTTAATTAATATATCATATCCACTTTTAAATAAAAATTATACTCAAACGTCAGTTTATTTTTTACTACTAGAAATAATAATTTAGAGTAATTTTTTTCTAACCTAAAGAATTTTTGTAATAAAAAAAGTAAATGGTAGTGTTTTTTTTACGATTTATTATACAACGCAAAATTTGACGAAGGCACATAATAGTATTTTCCTTCAACACTCCCCTTGTGCCAAGTCAAAGACGAAATGGTGCATGGATCGTTGCCTCGTTAAAAACCTTGCCAAGTAACAAAACCCAGGTGGGACAAAATAAAACTTGGTCAAAGGGAAAAGAGCACAACGCACCTTTAATCTTTAAGGATAACATGTGTGTATTAGACTCCCCGAGGTCTATATCTCCCCCGATCCTTACACCGATCAAGGAAGCTTTGAAAGCCTTCGCATTCTATATTTTTCACATGTTCCTCAAATATTGCTTTAGGCGGTGACTTGGTAAACAAATCGCCACATTCTCCTCGAGACCTTACTTGATTCACTTGAATCTTGAGGAGAGCTTGTTGTTCTTGGTTATAGAAAAACTTTGGTGATATGTGTTTTGTGTTGTCACCCTTGATATAACCAAGCTTCATACGTTCGATGCAAGCCGCATTATCTTCATAAATGCAAGTAGGCTCTTCGGTGGTGGAACTTAAACCACCGGTCCCTCGAATATGTGTAATGATGGACCTTAACCATATACACTCACGAACCGCCTCATGTAGAGCAATAATCTCAGAGTGGTTCGAGGAGGTAGCCACAAGACTTTGCTTGGTTGATCTCCAAGATATCGCCGTGTTCCCAATGGTAAATACATAACCGGTTTGGGAACGACCTTTATGTTGGAAAATACATAACCGTCTGCAAACCCAACTAATACATTGTTTGGGGTTTCAGAGTAGGGGGTGGCAATTTCGTTGTCGACGTTTTCTTTAGGAGTTGTATTTTCATTTACGGTCCCTCTTGTCTTTGTGTAGGGAAAAAATAGGCCCAAGTCAATGGTTCCTTTTAGGTATCGAAATATGTTTTTAATACCATTCCAATGATTTGCGTTGGCGCGGAGCCGAATCTAGCTAACAAGTTCACCGAGAATGCAATATCCGGTCGAGTACATTGAGCTAAATACAATAATGCGCCTATTGCACTTAAGTAGGGAATTTCGGCTCCCAATAGCTCTTCGTCATCTTCCTTTGGACGAAATGGATCTTTCTTTATGTCCAAACTTCGACCGATCATGGGAGTGCTAACGAGGTGCACTTTGTCCATATTAAATCGCACGAGCATCTTTTGGACATATGCGGTATTTGGTGGATAAGTATTCCACAAGCTCGGTGTTCTAGTTCAAGGCCTAGACAAAACCGAGTTTTCCCAAGATCTTTCATCTCAAATTCGGATTTCAAATAGCTCGCGGTTTCTCTTATTTCATTAAGAGTACCTATTATGTTCATATCATCGACATATCTTTGCTACAATTGCAAATCCGGAACTTGTTTTCTTTATGAATACGCGGGGGCATAGTTCATCATTCTTATATCCCTTCCCGATCAAGTAGTCACTTAGGCGGGTATACCACGTCCGCCCGGATTGTTTTAATCCGTAAAGTGAGCGTTTCAATCGATTGCAAACGCACTCCGTGGTTTAGAGTCACTTGACTTGGGCAATGAAAGACCATCGGGCACTTTCATGTATATCTCGAATCAAGATCCCCATAGAGATATCACGTAACCACATCCATGATTTGCATTTCCAATCCTTCGGAAACAACTAAACTAACTAGGTAACGGAAAGTTATTACATCCATTACGGGGAGAGTATGTCTCCTCATAGTCAATTCCGGGCGTTGTGAGAAACCTTGCGCCACAAGGCGAGCCTTGTACCTTAGGACTTCATTCTTCTCATTACGCTTTTCGACAAATACCCATTTATGTCCTACGAGCTTTACACTTGGTGGGGTTAGCACTACCGGACCAAATACTGTCTCTTTGTCGAGAATCTAGTTCTGCTGGATTGCTTCTTTCCATTGAGGCCAATCGCTCTTTGTTGACATTACGCAACGGAGCGTGGTTCGATATCATCGTGCTCTATGATTTCTTGAGCAACGAGTATATGCAAATATATCATCAATGTGCATGGAAGATCTTTCCATCAACTCGTATGCACTCTCATAATCTATTGAGATTTCTTTGTTCTCGGAATCAATTCAAACATCGGAGCGTCCTCCGGTATTGATTCATGGACATAAGCGTAATCGAGAGATAATCTCGTGAGAGGGATTCTCTACATTGATGATTAATGGGTCGGATTGTGCCTTACTCGCCCTCTTCTTCCTTGGGTGAGTATCGGTCGAACCAAGTGGTCTCCCTCTTCCTTTGGGCGCCACGGCCTCATCCACACCTCCACTAAGTGTGGTCGCAATGCCTTTAGCTACGCATTGTGCCCCTTTTTGGGGACTTTAACCTTGCGGCACGTTTGCGGTGGTATGTGTGATCTTGTCACTTTAGCAATATCGAGAACGCATCGGGCATCGAATCGCTACGTTCGAAGATTAAGTATTCTTTGCACTTCACTTTCACTTTGTGAGGTGCGGGGATCAAAATGAGGCGAGTGGGGACAAACCACGACAATTCCTGTCGTTCCCTTAGAAAATCCTTTTTCTTATCTCCCCTAACGACGGGAAGACAGTCTCATCAAAGTGACAATCCGCAAATCTTGCGGTAAATAGATCGCTTTGTCAAAGGTTCCAAATAGCGGATAATAGTTGGGGATTCATATCCAACATAAATACTAATCGTCTCGAGGACCCATTTTAGTGCGGCTTGTGGAGGCGCAATAGGCACATATCTTTGCACAACCAAATATGCGTAAGTGTGAAATATCGGGCTCATATCAGGTAACCAAGCGGTACGCGAGAAAATGGTTGGCTAGCGGTGGGTCCGAAACGAATAAGTAAAGTTGCGTGCAATATTGCATAACCCCGAGCGAGATAGGGGCAAGTTGGTGCGCATAACCAATGCCCGGCCACCATCCGTAGCCTTTTGATGGTGGCTTCGCGAGACCATTACGTGTATGCACATGGGGTACGGGATGTTCTACATCAATCCCGATAGACATGCAATAATCATCAAATGCTTTTGATGTGAACTCTCCAGCGTTATCAAGCCTTATAGACTTGATAGGGTGATCGGGGTGGTGAGCCCTTAAACGTATAATCGTGCTAAGAGTTTTGCAAATGCGGCATTCCTTGTGGACAATAATGCGACATGTGACCGGCGTGTCGAGGCATCCACGAGAACCATAAAATACTTGAATGGCCCGCATTACGGATGGATAGGTCCACATATATCACCTTGTATTCTTTGTAAGAATGGAATGTTTTGTTTCATGTCTTTAGCATAGGAAGGTCTCGATCCTGTTTTTGCTAAAGAGCGAGGCTTTGCAAAATGATTGGTGTGCCTTGGAAATGGTCAATGAGGAAGAGGGATATAACTCATCGGTGCTTCGACGACAATGGCGCTTTGAAACAACACTACTTTGGACACTTTGCATTGTGTCGGATTTTTGTCCCATTTTGTTTTTTCCTCGAAAGAAGGGATGTCCGTGTGAGTTCTTTAAAATACGGATCATCATATCTCGACCCGGGGTGTCTAGGCGATCATGCCAAAGCTTTGTATGAGTCGGTGTCCCAAATTTCATTGTTGGTGACGACGCATAGGATTCAATAATCCGAATAGTAGTAATATATAATCCATTAGATTGACTCATAAGCTTTTCTAGTATGCGTTTCCTTCCACATTCATTTGTGGTAATATACAAATATTCGGTTCCATTCTCACGGTGAGTTTCCAAATGATAACCGTTGGCACGAATATCTTTGAAACTTAACAAGGTTCGATTGGCTCTAGGTGCATATAGAGCGTTTGTGACTTTTATCGTTGTGCCGTTAGGCATCAAAAATGTGGCATTTCCTCGCCCTTGTATTACTTGTGATGATCCAATCATCGTAGTCACAGATGAATTACATGGAATTAACTCGACAAATAATTGTCTATTCCTTAAGATAGTGTGTGTGGTTCCACTATCAGCTAAGCACTCTATTTCTCCTCGATTCATTCCTACATTTAAATTAGATGAGATTAAAAAGTCGAAGACATAACTCATATTCTTTAGAGTTTTTCGATGGAGATAGAATGATATGCTTTTCATCCCGATATATATGTTTATTGTATGGTAGATGTATTGCTTTACACCTTAATAGTGCTATTTTCGAACCATGTATATCTTGGTAAATAAAATCGAATAAAATTCAATACTTCGAGAATAAAATCCGAAATTTATTAATAGGCCAACGAAAATCAAAATAAAAGTCTCGTACATCAAAATCCAATTCAACAAACCATTATTCAAATGAACTTTAAGACCAAAATAGTCTAATTAAAAATAAGGCATTCCGCCTTCACAATGTTCTTGGAAAAATAAATAAATAAACAAAGCGAGATCAATCAAAGTACGGAACATCCATTGGTGAGCGGGGTTCTTGTTGCTATTGAAGTACGCAATTGTGAGGTTGACATCGGTGTCATTGCCTCCATCTTCCGTATAGTGGGCCTCTTGTTCTCACAGATTCCCTATACCTCTTGTAATTGGCTGCTACTTTGTTACTTGCTCGGCAGGTATTATACCAATGCCCAGTAACTCCACACCTATAGCAAGGTTCAGTTCCAACTCTCTCCCTTTTTTCTTGAGGGTTCTTAGGTGCCTTTTGCACCTTAGCCTTAGGACCACCATGGCCACTAGGACCATCACCACCATTTCTGCGCCATACATTAGGGGGACCTCCACGGCCCATACTACGGCCCCTAGGTCCCTTTCCACGTGGTGCATTGTTTCCACGTGGGTAAGGCTCAGCACGTCCAACTCCCTTTTCTTTGGGGTTCTTTCCACCTTTCATCTTGCCATAGTTAACCTCAGGAATTTTCTTTGTCCCGGCGGGTCCGGCATTATTATTCATGAGAACTTGATCATGCCGCTCACCACTTGCGGCATGTTGATCAATTTGTGAAAGGTCGTAATATTTTTCTTGTCGTACTCCGGCTATCTATTGGTTCGCTAGTATAAGTCTTTGAAGTAGGAAAAGTGGAAAGAGTCTTCGGATCATATCATCTTCGTGAGTTCCTTTCCACGAGAATTTGAGACGTGCTCTAAGACGCAACATGTCCTTGTTGAATTGGTCTACCCCTTTGTAGTCAAGCAAGCGGATTTCATTCCACCGAGCGAGACGATTACGGGAGTAAAGTGTCATGAATGTTCCCAAAACGTCCTACAGGGCATCCCACGATTCTTTGGGTGTTTTCAAGCGAAGGTACTCCCGGCGTAAGCTAGAGTCAATATGTCGCCTCAAGAACATTAGGGCATTTGCTTTTACTTTAGCGGATGGGTCGTCCTTAGGGTCGGTGGGTGTTTTGATAGTGAGAGTGTAGTCCTTTGCAACAAAGGCCATTTCCACATCCGAAACCCGGCGGTGGTACTCAATTCCTTCGAGTCCAAGATTTCAAATTCGGGTCGAGTTGTATCACCATCTACATAAACAAGAGTGAAGAGCATATTAATTATGTAGTCATAAGACATCCACAATAATTAATTTCCAAGAGTGTGAATTGGATCACGATGCCATGGTACATAGCGGTCACTCATTTTTTCGATGCTTTGTGAAGATACTTTATCACATTGATTGTTTTGTACTTAGTATATAACGCCTATGAAATTTCTTTATCATAGGATGACATATAATCTTATTTATAAGACAATCAACATATAATTATTATGCTCAATTTGAAATTTCGGGCAAACATAGCACATAACATTTTTCATGGCAACATGCATATACATATCAAATTGGCCATTGATTGTTTATTAGGAGTGAATCGTTTTTCTTATTTGTTCAATTGTTTATTACTATGTGTTAGGATAAATTTCTGCACTTTATCACAAAACCCAGCAAAACTCATAATTCAACCACAAATTTTAGAGCCACGTAATTTAGAGATGATACAGCATACAAATAATTAAAACATCTAGTAAAAAAAAAAAATCAATACTATGACTTCTGTTTTTTTTTTTTTTTTTTTTTTCTACGGCAATGTGTAGCAGGCAAATCACAAAATCAATTGACCACACACGCAACACTAACATTTGACGGAATTTTTTTTTTTTTTTTTTTTTTTTTTTTTTTGATGGTGTGAAATCACAAAAGCTTTTGCTAGTAAATATATATATATTTTTTGTTGAGTAAGTTCTATGGAAAACAGGGAACTAGGACAGGGAAATTGCTACAGACGGGTTCGAAGGTCAGATGATCACAAAGCTGATAACTTTTTTTTTTTTTTTTTTTCACATAAAGGAACGCAATATTCTGAGAGCATGGTAATCTGAAACAAAAGGAGCATCGGGTAGAGTTTTTGTGCATACCGTTCACTGGAGAATTGATAGATCTGTTCACCAAAGGGATATCGCCGTTGATGGATAAAGCTGTTCGCGGCGGGGTGGGCGGCGGCGGCGGCGGGGGCGGGCGGCGGCGGCGGCTCAATTAGGTTTTTTTTTTTCTTTTCGAGCTACGTGCGATAACGTGTAAAAGTAAAAGTGGGAAAAAGCGTATCTCATTCCATTAGATAATCCTTTATATAGGGTCACGGTTACTGATGTGAACGCGATTACATTGATGGCAATAAATGCTGATTGAACGTTACATAATAACCGAAAGATAATCGTCATTGGTTTTGACGAAGGCACATAATAGTATTTTCCTTCAACACTTATAATAATATTTAATATTTATATATTCATTACATATTCCAAAGGAGCTTTATTATTCAATAGGGGTACATGTCCATCACTACTTAAAATACAACATATTAATTATTTTCTTAACTGTGTGCACCACAAAAAATTGAACATTTTTTGTGGGACGGAGGTAGTATTTTTATTTACTTGATAGAAGTTTTATGTCAAATTATCGGTTTATTATAGATGATAAGGATGAACATAAATTTTATAGGAAGCGAAAAAGATATATAACATATATAGTAGTGTATTTTTCTAATCCGAAAGGACGAGTGCCCCCTTGGGTGAATCCGACCCTGAGGCTGAGTACATCGGAAAGAGGAATTGAATAAAATTAAAAAAATGACGTTAGTTTGCTTTTTTATTTTTATATATTAAAGTATCATATCAAAACTTTAATTTGCGTTCAAATTTTAATTTGCTTTTATAGTTTTTTTTATTTAGGGAATTTGATTTTATAGTTACAATAGATTTATTTTTAAATTATTTTAGGAAAAAAAAAACTATAATTTTTTTTTTACAGAATAATTAGAAACAACAAAGAAAAAGAAAAAAAGAGCTTGAAGTTGACGGCTGGAAAAAGAGCACGGAAGTTGTCAAAAAGTAAAAAGGTATTTCGGACCAACTGCTCTGGCATTAGCAGAGCAGCTCTGGCAATAGCGGCTACATTGCTCTTAGGAGGCTTACTCGGGAAGTTATTGTGTGGTAAGAAAATTTAAAGGTGAAGTGACGGTTGAAATGATCAGAACCACATAAAGTTTAAATACAGAACAAAACTGTATGGTGTGGAGGCTGTAATACGGTGTCTCCGCACCGTATGGAGACACCACACAATAACTTCCCAACTTACGGGAAATACTTGTGTGGAGAGGGATTTTGAGGTGAAGTGACGGGTGAAACGATCAGAACCACACAATTTAAAGACAAAATAAAACTGTGTGGTGTGTGTGTCTACACACGTGTCTCCTCAGCGTATGGAGACACCACACAAGAACCACCCCAACTTACTCACAAGCTTGTCAGACCCGATCGTCAAATCAAAATTAATCCGGACGATTTCAAACATGGGGTTCAACTTTTTATTTTACGTTGTTATTATTTTCTTAAGAAAAAAATAGCTTGTCCAGACATCTCAAAAGAGAAAATGGTGGAAAAAATATACTACGAAAGATGCCAACTGAACTAAAAAGGATCATTTGCGAACAACACGCCAAACACTTTTGCCTATGCCAAGCATCTATGAAACTCATTGCACCATTTTTTATTTTTATTTCTTTGGATATACGATTTTCTTGAATACACCAAACTTCGTGCTCATTCGATAATGACCTCGATTTCTTCGATTGTCTTCTTGCACTTGTTGCCATTGTTTGGATTCTGGTAATCAGAAGGAGGTTGAGATCATCCAATACAGCTTCAAATCTTACTCCAGGCCGGTGGAAATTGCCACTTATTGGTAACATCCACCAACTGTTCGGTGATTTGTCTCACCGAGCTATGAGGGATTTGGCCAAGACATAATGCATCTTCAACTTGGTGAAGTGTCCCATGTCATTGTTTCCTCACCAGACATGGCGAAAGAAGTGATGAAAACGCACGACGTCGTCTTTGCGTCGAGGCCTGAAACTAATGTTTCAAAGCTTTTCTCATGTAATTCCACCAACCTTACTTTTTCTCCTTATGGAGTATACTGGAGACAGCTACGAAAAATCTGTTCTTTGGAGCATTTAAGTGCAAAACGTGTCCGAGCTTTCCGATCTCTAAGGGAGACAGAATCCTTAAATTTGATAGCTAGTAACGAAGGGAAAACAATAAATTTGAGCAAGATGGTTTTCTCGACCATGCACACACCATCATAGCAAGGGCAGAGTTTGCTAAGAACAGTAAGGAGCAAGAAGATTTCAAGAATATGATAGGACAAGTCTTTAAATTTAGGAGCAGGACTTAGCATTTCTGATTTGTATCCTTCTGTCAAGTTTCTAAATTCCATGAATGGAGTGAAGCCCACACTAGAGAAGCTGCAGTCACAAGTAGATATCATACTTGAGAATATCATCAAGGCTAGCTCACAGGACAAAAAACCTGGAAAATCCCGATGAGCCCGAAGACTCTAAAGATCTTGTTGATGTTCTTTTAAGGTACCAAGATGTAGATTCAGAGTTTCACTTGACAATTGAGAACATTAAAGCTGTGTACAGCTCTCATTTTGCATATTATTGTTTTGTCAAAATAGTTTTTCCTATACAATATAGTTAAAACTTGATAATAAATCTATATGAAATAAAAGAAAGATATTTGTCAGTTGTCACTGCAAAAAAGATAACAATATTATGTCACTTAACTTATGCATAAGGAAAGATGCCAACTGAATGAAAAGGATCATCTTCACACAACACTCCAAGACTTTGCCTGGTCAAAGCATCTATAAAACTGATTGCACCTTGTCTTTTTGCACCAAACTGTCTGCTCATTGGCCGGCTTACATGATGTATGTCCTCGACGTTTTCGATTGTCTTCTTGCAGTTACTGCCATTGTTTGGCTTCTGGTAATTGCAAGGAGGTTGAGATCATCCAATACAGCTTCAAATCTTCCTCCAGGCCCGTGGAAATTGCCTCTTATCGGTAACATCCACCAACTGTTCGGTGATTTGCCTCACCGAGCTATGAGGGATTTGGCCAAGACATATGGACCTCTCATGCATCTTCAGCTTGGTGAAGTGTCCCATGTCATTGTTTCCTCACCAGACATGGCGAAAGAAGTGATGAAAACGCACGATGTCGTCTTTGCGTCGAGGCCTGAAACTAGCGTTTCAAAGCTTTTGTCTCATGATTCCTCCAACATTGCTTTTGCTCCTTATGGAGAATACTGGAGACAGCTAAGAAAGATCTGCACTTTTGAACTTTTAAGCGCGAAACGTGTCCGTTCTTTCCGATCTATAAGGGAGATAGAATCCTTAAGTTTGATGAAATCTATAGCTTGTAATGAAGGGAAAACAATAAATTTGACTCAGATGGTTTTCTCGTCTACACACAGTGTCATTTCAAAGGCGGCGTTTGGCAAGATAAATGAAGACCAAGAAGATTTCAAGAATCTAATGACACAAGTCTTTAAATTAGGAGCTGGGATCAACATTGCTGATTTATATCCCTCTTTAAAATTTCTCCATTCCATTAGTGGAGTAAAGCCAACTTTAGAGAGGCTACACTCACAGGTAGACAAGATACTTGAGAAAATCATCAAAGCTCACAGGACACAAAAAATGGATGTGCCTGAAGACTCTAAAGATCTTGTGGATGTTCTTTTAAAGTACCAGGATGCAGATGCCGAATTTCACCTGACTAACAAGAACATTAAAGCCGTAATACTGGTATGCAGATACCAAATTTTCAAATTTTTTTTTTTTCTCTGCATATGAATTTCAATATATTGTTGTGGCAATATCAGGATATTTTCGCGGCTGGTGGTGAACCATCGGCCACAACTATAGATTGGGCAATGTCTGAAATGATCAGAAATCCAAGCATTCTAAAAAGAGCACAAGAAGAAGTGAGACAGGCTTTTGGAAGTGAAGGTTGTTTAAGTGAAGAGAAGTTAGTTGATCTCAAATATATGAGGTCAATCATCAAAGAGACGCTTAGGTTACACCCGCCTGTACCTCTATTACTTCCAAGAGAAAACAGTCGAAAAGTGGAGATCAATGGATATGAAATACCCGAAAAAACCAAAGTGTTTGTCAATGCTTGGGCTATTAGTAGAGATCCAATGTATTGGGAAGACCCTGAATGCTTTAAGCCAGAAAGATTTCTTGATAGTTTGATTGACTATAAAGGAACAAATTTGGAATATATCCCATTTGGTGCAGGAAGGAGGATATGTCCGGGGATAGCGTTTGCTTGGGCAAGCATTGAGTTGCCTATTGCTCAATTCCTTTACTATTTTGACTGGGATCTGCCAAGTGGAATGAAATGTGAAGATGTTGATATGAAAGAAGTATTTGCACTTTCAGTCAGAAGAAATGATGATCTTTACCTTATTCCTTCTATACATAATCCTTTGCCACTTTCTTAAATAATTTCTACAAGTCCATGGCTTTACTTTCTAGCATATTTGCAGGTATGGATTAATCTTGTGCAGTATTTCAGATTTGTATCTTGTGAAAATGGCTCAGGCTTTTCGAGATCTCGTATAGATAAAATGCTTTCATACACCAGTTTGTAATATCATACTCTTCTTTTAGAATTGTAAATCTTACAGAAACAATACAGTTTTAACTATACATTATGCATAAGAACTATCTCATAAAGGAGACAACAAAAAAAAAGCTACATTTTATTGCTTTGAAGAAGGCGCTCGCGAATTACTCACCACGATATTGCGAGTGTGTGATTGTGTGTGTGATTTCATCTTCTGAAAATTTCACCATGCTATTCAGCTTCATAAACATTCTTTTACTTTAACTGTTCCCCTTTTTCCACCACAATTAGTGCTTGCTTCTCTTCCTCCTCCTTTTCCTCATCCATTATTTCTTCTTCTTCAACCTTTTCGCAATCCACTATTTCTTCTTCAACTTTCGCGTCTGAGTGTTGTTGTCTATAGTATCTTAGAATCACCAGAACTAGAAATGCTGCAACAATAGCCATTAAAAACATGTGATTAAACGTCTACTACACTTTGCGGTAAATTTGAATTAAGAAAAGCTAAAACGCAGCAATACCTGCGAAAATTCGTGTTCTGATTGATGTCAGATTCCAAAAAGCAGTCAATGCTGATGCTGCTACAATCTTCTTATGGGTGCAAGATTCCCATTTTTCCAAGACCCCAGAATTCATATATTCAACTGCATTTATTCAAATGAAGTTAACTGCAATTAAGACTATAGAGATAAAGAAAGAATCTAATTCCTTGCTAATACTGTGGTGTCATTTCATTACCTTTCTTAGATATCTGAACAGAGTAACAAGAATAAAGCTTTGGACAAGTAAAGCTGATAAAGAAACCTGTCATCAAGATTCATACAAATGATTGATTTTGTTTGTCACATTGAATTTATTCTTGTGAATTTCAAAACTTAAAGGGTTCGATGATTTTACCGAGCGCAAACAGCCTCCATAGCGTTATAAGATGACCAAACTCTGCTCCAACCAGCAGGAAAGGCACTACCTATAAAACAATCAAGGAATATTCTTGGATCTAAAAATGAATGCACATACTTTGAAAATTTGTATATATAGCTTAAGTATATAACATCAAGAAACCTTTAGGGTCATCTCGGGTTCTCCTGAAAACAACTCTCTTGTTTTAGAAATCACGAGATTTGCAGCTGGGATTATTGATCTACCCACTCTTAAGATGTCCTCTTCTTTCAGTTTAAACTCACTTGTATTACTACCATACACATCCCTATAAAATCATCACTAGCATAAGTTAAAAGACAAAAAGATAGTTAGTATATCTACACATCCATATGAAAGTCTAAGACTTTACCTTGGTCGGACAGAATTTGAGAAAAATGAGAATACCAAAAACAGGAGTCCCAACTGAGAGATAACAGAGAAAATGCTGCAGAAATAGCATGTTTTTGTTATTACATATAAAAGTCATATGAGTTAAAAATCTTTACTTTAAAAGTTTGAAGTTAATCTTACCTGAATTTGATACCACCACTTGCAAAACAAGAAGATAGGAAACAAATTGAGCCAAATCCAAACCAAAGGGTTGATTTCGCCACATCTTTCCACATAATCAAGTCACTGATGACCAGTTTAATCCTATCAAGATTACTCCTTTCTTCGTCTTTAGCTTCTAAGAACACAATTCACCATTCAATAAGTGAAAAATGAATAAATCAATTCTACAAGAAGTAAGATTTTAATGAATTTTTAGAGCATACTTGGTGATGGGGTAGAAGGAACAGAGCTCAACTTATCTTTCTTGGACCTACCACTTTGCCTTTTCTTTCTTGGCCTAACCAACTCTTCTACTCCATTAAAATCCTTCTCTTCCCTAACATCCTGCTCTATTCTCTTTCTCGATTTTCGATTATTCCTAGGAGATGCATGTCCCAGTAGCCCCATACCATAGTTTTTATTCTTGGATCTTCTTTTAGCCCCCCCTTGCTGTTCAAATCCTTCATCAGCTGTCGAATCAACCTTTCCTGCAAGACGGGTTCGCGATCTACGAAGAGGGGAAGGAGAAAACTTCAAGAGTTCGTGCATAGGAAGAAGTCCATACGGTGATTTTGAAGGTGAGGGAGAGGCTATTATTGGTGAAGAAGGGATGATTTCAAGAGAGAGATTAATAGGGGAGGCCACTTCATTGTCTGCATTGTAGCAGCGGAGCTTGGAAATTCTTGAGGCGGATTTCGTCCGATTACTTGTCTCCGATCGACGATAAGGTGGTGTTGATTCCATTTCAATCGTGGGAGGGTTTCCGCCGGTGGTGGTCGGAGGAGGATATGAAAGGACGGTTTTGTTTCTTGGTTTAGTAAAACTAAGAAGATTATAAAAGGAGCATATAAAGAGCCGTTGGAGATTATCATTTGATTTCAATAGTTTGAAAATTTGACGGCATTGTCGGCTTGGAGGGCCACTGACCCACTGCTCAAGGAATTGGGATCGTCTGTCTGCTGTAAAAAGGGGGCTGCTGTGAATGCTGTGAGGTGAAACGGCGTCGTTTTGACGCAAAACGATACCGTTTTGCTGTGATGTTTTTTATTTTTTCAGTTCGCGATCAAAACGACGCCGTTTCTTATCACAGCAGGCCCTGCTGTGTATTCACCACAGTCCCGCATCCGGGCTCCTGCTCAAGGGTAAACTAACTGCTCAAAAGGTGTAGAGTATAAAAGTGTTAAAAGTATATGAAAGAGAATAAAAATGATAGGCTATATTGTGTGTCACTTGATACAACCAATTATAAACGTTGCATCATTAAATCTTTCAAATAATGGATACAAACAGGGACGGACTTATAGAAAGGTAAGGGGGCTCGTGCCCTCCTTAAATTTTTCAAGAAATTATTAAAATAGCCTTCCTACTCGGTAATATGTTGCAATTGATGTGATATATATTATATGTTCCTTATAAAGTACAGATTGCGTGCCTGGTGCAGTGGTCCAGAGTTGATAGTCTCAGCGGAAAGGGTCGTTTCTCGTAGGGACTCACAATAGGGAAATGCGCACGTGGCGGGGATCGGACCCGCGCTTCGAGGTGAAATACACAGTGCCCCGTGTGTGGAAATTGTGTGGTCCGGATCTTTCGCCGCGTAGACGATTCCTTAGTAGGAAGTCCCTAGGATAGAATTTTCCCAGCGGAGGGTCGTTCTACTGTAGGGACTCCCTAATAGGGAAATGCCTACGTGGCAGGATCTCGACCACTGTCGTTCTACTGTCCCTAAGATAGAATTTTCCCAGCGAAGGGTCGTTCTACTGTCGTTCTACTGTAGGGACTCCCTAATAGGGCTTAGAGCATCCACTATGGATGCATGTGGATGTGTAAAATTGTGTAAAAAAGCTGAAAACATTTTAGTATTTTTCTAATATGATACCATTTATCTACTCCAATGTTGTTCTTTTCCACACTAACATATCCTATATGGCATCAATAAAAGTACATAAAAAAACATCTTTGGAATCATAAAACCAGCCACATTTTTCTGCAATTCACAAAAACATCTTCACAAGAATAGCAGATTTGTTTTCGAAAGGAAAAAAAATTAGCAGATTCATACACCAGCCAAAAAATATGTATACACAAGCCAAAAAAAATGAATTCTTGGAAAAAATAACAAACGATCTGATAAGATCTGATAGAAATGAACAATCTGAAGATGTTTTGAAGATATTTTTTTTAATATCCAGCAGGGCTGTATACCGGCTTCGCAAAAAAAAAAAAAAAAAAAAAAAAAAAAAAAAAAAGAGAAGACAGAATGTGCTATGAAATATTGAAAAAAAAAATAATCTGAAGATAAAGCTCTTATTGTAATTTTGTTCACCTGTAAATATGAATTTCTTCTGTTTCATCAATATCCATTATTGCACCAGTATGGGTCCCTATTTTTCCTTGGATTATGTTCACAAAGTGTAGAAGGTGAAGTGAACAGATCCACTTCCACCACCACATTTACCCCGGACCTCGATCCTCTGCTGTAAATCGACCACAGCAGCAGCTGCTGTGACATAAAACGGCGTCGTTTTGTATCGAATCGACGCCGTTTTGTTCCGACCAAAAAAAAAAAAAGAACACACTCGAAACGGCGTCGCTGTGGCTCGAAACGACGCCGTTTCGAGCTCACAGCACGGCACGGCAGAGAACATCACGGCAGAGGATCCCAACTCCATTTACCCCTTCACACCGTGAACTTTTGAGCCATTGTAGGAAAAAGTGAGATTTTTTTTAACACACATGATATATACAATGTGGTAAAAAGAGCCATAGTGGATGCTCTTAGGGCAAGTCCAATGGTGGGTATCAAAATCAAAATTTGATACCTATTTGAAGGTATTAACATCTCCAATGGAAAAAATGAAGGGTATCAAAATTTGATCTGGTACCAGTTGAGGTCTCAAATTTGAGACCACACCCAATACCCCTCATCTGAACATATGCACGCGAGTGGTGGTATTTCACCTTCCAAAAGTAGCAGCAGCATATCACATGGGTTTGTCTCCATGGATTTGATATTATATTCTTGCAAATTTTCAAAGATAGGACTAATTCAATCCATATTCCACCGGACAAATAATTGAAAAAAAATAAAAATGATAAAAAAAACCAAGAGTGAATTATTTTCAGAGTATATATAAACACATATTTCATTCATTTCATATACTACAATCTTCATCACTTCCCTTTCTGATTTTTTTTTTTATCATTTTCATTCTCTATATTTTAACTACTTTAAAAAAAATCATATCCGTACTATTTCTAGCAAATCATGGCACGATACATGGCGGATTGACTAGTCACGAATTTATTATCATAATTTGGGTTTTATGTTACTTATTGTATATAATTTTCTAAAATTATTATTAGATAAAAAATGTGTTAACTAATACGGCAATAAATTTTTTATTATTATTGAAACATTCATAAATTTAATCAAAATGAATATTAAAAAAATGATACTACTAAATTTGATACTTTGGGTTGGAGATATTGTTTGTGGGTATCAAACTCAAAATTTGATACTTTGGGTTGGAGATGAAAATTTGATACCAGTCTGAACACTGTTCATAGGTATCAAATTTAAATTTTGATACCATTGGCATTGGACTTGCCCTTAGTTCGAATCCCCCTTCCTTTAATTTTTTGGGAAGCATTTTTATTTTTTATTTTACTCAAAGTTTAATTATTTTACTTTACTATATTAAATTCCAGATTCTTCTTTTTTTACTCAAAATTTCAACACTTCTTTCCCCAAGTTTACTGTATTAAACTTTATATTTTTTAATTTTTTTTACTCAAAGTTTCAACACTTATTTCTCAAGATTTCTGAACATTTTAAGAAGATAGTAGTAATTGATATGATAATCCGAAAATTTGTAAACTTATTTACTCTACTAATCTTTAGATTGTTTTTTTATCGTCAATTATTAATATGAAAAACAATAGAGTCAATGTCTTTTATAATATAAACCCACAACAACTTTCTCATATTGATAAACTTACAACAAATTTATTATATGTATCTACAGAAAAAATAATTAAACACTTTTTCCTACACCGTAATCCTGGCTCCACCCCTGGATACAAGCCCGACGTCGTTATGTACTCACAAATTTTAATGAGTAGTGATACTGACAAGACCAATCAGACCTAACAAATGACACAACCAGATTTTACACTTGTTTGAGATGAATCTTCATCTTTTTCTTAGTTCTATTCATGAATCTTCATATTTCCTTGAGTTTTTTGAAATGTAACATAATTGACTATCATGGGCCTACGTCGTTATCAATGAGTCATGTATAATCTGATTGTGTCATCCGTTATAGTTGAGTGGTTGTGTTAGTAACATTACTCAATTTGAATTTGATAAGTGATGTCAATCTACTTCTACTTGCAAGAAAATATTACTAACTGTCTTAAAATAATAATCATGTTAACCTTATGCTAAAATACGAGTCGCTTTAGAATATACAAATATAACATTTATTATATTTATTTTTGTATTCATTATTCATAATTTATTATCAATTCATCAAATTTTTAAATAGTAAAATCATTGCAATAATAATAGTCAAAAGGGTATTTGGGACCTTATAAACTAAAATTTATGACTAATTTACTTTTTAATCTATGTGAAAATCTCCAAACTGACTCTTATTTTCAGACAAAGGTAGTACCGTTGTGCCCTAGTTTTTCTTTTCTTTTTCTTTTTTGAAGGTGGTACTTTTTGCTACCGTTTCCGTCCCAAAATATAAGTTCACTTTGCTTTTTGGTTTTGTTTCAAAATATAAATCCATTTAGAAAACTAATAAAATATTTATTACATTTTTCTCCTTCTATCCTCATTTATTATGTAGTCAATCACTTTTTATTAATTTGCATGAATACCAATAAAAGGTCATTTTGGTATTTTTAATCAAAATTAATGACAAATAACAAATTTAATTAAATTTTCTTAATATGTGTAAAAAATCTAAACGAATTTACATTTTGAGACGGATGTATTACTTGATTATATTTTTATGCACCAACACTACTCGTGAAGTCTTAGGACTTACATTATAACAAATTAGGAGTTTTTTTTTGGGGGTTTTTTTAGATAAAGTGATTGAAGTAATATTAGAAAGTTAAGATTTTTTTTGAAATTTGCGGAGATTATGAAATGATTGGTGAAATAAAGTAAAATAATGAATAAAATAATGGTAAAAAAAGTAATAAAGTTGATAAAGTGAAATGATGAGAGATGATATAATATTTTTTTATTTGTAGTTGAAGATTTGATTGGTGGGAGAATTGTAATAAATGATTGGTGATGTGATGTAAAAAAAACTCCCAAAAAAACTCTTGGCAAAACAAACAGATAAGTACCTTCATTTGACCCTCGTCTTCCTCCAGTCGCTTCTAGAATCCTCCTAATTATCCGCATTGTTTGAAATTTGAAATGTTTGTCTTGGTTTTTGAAACGACCTTCTTGAAACCATACCCGATATGCATCATCTATATTATGGCATTTAATGTCTTGTCTATCCGGAGATTACACCTACCATGCATCTATATAAGGCTCATCTTGCTAAGTTGGAGAGATTTTTTCTTTCTCTCTTTGTTGTTACTTTCAGGCCATCGGAAAAGTTTTCCGATGACGTGGTCCTTAGTGTCTTCAGATGCTGTTAAAATGAATTAGGATTAGAATTTGTAAACACTTCATTCATCCCCACTCTGAAGTGTTTTGCTTGCGTCTTGATCCAACAATTGGTATCAGGCCTGGTCACTGATCTAATATGTTATATATCTTTTGCCTAGTTTCATTGATTGCTTTTTATGTTAGGATCTTGCATATATGTATTGTTGTTCTTTGCAATTGTGTTGTTGATTTGTTTTTTTATCTTGTTAGATTAGTTTCGGGGTCTAACGCCCGAATCATTTAGTTTAGATGGGTCCAAAGCCCAGTTCGCTTTTCGATTGTTGAGTCCAACGCTCAACGCATCCGTGTGACCTTATGTAACGCCCCCAGACTTGTGCCTGGTAGCGCTAAATGAGTCATAAATGGTCTGGTCAACTACTTAGACCACCGTCCTCGCTTGGTCTAAAAAAGGCTAACCCGAGTTGACAAGACCTTTATGTCACACCATTATATGAAGGTAATCATTCTACTACTTTATCGATGTGGACTTTACATTCTCCCCCCTTATAAGGGACTCGCATCTTCTGCAGGACGGCCAAGATTGTTCCCGGATCGTCTCTACCAGAGGTAACTAGAGGCCATCCTTACACCGTCTTCTTGTACGGTGTAGCGCATAGTTCCGTCTGATAGTCGGTTCTGATACAATTATGTAACGCCCTCAGACCTGTGTCTGGTAGCGCTAAATGAGTCATAAATAGTCCCGTCAATTGCTTAGACTGCCGTCATCGCTTGGTCTAAAAGGGCTAACCTGAGTTGACAAGACATTTATGTCTCACCCTTATATAAGGGTGGCCATTCTACTACTTTACACCTTAACAAACTAATCAACTTTAAAATCAGTACACTCGTCAAGATTAAACTAATCTGTAATTGAATTCGGGCTACAAACACGTTCTTTCACTACACTTATGTTTTTAGCACACAGTCAATTTCTAGCTTTTATGTCATGACTTGTTGAGGCTCACCTCATTGCTATGCATTGTAATCATTTAGGCATTTTGCATTTTAAGTCTTGTATTGCATCACTTTTTTATTATAGTTTTTATGAACATTGAACTGCATTGTAATTGAATTTCATTCATCATCTACAAACTCATTTAGTAACTAGGCTAGCATGGCATCTTCCGGCCATAATCCACATCAGCGTGATGAGATGTCTAGTGCTAGACCACCATACTTTAATGAGAATGGTTATGTTCGGTGAAAACGTGCATGAGATCCACTTGAAATAATTGGATATCCAACTATGGTTCATTATTGGGAGAGATTGCCCACACTCCTAAATGTATAAAGAAATATAGTAGCGTATTTACTAACGCCAATTGGTTTTAGTAAAATGATAAGCGCTTGATCTTAACACACCAATTGATTTTAATAGAATGACAAGCGCTTGATCTTAACAATCGTAAAGGATCGGCCATACATTCCTTCCAAGACCATTAAGGTCTCACGTGGCAAAGACTTTTGGTTGTTGACAAGATTTGGAACCAAAAGACATGCAGAAAATGTCCTTAAATTTCGAGGCGATGTATATCCTCATCAATGCATAAAGTCCGTCTGAGGACATCGGTATGTTTCTTGAATTTCTTCATGCACTAGTGCCAAAAAAAAAAATTGGGGACAAGTTGCATGAAGGAACAAATCAGATCAAGGTATGTGTCCAAGATCAATCAACGTAACTATGCATTCATGTGAATTGTTTAAGATGGGCCTTAATGAGTCAATCGATGACATGGATGGTAGGTTTAAATATGACGTGTGCAGCCGAACTGTTTGTTTTTCGAAAAATCTCGGATTTCGATGCAGGTGGTTACACAAAAGCAATCAAAGAAAGAGTTAGAGATCATGATCGGTTTTCGATAAATTAAATTGAATTAGTCTGATATACATTTTTGAACTTATACAGATAGCATTGAACCGAATGGTTAAGTCGAATCCGTAGCGAAGGAAAGGTATTTTAATAATGATCACATTGTCAATTTTCCTCCTCTTTTATGTAATTTTTTCTTTTCATTTTTGAAATTCTCTTTTATGTAATTCAATGTTGTTAAATCAAAAATAAAGTAAAATATCGTATATATATTCATTTCAAATAGGAAAATTAAAACATATATATATATATATTTTTTTGAGAAGAAAAACAAATATTATTGATACAACTCCTTCGTCTTATCCTCTTTCACTACTATACACATATGTATGTATGCATGTATAAAACCTCTCCCACGTAGGCATTTTGTATCTTACGGCTGATTAGGAGCCTGCAAAATTTTGGAAAATAAAACGATTAATAAACTAATTAAATGTTTTTTTCCTTCATATTATGCGTGTTAATTGTTTTAATTAATACGTAATACGTTCACAAGGAGTTAAAAAGGCCTACATTATTTACCGGACAATTATAGTTTTACCATAACTTTTAATTACATAATTGTTCGGTGCAAATGATACGATATTTTGGCTAATTAATTAAGCACATAGTGAAGTTGTGAGGGATCATGCATCTTTCATGTTCAGAAAACATGAACGGTGCCCTCTTTTGTTTGTTAAATATATCAAGAAAAACAAAAAAAAAAAAACCATAACTAAAATCGTCTCAAATCTTTTGTCTAATTCGACATCCAATTGTATGTATCGCGTGTAAAACAACATTGTGTTAATTAATTATCACATAAAATACCAATATTAATCTGCCTATATTTGATCGGAAAGAACAAACCATATATAAAGAATACCTTTTTTAATTATGAAAAATATATATATATGTATAAAGAACACTTCACATTCATTGTTATTGCGCATCAACCATACTTTTATGGTTGTGCTTGATAAAATCCTATGTTCATATATGTGTCTCGATCATTTTAATCAATACGAAATGATAATAAATAAAGTAATATTATGATCGTAAGATAATACAGAATGAGATATGAACGGTACCCCTGCAGCGTTGCAATCCATGCTTTCAGATATTGGGAAAGCCAAGCTAGTATTGCACATTTGGGGCAAAAGATGAGTACGGTTATCCGAAAATGGATGAACACCATGTTCATATAGATTCTCAATGCAAAGACAAATTCTTCTCCAACCACCAGTCTCATTCTTGGCTACAAAGTTGAGGTTATTGACCGCGTCGCAACATTTTTCTGGAAACGAACACGAATCCTCTAATATGTATGGCAAGCAAGTAGTGAAGTTGCCATAGACGTCGTTGCAGTAGAGCCGCGGTGACAGGATGGCTATGGCTGTCCCTGATGCCGTAAAAGTAAGGATGGCGATTGTGAGGAATATGTTAAAGTTTGCCATTTGTTTTTTTGATTGGTTTTTAGTGAATTGTTGTTGAGAAATTTGTGGGGTTTTAGTGATATTTATAGCATTATTAATGTGTTGGAGCTAAGTCTAAGTGTATAACTCTAGGTTTATTTCGTGTGAGTTCATTGTCGGCCGGCCATTCTGAAAGTGTGAAGGTGAGCATATGGATCGGATGAGCATCAAAACTAACCGGACATCGCCCATCTTTTGTGCAACCAAAAAAAAAAGGATGTGACGCGGGTGTGTCACGACTTTATACACGTGACACTTCTCAAGTATTGGATAATTTGAAAGACATTCTCAGCAAGTGGACCGACATGAGTTCAGCTCAATATTAGGCTTTATAACATCAGATAACTTCAGCAAAACTACACTTGATCGGTGTAGGTTCACCTCGCCCTCTTACGTTCAGTTGAGGGCAAGTATGTCCCGACTTTTGATAACTGTTACTAGAGCTGTTAAACGAACAGAGCCGCTCGTGAACAAGCTCGTGTTCGGCTTGTTAGTGTTCGTGATCGTTTGTTCGTTTAGCTTAACGAGCCGAGTTCGAACATGATTGTAGGCTCGTTTGCTTAACGAGCCGGGCTCGAGCTTGGTTCGCGAACGTTCGATTATGTTCACGAACATACTTATTATGTTCGCGAACATACTTATATAATGTTCGCGAACATGCTTATATGCTTATAATATATGTCTAACGAGCCGAATTCGAGCCGAATTCGAGCCAAAGTCGAGCCAAAAGACAAAAAATATGTCTAACGAGCCGAGCTCGAACGAGCTCGAACAGTTCATGTTTTAAACGAGCCGAGCTCGAACAGAATTTTTTGTTCGTTTAACAAACGAACGAGCTCGAACGATCTCATGAGCTTAACGAGCTCGAGTTCGAACAGCCAATACTCGGCTCGGCTCGGCTCGTTAACAGCTCTAACTGTTACACTCCAATAACTAGGCATTAAGCAGGGCCGGCCTTGGCCAAGTCATCGAATTGGGTCTTTTAGTTGAATTTGTTTTTTTTTAAAACATACTTATCACGTTTTTAACTTATGTAAATACAAAATTAAATTTATTGACACATGCATACAAAGTAATCTTTTCTAGCATATTTAGAAATAAAAACCAAATTCATACATATAGACAAACAAAATGATATATAAAATAATATATTATTTTTAATTTCTATAGTTTTCCAAACAAAAAATTAATAAAACTTGTTTGTATATCTATTTTTTTTTTGGGCCTTTATAAAAAAAAAAAAACATGTATTAGGTTGGATCGTATTGAATTTACACGGATTTTTTTTTTCTTTTAGCGAAACATGAACCGTTGGGCCCTCCCGACACCGTTAGGCTTAAGACGGGCGTCTCTCCGGCCTCACATAAGGGCCGGCCCGGGCATTAAGCCACGATGATGTAACTGCTCCATGATAGTCGCGTCATCATGGGTCATGATTGCTCCCTAACTACCTCCTAAACGGCTCCATGTCATTGATCACGACTTCAATGGCAGCACAATCGTATCTCCCATGTGGAAAGCTTATTAAAAAGGATAATCATTCTCATTATCTAGAACTATGTTCGGTTTGATCCCATTATTCTGAGTATGTAGGCAGTCATTATTAGTACAACATTTTCACATACATCAACAAATTCATCAAAAAAACTCTTTAGATCATCATCGGTAGATCCATTACCCGGATCAAACATCAATTTTATACCCGACGATTTCAGGCATTGTGAGTAAGGCGTGAGCTTAATAAACATCGGATAGATCCTATAGGGTCTCTTATCTACTAATGCAATAAAGTAGAAGATTTATTGTGTATTACAAAGAAAAAATTGTATTAAACTATCTAAGTTAGATTTCTATATGTTAAAATTAGTAGAATGCAGTAAATCATTCGAATGAACCTAGGGCATGTTCGGTACAGAGAAAAAACTTGAGAAAAAAAATGTTTTGTATTTTTTTCTCAAATGTGTTATGTTTAGTTACCCCGAGAGTTTCTTTCCTCAACTTCTCAATTTTTCTCAAAAATGCATTATCTGATTTCTATTCTCACCCACCCTTGAGAAAAGTTGTTTGAGAAAAGAAAAGATTTTTTTCTTCTTTTTAATGAAAAAATCCATATTTTCTTACCATTTTTTTTTGACCAATTCTTTTATTTTCTCAGGTCTATTCTCATCACTATTCTTTTCTTTGTTTTTCTCTATACCATATATGCTCTTAAGAGATTGAAGAATTTATCTCCCTTAGACGATGCTCCTCATATATATCTTCTCAAGCTTTCAACAATAAAGTAAACCAGTCGCCTCCTGCCTTCCATGGAGGAAGAGGATACTCTGAAGCAAATTACGAAGAAGATTAAACATAACGAAATGTGTATTCCAGTGATTGTAATGCCCCGACCCAAATATCCGAGCAAGTACCGGTACGAGCTGTTCGGCCATAAATTCGAAATATGAATATTTCGAGATATATACAAAGACTCATGCATAACTTAATGGTGGCATAACAGAAGCAAAACATATAACGTATATACATGCTCGGAAAGTAAACGGTTCTAATTCCTCCAAGTCTATGTATAACAATCATACACGACCTACATAATTACTAGGGTTTATGGTTAAAAAGGACAATTTGAACCTGGAAATATGCAATGAGGACAGTGAAATTTTTTTTCGGGTAAAAAAGACATGTTCTTATTCCACTGTGATAGGGAAACATTAGATTTGTGGCCAGTTCCACTGTAGAAAACAGTGGATTTGGGGTTATGAACAGTGAATTTGTCTTTATCACACATTTTATATTTCCACTGTCCTGATTTCTATTTTTCTTTTTTTTTGTCCTTTTAAACCACTGTCCCTAATTACTATTACATTCATGGGATGGCAGTTACACTACGGTCCCACAATCCAGTTTGTTTGGTTATATCGCCATAAAATCAAAAGTACAATCTACAAATACAACATAAACCATCAAATAAGTGCCACCCCAAAATACATAAAGCCATAACAATCACACAATGCAATCCTCTAAAGCCTTGATATTCACAATCCTACGCTTCACTCTGCCCTCCCAACCTGAACTTAATCTGAAAATGATACAAATAAAGTTTGTGAGCAAAACACAATACTATCATCAAAGATGTGTTACATACGTTACCGGATAAATGTAAGTAACCTTGGATAAAATAAGTTATGCACATGAATAAAATATGATATGCTTTAAAGCATTAAGATACTACTCAAAGTTGGGGTTGCATATGTTTTCTATATTAGAGAAAGGAAAGGTTTTAACCCTTCCCTTCCACGTGCCGGCTGAAATTCTTCACTTTTTTTCCAAAAAAAAAATGTGTTGCTGACTGATGAGTGATAATAAAAAATGTTTTGGGCCTTTTTTATGTCAGCCCATTGCTCTTTAGTGTGTTTGGGCCGGATTGTGTGTACAAACAAATAGCAAAAAATATCTGCCGCATTATTAGATAAATGATGAAGAAACCGGCTTGTCTCTTCCTCTAGGTTTTCTGTGCCGGTTTTCTTCTCCACGTTTTACCGGACGTACAATTAGGGGTACCGGTGTTGTTGTCTCACCTGCTACGAACAGTAAAGTGGCGATTTTTCTTGTTCTGTGTCAGAGGAAAATCAAAGGAATGACCTTTGATATGCAAATCTCTGAGCTGAGAGACGGAAGGATGCAAGTATTCAATGGATTTGTTCATTTGGGTTGGTGAGTCTACTCTACTAGCTACACATCTCATCATCGTTGCCTGCCTCTCTACACTCTTCTCTTACCATAATCTTCTTTATATTCTCTCATTCATGCCTTCTTCTCATTCATGCACTGCCTGTTATCTGTGCAAAATTTGAGGAGGTAAAAAAGGAATTGTTTTTTTTTTTGTTTGCTTTATGTAGATGTTTTCTTTTTCCCATCGGTATTAATATGTTGGTATAGGTTTTGTGTTCTGGGTTCAAGCTTCTGGTTGGGTTGCTTCAGACGATTTTTTTAGCGCTTTTTGCTCTTGGTGTTAAGTGTTAAATTGAAGGAATTTGATTTGATTCTCAACATATTCTAAGTAAATTGGTTAGGAACTGGTTGTCCTTTGTTTTGAAAAAGTGCTGTGTGAATGGGGCTACCATCTGATTGGACATGCATGTTTAGTCAGGTTTTGATTGGGGCATGCAAATGTTTTGCCTGATATGTGTTTTGATGCAATTGAACTATAGGACAAGGAAAAACCTGCTGCATACTTTATGTGTTTTTAATGTGAATTTGATTCTTAGAGTTGCTCAATCGTTTCACTGCAAGTAATTTTATGGAAACCTGAAAACGTTTCGTTTTAAGGATCAAATGCTACCATCGTCCTTTTTGGTCAGAACCAAAAAGTTGTGCTTCTGTGTTCTCCCTATTATATGTTTTACAGTATTGGTTTGATTATCCTTGAGTGCTTGATCATGTTTGGCCCAGTGGTTAGTTGTTGTTGTTATGCCTTGCTTGGAATGTTATGTATGTGTGTGAATGTACAATATCATAGAAAAAGAAAGGTTTCTTCTTAGGCTTAATTACTTGTGCTTCTGTTGGGTTGTTTGTGGTTAGATTCAACTACTTCTGCTTAGTTTTATTGTTACCTGAAGGAGATTTTTACTGTCATTACTATAGGCTTCACAAAAGACAAAACCACAAGAAAGATTGGTTGCTTAGCCTTGGGTATATATGTCTTCTCTACTTCTGAAAACCTTGTTGTTTCTCTTGGTAAAAGGATGTGCCTTTTCTTTGATAACCAGAAAGGCATGCAGTTATCGAGCAGCTTCATGTTTATGTTTTTACCTTAAACATTTGTGCTTGCTTGCAAATTCATGGTTGCTTGAGGCTTGTTAGGAATATAGAGAATAATGTACTTATAGGTTTTGGAACTCCTGTTGGTTTTTCATTGTGTGTTGCTTATATACACTTGAAAGTTTTGTGTTGTGCCAATAGTTTACACCGACTCATGCTTTCATGCTTGCCCATTAATCCCTTCTCTGTTGGTTCATTTACAAAATAGTGCTTATGCATGCTTTTCTTTAGAGTCCCTCTGCAGGTGCTTTTAAGCTTCTGATTTCAGATTTTTTTGCACCCTTTGTTCTGTTCTGAATGTTTGTTGGCAACAGTTGTTCCTCTTTTCATTTTCTGGAACATTTGTGCTTGCACTTTCATACATCATTTATGCTTTCTCAGATTTTTTCATCTAATGCGTGACCTTTTGAATTGCTTGTGTGTT
Source organism: Gentiana straminea (assembly GCA_036785695.1). Taxonomy (NCBI): domain Eukaryota; kingdom Viridiplantae; phylum Streptophyta; class Magnoliopsida; order Gentianales; family Gentianaceae; genus Gentiana; species Gentiana straminea. The sequence goes on from JAVUPR010000366.1 coordinate 2,903,847, forward strand.
GTTTAGGAAGTCTTATGTGTTTGCTTTTGTATTTGTGGAAGAAATGAGGCATAGTAAGAAATGAATTATGTCCTGCAATTCTATTGTTAGCATACTTTTGCAGATACAACCTCTGCCCTTTTGCTTTGTTGTTTAGACAAAATGTCTAGCTTTCCTGTGATTTATGACCCACACACTTGCCTACATCTTACTTTGCATTGTGCTGTTGTGCATATTACATTGTCTTTCTAACCCATACCCTACCTGATTGTTGCTTCCATTTGAGGATGATGTCTCAATTTACATTTTATGCACTACTTGTCTGCCCATGCTTTAATGCTTTGCTTTTGAGGCATTACTTGGTTCCTTACCGTTGGCAAATACTTGCAGTGTTGTGTATGTGTGTGTGTTGGATATCTGCTATAGTGATATGCATATAGATGTCATATTTTAGGTTCAAACTTTGTAGTTAGGTTCTATGTGAGCTGAGAAATTGATTCCTTTGTCTCCCTTCCAAGTTCTATACACTGCAGAGCTCTAGGAAAAATTGCTTGCATGCTTTGGGTATGTACTTCCTTTTTCCTGGCTTTTAAGCTTTATATTCCTTGGCGATTACTATCCCCCCCTGCCCTGTTGTGTGGATATAAAATGCGGGCTTGTCTGTGTTTTCTAATCCACATGCTTCATGTGATTTGCTTTGAATTATTGTTTAACACATGCATCCCTTGCTGTTGTTTGATCAGTTAGGATACCATAGTTACAAAACTTTGTTTGATAGTGCCATGCGTATTAAAGGGGCTGCGAAGCCTAGGCCTGGATATTTACCTGCTGGGCATGTTCATGAAATTCTGGTTGTTCCACAGCCTGCTGAACATGCCTTGCAAGACCAGGGAAAAAACACAATCCTTCTTTCTTCTCTTTTCTGTGCTGATGGAAGGCCATAGTGCAGTTCAAACCTTAGCCTTTCCATCACAGACTAGTGTAAAATATAAGAACATTGAGACATAAATGGGCTTTCAAATTTATAGGAAACTTGCATAGTTGCTTATCATAGCTAAAGCCTTTGGTGAATAAACTGTAGACTATTCGCAACCACTTTTTGTGCCGTGAATATTAATCCACTTTTACGTCGTGGATTAAGGCACATGTGTACGATGCATCCAAAGCTTGCAGCTTGTGTCAACTTTTACTGCCGTGAACGAAGGCAACACGGTATACCATGTGTCCAATTTTACGTTATGAATGGAGGCAACATACGTTCATTTTTACGCCATGCATGAACGAAGGCCATTCAGTGGCGGACCCACAATATTTTTTAGCGGGGTCCGTAAATATTTAATACACTAAATAATTTTTTTTCACCGGATCCGAATATTTTTTTATAGGTAAAATGTTGAATATTTTTATTTTTAGCGGGGTCCGTGGACCACCTTTAGTTAAACGTAGATCCGCCCCTGAGGCCACTTGTATCTTTGATTTAAACTTTTTTTGATTCTAATTGAATTCACATATATGCAGCACTTTTCTTATCAAACTCATCACAATACAAAACTAGCATACAAATCATTTTCTTCATTCTAAGAAGGGTAAAAAGGGTTAATGGTGGTAAAAGTGGATCTCGAAAAGGCGTACGATCGTGTGGATTGGGACTTCTTGAAAAAAATCCTCCGCGTTATAGGTATGTCGGAGCAGCTCATTAACATACTTATGCACACTATCAAAACCGTGACTGTCAGTTTTATGGAATGGCACGAAATTAGCAGCTTTCACACCTAGTCGTGGGATAAGACAGGGAGATCCGGTTGCACCTTATCTTTTTGTCCTTTGCATGGAAGTACTTAGTAGGGGAATTTCGGCTGCAGTAGACTCGGGTAGATGGAAGCCGGTTCGCTTAACCAAACAGGGCCCACCCATTTCCCATCTATTCTTCACGGATGATCTTTTATAACTTTTTAGGATAGCCACGGTTGAACAAGCTCAAGTAATGGAGGAAGTGCTGAGTGATTTCTGTCGTTGTTCTGGTCAGAAAATTAGTACGGCGAAATCGACTTTTTACACCTGAACAAATGTCAAGTTGCCTACTAGAGTAGAAATTGAGCAGACACTATCCATGCAATACACGACTTCCCTGGGAACCTATTTGGAGTGCCGATTCTCCATGGTGGTCAAAAAGTTGCCCCCTATACTTCCTTATTGGACAAGATGAAGAACAAGCTTGCGATTTGGAAATCTAAATCCCTCTCAAAAGCGGGTAAAAGTATTCTTATTAAGAGCTCTCTTGCTACCCAACCTTTTTACATCATGCAGAACATTCTGCTACAGAATTCTATCATGACAGGTATGGAAAGGGTGTGTAGGGATTCTTTATGGAGGGACAACGGTGAGTCTAGAAAACTACATACTATCTCTTGGGAAAAATATGCAGACCGAAAGAAAAATAGGGGTTGGGGATTCGTAAATTGCGGGAGATGAACTTGGCCCTGCTCGGCAAGCTGGTTTGGCAATTGCTTCACCAACGTGACTCCTTGTGGGTTATATTTTTATCTAATAAATACATGGATTTGACAGCCACACCGAGACCGGGATGTTCTCCGATATGGCATAGCATATGTAAGGCTTATTCTGTCATTTAGCAAGGGTTGGAGATCGATAATCAGCAGTATACTTGGAGAGAGGATTCGAAGGGCTTGTATACGGTGGTAGAAGGATACCAATGGCAAATTCGGCATGCGTTCTAGGACCAATACGCGGGCAATGATTTATGGACGTGTATACGGGAGCTTAAGGGCTTGGCCCGGGGAAATTTTTTATTATAGAATATGATTCATGAGGCCCTCCCTGTGGGTGATCTGCTAGCTAAGAGACACATTATTCCTTCATCTGTCCGTCCTATTTGTGAGGAGGACGATGAAACACTTCTTCATGTTTTCAGGGACTGTCCGTGGGTGTCCACTTTTTGGCAGTTGAGCTTACCCCGTGAGAGCTGAAGCAAATTTTTTGGTGCGGCGAATATTGCAGATTGGTTGCGCTTGAATCTTGTGAGGCAAGAGGAATTCCCTCTTGGGTCGACGGTCTGGAAATATGCTTGGAGAGGCGCACTATACGGGGTGTAGATGTGGAGAAACATGATCATTCATGGTAGTTGTGAGGATAGGCCTCCGGCTTCCGTATTTCTATCTCAGGTGGTTGAACGAGCTAAGAACTTGAGACTTGCATGGCAGGACTTCGACTGATTGCTTTGATTTTTGTTCTTGTATTTTTCGATTTGATTTGTAAGCCGTTGGCCTCCCATTGACTTCAAAGTAATGAAATGGCCATTTTCAAAAATAAAAAATAAAAAAACTAGCATACAAATGTATTGTATACACAACTTGTGTTGTTTCCACTGACGTTATTTAGACACAGATTGTAAGGTTTTTCACAACGATTTCATTAACAGGACTCAAAATTCCAAATATTCTTTGAAATCACAAATACACTTACAATTATTCATTGACCAATCCCATTAATAATTACAATAAAGGAGATATTACAATTCTAAAATATTTAAAATCAATAGCCAACCATATTCTCAAATTTTACTTTTTAGTTTCCTTTCTTTTTCCTCCTGTCAATTTCCACCCTACTTTCTTTTGCTTTGTGATCGGTTAAGATCATACTCTTTCCGTTCTAAAATAACTGATATAGTTATCGAAATTATTTGTTTTATTTTGTGTGAGGTAATTACATTTCAAATGCATCATTTATTGTGTTTTTCTATATGTACCCTTATTTTTTAAAACAATAATGTTTTAATTATAGTTTAGAAATATTTTAGTTATTATTTTAATATTCAAATTTAAGTATAAATTTAATGGATATTTGTCTATAAGAACTAATTCTTTGAGTATTTAGTAGGCATTTAAGACATTAAGAAATCCTATTTGTTTATAAGGACAAAAAAATGAGTAACTGGACAAAACTATCCTTTTTTTTTTCTTTCTTTTTCCTGGAGCTAAAAATGTTTTATTTTTTTAATTTTCTGGACGTGATTTTTTTTATTTTTTATGGGCTCGTTGTTTTTTTTTTGTTTTTTTTGCTTTCTGGCCGCGATTTTTTTCCTTAGCCGCGTTTTTTTCGTTTCTTTTCTGGACGTGATTTTTTTTAAACGCTAAAGAGACATCGCGGTGTCTCTTCATAACGGTATCTTTGCATAGCGGTGTCTCTGCATCGGGGTTGGTCACTGCATTGAGGCGTCAGTTCATCGCGGTGTCTCTACAATGCGGTGTCACTTCATCGCGGTGTCTCTGTATCGCGGTGTCACTTCATCGGGGTGTCTTTGCATCGCGGTGTCTCTGCATTGTGGTGTCACTTCATCGTGGTGTCTCTGCATCGCGGTGTCTCTGCAATGTGGTGTCATTTCATTGCGGTGTCTCTACTGTTAGAAGTAATATGGTCGGATCAATCATAGATTGACCCGATTACGCAGCGGAAGCATCAGATCTATATCTAAACGAAAACAAAGAACATAAATTAAAGATCTAAATCTACAAGGGGGTTTAGGAGCCTACCTTTTTATGGTGCTTAACTCCAAGAACAAAAGGCTCCTTGAACACGTGATTGAGCAGCCACCGTCTTCCAACGTGTGTCTCCCAGCAACACCAAGTGGATGGTGTTTCCCGCCGCCGGACCTCCTTGATATGCTACCGGAATAATCCCGAAGATTATTCCAACTCGAAACCCGAAGAAAATAGCCGAAAATTCCAAGCTATTTTCTCCAATAAATGGCGTGAATTGTTGTGTGTCAAAAGGCTTGGAAGAACTCTCTTTATATAGGAGAGTAAAACTTAACCTCCAAGGATTAAATAATTAAGAGATAATTATTACATTAATCATTTTTCCAAATAAAAGATAAATAAAATAATTATCCCAAACAAATTAGGATAAATCATATTATTATCTAATATTCCATGAATTATCATTTAACAAATAAAAGATAAATCACATGTCAAATAATTATCCAAGAAAACTAATTTCCTAATAATTAAATAATACAATAAAGATGCGCCACTTGCAAAACCCAAAATAAGGTCCATACGCATTTTACTATATTTGACCAATTTGGTCAAAAAAATCAACACACCAATTCGGGCCGAGTCCACGAAAAATGTCTTTTCCGTGTATTTAATTATTTAGTCCAACTAAACAATTAATCCATATATCAATTAAATAGTCCAATCCAACTATTTAATTATAATTGAGGTGCAACGACGAGAAATCCAATTATGCTATTTCGGGAGCCACGTCGGGGACCATGGACCCATATTCAGTAGCTACAATAAATTAGATAAAATTATTCGTCAGACAGAATAATTATATCCAACCTATTAATTCCGTCGAGCCCACGCGAAGGGTTTAGTTAAGGTATGCCAAATTCCGCCAAGTATACAAATAGAACCTAACCATACATGTCCTCTGATTATATCTTCTAAATCATCCACACTAACAATCCAGCCTTCCCCTCCATTTTAATAAATAACCAAATATGATACTTGTTTTCGTGCGTGGCATACCGGAAGAATATATCTTCTCGGTACTTGGTGCTTTACCGCGAACACCCGCACCATTTACTATTGATAGCTACCTATTGAGATTTTAATAACCCAGCTCATTAACTCTTTGAATCGCACCTACTACGAAAGCGGCTATGGATGTGATGGATGGAGGAATGTTACTTCTTCCCATTACTTTGTGTCTTATCACTACGTGCCTTTAATCGTTTCGGCGGGCGATTGAAACTATAGTCCCACTAGCTAAACCTATTGATGGTAGAGGTGAAATTATCTCTTCGGAATCTCGATTAATTGAATCTCCCCGCCCTTTCGGGGAAACTAGGCGGTAAAAAAAACAAGTAAGACCAACAAACAAGACAATTAAAACAGACCAAACATAACAGCCTAAGACAGACAACCACAAGGCACAACCATTAAGTTCATGGAATTCGACAGAAAAATAACAAACCAAACTACCACGCACACACACAATCCAACAGATTGCTCTTTTGTTAGTTTTTGGGATCTTTCTATAAGCATCATAGAAGAGGTATTACCAAATTGGGAAGAAGAAACTTATTGTACCTTGAAAACGTCGGACAAGCTAAAATACAGCAGGTAATCTCCAAGTACCAAACCTGCAGGCAGAATCAGAATCACCAAAGCATGATGATTATCATCGGAGGAAGAATTACAGCAACCACCAAAACAAACAAAGAAAAGAAAACAGAGCAAAAAAACGGAGAAATAGACATGCAAATACACACCAAGTGAAAAGATACAGTCTTGCTAGAACATACATCCCAAAACAATCCAAAAGACTGACATCGTTGGTAATATTGTAAGAGTATCACAGGAAAAGTACAAGAGCTAATAAAAGTTTGCTCTTTTCATAGTTTTGGCCAATTTTCTATGAGTATCACATGAAAAGTATTACCGAATTGAGCGGCCACACAACATGCAATTCCTAAAAATATCAAACAGAGAAAGGGGATGCCAAATGGACGCTCTTGCTGAAATCAACCTTTATAAACATGGCAGATATCAACCAATTGGCCTTATTGACAACATGCAATTCCAGAAAACAGGAGAACCAAACTCACCCAACACACATCCAAAGAAATAAAACTCATCAAATCAACGAATTGGGCAAATTCACAACATGCAAATCTGGGAAACAAGGCTGAACAAATCAAAGAAGAACATATGAAAGAAATGCAGGACATACATGCAAAGAAGACAAAAAGTATAAAATAGCAGAAGAAGCCTAGAATACCTCGGACACGAAGGTTCATTAAAAATCGTACAACGATTCACATGATTGAGAAGAGTAGCAGACCTGAAGTAAGTTCATTAACATCATCAGTCAACAATTAACAAAGCAAAACCATGATAGAAGCAGAAGAAAACATGATTGAGAAGAAGAACGATCATGGTTGAAGAGAGGAGAAGAGAAGACATGTACCGAAGGGAAAAGACCAACCTAGTATAAATTTAATGGATATTTGTCTATAAGAACTAATTCTTTGAGTATTTAGTAGGCATTTAAGACATTAAGAAATCCTATTTGTTTATAAGGACAAAAAATGAGTAACTAGACAAAACTATCCTTTTTTTTTTCTTTTTTTTCCTGGAGCTAAAAATGTTTTATTTTTTTAATTTTCTGGACGTGAATTTTTTTATTTTTTATGGGCTCGTTGTTTTTTTTTTTTTTTTTTTTGCTTTCTGGCCGCGATTTTTTTTCCTTAGCCGCGTTTTTTTCGTTTCTTTTCTGGACGTGATTTTTTTTAAACGCTAAAGAGACATCGCGGTGTCTCTTCATAACGGTATCTTTGCATAGCGGTGTCTCTGCATCGGGGTTGGTCACTGCATTGCGGCGTCAGTTCATCGCGGTGTCTCTACAATGCGGTGTCACTTCATCGCGGTGTCTCTGTATCGCGGTGTCACTTCCTTTGCATCGCGGTGTCTCTGCATTGCGGTGTCACTTCATCGTGGTGTCTCGCATCGCGGTGTCTCTCGCAATGTGGTGTCATTTCATTGCGGTGTCTCTACTGTTAGAAGTAATATCGTCGGATCAATCATAGATTGACCCGATTACGCGACGGAAGCATCAGATCTATATCTAAACGAAAACAAAGAACATAAATTAAAGATCTAAATCTACAAGGGGGTTTAGGAGCCTACCTTTTATGGTGCTTAACTCCAAGAACAAAAGGCTCCTTGAACACGTGATTGAGCGACCACCGTCTTCCAACGTGTGTCTCCCAAAGCAACACCAAGTGGATGGTGTTTCCCGCCGCCGGACCTCCTTGATATGCTACCGGAATAATCCCGAAGATTATTCCAACTCGAAACCCGAAGAAAATAGCCGAAAATTCCAAGCTATTTTCTCCAATAAATGGCGTGAATTGTTGTGTGTCAAAAGGCTTGGAAGAACTCTCTTTATATAGGAGAGTAAAAATTAACCTCCAAGGATTAAATAATTAAGAGATAATTATTACATTAATCCTTTTTCCAAATAAAAGATAAATAAAATAATTATCCCAAACAAATTAGGATAAATCATATTATTATCTAATATTCCATGAATTATCATTTAACAAATAAAAGATAAATCACATGTCAAATAATTATCCAAGAAAACTAATTTCCTAATAATTAAATAATACAATAAAGATGCGCCACTTGCAAAACCCAAAATAAGGTCCATACGCATTTTACTATATTTGACCAATTTGGTCAAAAAAATCAACACACCAATTCGGGGCGAGTCCACGAAAAATGTCTTTTCCGTGTATTTAATTATTTAGTCCAACTAAACAATTAATCCACATATCAATTAAATAGTCCAATCCAACTATTTAATTATAATTGAGGTGCAACGACGAGAAATCCAATTATGCTATTTCGGGAGCCACGTCGGGGACCATGGACCCATATTCAGTAGCTACAATAAATTAGATAAAATTATTCGTCAGACAGAATAATTATATCCAACCTATTAATTCCGGGATTACACCACCATAAACCCGAAATTGAACTCTATTGAATATAGATAACTTACACTCAATTTATGAGTCGAAATCGTCCACTGATATAATCATTACACACGGATAAATCCTTCATAGACTGTTCACTTCGATTCGGGATATTTCCGTAAACCCTTCTCGAAACATATTATCATTATTTAACATTAACCCCCTAGTGATCAATTAGTTCATAACCAATATAATATGAACTGGGCCCATCGATCAGTTTTAGGGTCAACAAATAAGGAGCGCTGTCATCTACTTCCCGAGGGAAGGAATGGATTCCATATTCGTGATAACACGGACCACTCACTCATTCCGAGAATAGAGCCAACGAGAAGTGTTGGACCACATACGCGAAGTGATCCTTACTAACACATCAAACTCTACCCCTAGTCTACAGCGGTTATCCGTGATCACCTCGGGATTGATTAATCCATATATGATCATCTTGTGATTCGATAAGACTTCTCGATACGAATTATATCGAGAACTCAAATCAAATCGGTCCAGTCTATATGATTATCATCATATATAAATGCCCCACTAGGTACCCTATTACCGACAAGTCCGGATAAGGCTTGTCACACCGTAAAGTGTTACGGGCGCATTAATAGCAAATTAATCATGAGACCCATACTCAGATTAATAAACGCTACGGTCTAAGTTAATTTTAAGTACATCTCACTAACTCAATCCTCTTGTGTATAGCCATACACTGAGTTATGTGATTACATAAACGAGGTACTTAGGGTTTTCAGTAGTGTCTTAATTATAAGCATACATGCATATAATAAGATGAATTACTAATTCCGTCCTAAAACAATTATATAACTGTCTTTCGGGCACTATACCTTACAATCTCCCACTTGCACGAAAGGCATGTGGATTAATTGTTTTAGAGCACACCCTTTATATCTATATCTACAACATTCTCCCACTTGCTCAAAACAAGTGAGACGTATCCCTCAAATCTGTACCCTCCAAGCGCATCTTAGTAATTCATCCTTCCAAGCACGACCGGAGTGTGCCGCCGTAGGGTAGGTCAATGACCCGGCGTGTACTCAGAATCCGAATACCATGTGACTTGGTACACTGATCAGGTAGGATATCGGCTTGAGTCAATCTTTGGGATCGAAACGTCGCCTTTCAATCTAATCCGGTGGTACGATTTCAATATGCCTTTGATTCAACACCGAGGACCAAATCGACTTAACGATCATCCTCAATCTGACCTAAAGCCAGAATCAGTGTTATCACTTATATTCTAGTTTGCACCTGAATATACTAGCATATTATTCCTCATTCTCCCGAAGATACTTGAGGATTCACTAAACATCCCATTTCGTATTCATCCATTGGTTTAGATAATCATTCCGAGAGGTAGGGTAGACTACATCATTGAATCTTTGCATAAATGCAAGAATATCTTAACCAGGTGAATGGATGGGATTGCCAATGATCGATTCACGTGGATTTGAGCGAATCAAATCCTTTAGAATGAATCCTGATGGCATGTTAGACTCTGACTTCAGATAACACACCCATGTTGTTTCCAACTGTTTCAGTGTTACCATTCACAAAACACTAATCTACATACTACTTTACTAATATTGATGCCAAGTCTACAAAAAGACTTATCAACATTCTGGTCAAGTCCACATATTAATATATATGACTTTGAAATGACCTAGAGGTTTGCTTTAATCCCAAAAGGATATAAGCTATGGCAGGCATCCTGCCAAAGGTTCTTTCTGAATAAATTAAGATACCGTTAGTCTCGCAAAAAGGTCTTAGGGAATCACCCCTAATTTTACGCTTTGTAACGAATCGTTATTTGTTCTAAGCTAAAACCCTTACGTTTCGAATGAATTCAGATTCCGTTGTTCGGCAAGGAAGTCTCGGGGAATCACCCCTATTTCCCGCTTTCGACGAAATCAAGCAAGGCGAGTAGTAAGAGAGATCACGGTCCGGTTAACTCTCTACCTATTAGGGAATCACCCCTAAATTACTCGGCTTTACTTGTGAAAGTTAAACTTTCCTATTCATTCTACTCTTCTTCATGTAGTTCCAATTACTCCCACTTTGGACCGAGATGCTCGGGTGGTTCTACAAGAGTTTCAACGGAAGCTGGAGTATCAATCTCCATTCACGGGGTTATGGCTTTTAAACCAACCTCATGATCGGGATCCTACACGGCCCACAAAGGACTATAGGTCATCAATCGCCTATAGACCGTAAGGTCCTGCAATGGGTAATGGACAAACCATACTCCCATTGCGTTCGGGGTGGAGTGATATGCGATCTAGTTTAGTAGTTTTTATTAGTGTTATCACCAACTGCCAGTGTTGGATGTGGAGTGAACAAATCAGTTAGTAACATCTTGAGTACAAATACTTCAAGATCTAAGGTTGTTATTTATAGACTCTATCAGACCGAGTTTGACAGTATTACCGTCATTTTCTGAATTTACGAGTTTTTATAACCTACCTTTACTCAATGCATTAAGATCTTTCACGACCTGAACGTGTACGCAAAATTTCCAGTCCTACCTTCAAGCACTAAATGCTAAATGTCTATATTTACGGAAGTGGGGTGAACCGAATTCACTCCTTATCCACAAATGCTTAGGCATCTTTTTGGTAGACTTCTCGGTTTTTCATAACAACGTAAACCGTTATTTTGCAACCAATATCTTAAATGAGTTTAGCGAGCGTATCGTAGCACATCAATAACTATATAAGGCAAATTTATGGTGTATCCCTTAGTGAAAACATTCCCTTTGGGAGCGGGCCGAGCATCGTCCCGAAGACTACGCAACAACCTATTTCGAGTATGGAATACTCTATCTCTGGTGAAATCAGAGATTTCCTCCAAATATTTTGGATAAACTTATTGGAGTTTCGAGTAGTTGTCAGACTTGATGTCACTACTTGAAAAAAAAACTCCCACTAGCTTGTATCATTCATATGACCCCGAAGGTCAATATGAACAAGCTATGTAACTTCTGTAAATCTGTTACCCTTTCCCGATTGAAAGGAGACTTAGGCATTGTTCCTTTGAGACAGGGTTCCTTTGACTGGGAGATAGGAATCACCCTAAGCCAGTCTTCAGATCTTGTCTTTATGGAACATACACTAATTAATAGAATATAAAGAAGTGTTTATCTAAATACGGAAACCATTTGCGTTTATATTGTTTTAAGATGCGTTACTAATACCTTTTCAGCAATGCTTAGTGGTTCTGACTTTATCAAACAAAAGTCCGAGTCTTGGATTCGTGCTACGAATGTTATATTCATCGTCAATAAGACAAACAGATTACCCTATTGAAAATGAATACGTTCGTTCCAACGAATCCGAAAACAGAAAAATTAATTTTCTGTTATACTCAAGAATTGAATCCGAGATTTATTTCCTTGTATCACTCCCACTAGTCTATCCGAAATAAGCGCCGTTGTCTATTTTTATTTATCATTTAATGCAAAGCTACCTAGTTCAAAGAACTTAGCTTTCGGGAAAATTGCTAAGGATGCATTGGTCAGTGATCCGAAATCACTTTCCTTATCCTCTAATTTCCAATTCATTAATTTTTCGGTTTAGCCTTAAAACTACTTAGTTTGGATGACTGACACGTATAAACATTCTTTCCCATTCTCGACTTTCCTTAAATGAAAACAGTCTTGAACTAGCAGTTCGTTCGAGTAGACTCTATTCTTGAACTGTGGGATGTTCAGTGTTACTTGCTTGTACTATCGATTTTTCTAATCGACAAATCATAAGACCAAAGCTCCCACTAGTTTATCGGTTCCAAATACCGTCTAACTAGAAACACTTTGTATTTATGATTTTTCAAAGATTAGAACATCACCTAGAACTAAGCTCCCACTAGTTTATCAGTTCCAAATACTGTCTAACTAGCAATGTTGTGTTCATGATGTTTCAAAGATTATAAAATCTCCAGAACTAAGCTCTCACTAGTTTATCAGTTCCAAATACTGTCTAACTAGTAACGCTTATTCTTGTTTTTCCAATGAATGGAGAAACTCTTGTGCATTGCATTACACATTTCTAATTATTCAGAAAAACAACAAATCATAAGACTAAGGCTCCCACTAGTTTATCGGTTCCAAATACCGTCTAACTAGCAACGCCTTATGTATATGATTTTCCAATTTTTCAATTAGAAATTTGATGTGTAATTACACTTTTAAAATTCACTAAATGAATTTTATCTGATAGTCCTATGTCATCTTTTGTAAACTAAGTATGGTCGTCTCTCGTTCAACACAAGTGACACCCGTGACATACTTATACTATGTCACTTAAGTTTTTAAAGGCTTAATAGAAGAAAACTTTTCCGAAAAAATTAAGCGCATTACGTTGATAATTACAACGTACTTGTTACTTCCACATTTTTTAATGAAGTCCTATTTCTAACGATTCGGTAGTCTAGAGATTAAAGTTGTAAAAAAATATGACGAGAAAGTTAAATTCAAAATTAAATTTTCACTATTAGATTTTTATTTTAGGAATAATAAACTATAAAGTCTATCCTACCATTCCAAGGATTTAACCTCGTATAGTCGTCCGAGAGGGTCGATATCGTACTATGACGGTTAAGCGAGACAATGTCTCTCAATGATTAAGCTTCGAGAATCGAACATCTCACGGGAATCGGACATCCCGGACATTTAATCATTGATTACCTTCCTTTTTCTAGCCTAGATATTTCGAAAATATCCACAAAGAGTGTGACCTACTATATCGGATCTCGAGTACGCCCCGAGTATGCCTACGAGGGGCGGAGTCGATGACCCGGCGAGTACCCGATATCCTATCCTTTCGGAGACCAAGCCTTGAATTTTGATAGCGGTGAACACCATCCGAAGGGGCCGAAATCAAAGCGGCACGAGGTGTCACCATTCTCTCACGTGCTTGCATCTATAGTGGAGGCCGTGGGGTTGGTTGTCGCCTTCCCCGCTCCCACTAAAAAATTTGAAAAAGTGGTGGGTTTACTAGTTACGGTTTTGGCCTTGACAATAAGAGACAATAAATCAAAGTACTCCGAACAGGGTCGGTTATGTAGGCAAGCCTACGCCGTCTTATTCGTTGGAACATATGTGACGGTTCGGGCCAATCCGGCGGGGAGAAGCCCCGTTTAGCCCGAAGGCTTATCGGCTATGCTAAGTCCTATCGAAGCCGTCGTAACGTACATCACACGTGGAGGGGAGTCGATTGAGCCAAAGCTCGGTTGAACTCGCCCAACCATGGTTAGACCATTTCCGAACCCATGTACTAAGATTCTCCGATTTCTAAGTTGTCACCCAAAGCGTAATCTCGTTTTTGTTTAAGGTGGGTTCACTGAGAAGCCATCACCGAAAAAGCTCAACGATTTATCCAAGTGGGATTCACCGAGAATCCATCACTAAAATCGTAAACGATTGACATAAACCCGGGTCCTCGGTTTTTATAATTAGCTACTTATTATTTAACTACCACATATTAAATTAATAAGCATTCATACTAATTATTCGAGTTATACATGCCTAATTTATTCGAAATAAACTAGCTACATGTATGCATTGGAGTGGAATCATGAAGATGCAAGTCATGGCAATTTTCCGGTTTTAAGCACGTAATCTTGATCAAACACAAAATTATACCGAAAAGTAAACACCGAGATGGACCGTTGGTACCCCCGACTAACTATTTTATAAGGAAAAATAAAACTTAATCTATGTCTTCGAGTCTTGATCTTCAAATCTTGAACTCGAATCGCCGGATCACGAACCACGAACACCCGAGAGGAGAAAGTCTTTTTTAATTAAATAAAACCAATTTATTATAATTATAAAAAAAAAACCTTTTTTTTTTTTTTTTTTTTTTTTTTTTTTTTTGTTAATGCGGCTGATGAAACAAAAATTCCAGTTTTTTTTTTTTTTTTTTTTTTTTTTTTAATATGTCGGCTGTGAAAAAAAAAAAGGAATACAGGTTATAAAAAAAATAATAAAGCAGCCGCATGAAAAAAAAAACTTAGCAGCATGTTTTACCCTAGCCGCAAGCTAGGGTTTTGTTAAAAAAATCTTTTTGCAGTGGCAGAAAGCGCCGCTACAGGTGCTGCTGCAGCCTGTTTAAAGAAAAACAGAAGCTGTTGTGACGTTTTTAGCGCTGCTAAAGGTGCTGGACAGCTTTAAAAAACAAGGTTTTTAGCCGTTTCTCCTCGTTCATACCTTGGGTTTCGCCTTGATCTTCATCTTTTCTTCAAGATCTTCATCTTATCGAGCCCGGAATAATAAAATTACAATAAAAGATGCTACTTTTACATAATTTTCGAAAATTGACATAAAAAAATACAATTCCTATGCTTCAATTGTTACTAAACAAAAGAGCTACAAAATAGATCTACGGGTAAACAAGTACCAACCCAATCCATCTCTTCAACCACAACATTCACAAGCATACAACATGATAAATTTCGAATTTACAAAAAAAAACGAAATAAAAAACACCTAAAACATCTTTTCCACTCCAGATCTAAAACTCATATTCTTTGATCGTTAGATCAAAGGCTACGATACCACTTGTTAGAAGTAATATCGTCGGATCAATCATAGATTGACCCGATTACGCGACGGAAGCATCGGATCTATATCTAAACGAAAACAAAGAACATAAATTAAAGATCTAAATCTACAAGGGGTTTAGGAGCCTACCTTTTTATGGTGCTTAACTCCAAGAACAAAAGGCTCCTTGAACACGTGATTGAGCGACCACCGTCTTCCAACGTGTGTCTCCCAAAGCAACACCAAGTGGATGGTGTTTCCCGCCGCCGGACCTCCTTGATATGCTACCGGAATAATCCCGAAGATTATTCCAACTCGAAACCCGAAGAAAATAGCCGAAAATTCCAAGCTATTTTCTCCAATAAATGGCGTGAATTTTTGTGTGTCAAAAGGCTTGGAAGAACACTCTTTATATAGGAGAGTAAAACTTAACCTCCAAGGATTAAATAATTAAGAGATAATTATTACATTAATCCTTTTTCCAAATAAAAGATAAATAAAATAATTATCCCAAACAAATTAGGATAAATCATATTATTATCTAATATTCCATGAATTATCATTTAACAAATAAAAGATAAATCACATGTCAAATAATTATCCAAGAAAACTAATTTCCTAATAAATAAATAAATAATACAATAAAGATGCGCCACTTGCAAAACCCAAAATAAGGTCCATACGCATTTTACTATATTTGACCAATTTGGTCAAAAAAATCAACACACCAATTCGGGCGAGTCGCGAAAAATGTCTTTTCCGTGTATTTAATTATTTAGTCCAACTAAACAATTAATCCACATATCAATTAAATAGTCCAATCCAACTATTTAATTATAATTGAGGTGCAACGACAAGAAATCCAATTATGCTATTTCGGGAGCCACGTGGGACCATGGACCCGTATTCAGTAGCTACAATAAATTAGATAAAATTATTCGTCAGACAGAATAATTATATCCAACCTATTAATTCCGGGATTACACCACCATAAACCCGAAATTGAACTCTATCGAATATAGATAACTTACACTCAATTTATGAGTCGAAATCGTCCACTGATATAATCATTACACACGGATAAATCCTCCATAGACTGTTCACTTCGATTCGGGATATTTCCGTAAACCCTTCTCGAAATATATTATCATTATTTAACATTAACCCCCTAGTGATCAATTAGTTCATAACCAATATAATATAAATTGGGCCCATCGATCAGTTTCTAGGGTCAACAAATAAGGGAACTGTCTATCTACTTCCCGAGGGAAGGAATGGATTCCATATCTGTGATAACACAGACCACTCACTTATTCCGGAATAGAGCCAACGAGAAGTGTTGGACCACATCCGCGAAGTGATCCTTACTAACACATCAAACTCTACCCTAGTGTCCGTGATCACCTCGGGATTGATTAATCCATATATGATCATCTTGTGATTCGATAAGACTTCTCGATCACGGAATTATATCGAGAACTCAAATCAAATCGGTCCGATCTATATGATTATCATCATATATAAATGCCCCACTAGGTACCCTATTACCGACGGTCCGGATAAGCTGTCACACCGTAAAGTGTTCGGGGCGCATTAATAGCAAATTAATCATGAGACCCATACTCGGATTAATAAACGCTACGGTCTAAGTTAATTTTAAGTACATCTCACTAACTCGATCCTCTTGTGTATAGCCATACACTGAGTTATGTGATTACGTAAACGAGGTACTTAGGGTTTTCAGTAGTGTCTTAATTATAAGCATACATGCATATAATAAGATGAATTACTAATTCCGTCCTAAAACAATTATATAACTGTCTTTCGGGCACTATACCTTACATCTACATCGCGGTGTCTCTGCATCGTCAAATGTTATAACATCGCGATATGTCTGCAATGCGGCGTCTCTGCATTGCGGTGTCACTTCATCGTGGTGTCTCTACATCGCGGTGTCTTTGCAATGATATGTCACTTCATCGCGGTGTCTCTTAATCGCAATGTCTCTGCATCGCGGTGTCTCTGCATCGTCAAATGTTATAACATCGCGATGTCTCTGCATCGCGGTGTCACTTCATCACGGTGTCTCTGCATCGCGGTGTCTCTGCATCTGGGGTGGTCACTGTATCGCGGTGTCTCTGCATCGGAGGTTGTCACTGTATCGAGGTGGTCAATGGATCTGGGGTGGTCAATGCATCGCGTGTCACTTCATCGAGGTGTCTCTGCAATGCGGCGTCTCTGTATCGGGGGTGGTCACTGCATCGCAGTGTCTCTGTTTCTGGGGTGGTCACAGCATCACGGTGTCTCAGCAACGGAGGTGGTCACTGCATCGAGGTGGTCAATGGATCTGGGGTGGTCAATGCACCACGGTGTCACTTCATCGAGGCGTCTCTGCATCGCGGCGTCAATGCATCGAGGTGGTCATCGGGAAAAAAAAGCACCCAGAAAAAAAAGACGCCATTAAAAAAAACGACCGAAAAAAGAAAAAAAACACACGCCAAGAAAAAAAAAACATTAAAAAAACAAAAGCAAAACAAAATTTGGGTTGTTTGGTCCATGTACTAATTATGTATCCTTATAACCAAATAAGATTTTTTAGTGTCCTATAACCAAATAATATGTGTTTTTTTTGGACTTTTGTCCCTAAATTTATTTACTTAATATGTGTATTTTTATTTTTATTTTTAATACGTGTGTTTTTAAAAAGTGAATCTTTTGTTTTGAAAGGGAGGGAGTACTATACATCCCTATTTTGTTTTTTTTTTTTTTTTTTTTTGGTTCGAGAAACGAAAGAAGATTCAACCGCCTCGTTTTGTTTACTTTTATTTGTTTTGAAAGGGAGGAAGTACTAGGGGTCAACATGAACATGATCGGTTTTTTTTTTTTTTTTTTTTTTAAACCGAACCATTTTATACGGTTTTCGATTTTCGAAACCAAACTAGAACGGTTTTCAGACGTAAACCATTTGTTCGGTCCGGTTTGGTTTAGCTTGGTTCCGGTTTTTTACAGTTTCTTTAACAATTAAAATTATTAATAGGAAATCTCAAATTACCCCGTAACAACAAATGATAATATATGTAATACGTTAGTACTATTATGTCAGTAAATCCAGTGGGATGATTTAACAAATGTTTTATATTTAACTAATATCTACCCATGCGAATCTTAAAGATCCAAAAACCAATCATACTTCAACACCATCCAACACAACGAACTCGACACCTACCATTGAATTCCCAAGTTTGGGGCAAACAAGATAATGAAAGAGTCATTTTTACTCATTTCAATTCATCAATTAATCATCAACTTAAAAAAATACTAATAATGAACTAATCGTTATATTATTGAATATCATATATAAATCTCAAAATTCATTAGACAAAATAATATTTTGGGTATGGTCAAGGAAGAAAGAGGAATGCATTTGTTCCATATGTAAGCGATAGATAAATTAAAGATAGTTAACTTTCACTTTCAAACGAAAATAATATGTGATATAGTTTTGGGCTTCATTTAGTTAGAACATATTCGTCATTTAATTTTCTCCAAAACACCAACTCTGATTTTGATTATCTCAAAATGGAATTGTCCAACATAATCTAATTATAAGCAAATAAAGGACAAACTTATATAAAATTAATGTCTATAAATGCATATATTAATTTATATAAGATGTCAAATCTAACAAATGAACAAATCGAAAAATGTCCATGATGAAGTTAATCAACATCATTAGAAGAAGTAAATCATACAAATTAGCATTCACATATTTCAAATATTGTTGCTGAGGAAGTAGAAAGAGAAGAAAGATGAGTTGTGAACTGACATGAACTCGAGATTCTCTTAAATGATTGGAAATTAAAGACAAATCTGTGAAATGATCAATAAAATATGAATCCTTAGGATATGAGATTAGTAATTGATCATTAATACATTACAAATACAAAGTTTAAACAGCTTTAGTTGGATCGAAAAAAAACAAATCGATGTTTAAAGTATTAATAGATGTAGGTGTGTGTGTGTGTATGTATGTATGTATACATATAAAATTCGGTTTGGTCCGGTTTTTTAAACGATTTTTATTTTTTAAAATTCGAATTAAATTGTTTTTCACGGTTAGTTTTTTATATATACAAAAACCGACTAAAAACTCACGGTTTATACCTTCCGATTTGATTCGATTTGAGGTTGGTTTGGTTTCCCGTTTTTTTTTTTTTTTTTTTGTTCAGAGTACTATACATCCCTATTTTTTTTTTTTTTTTTTTTTTTTTTTGTTTTTTTGTTTTTTTGTTTTTTTGTTTTTTTTTTGGTTCGAGAAACGAAAGGAGATTCAACTGCCTCGTTTTGTTTACTTTTCCGTTTTTCTTCTTCTTTTCGATTTCTTTTATTTGATTATTCATTTCCCTCTTTGCTCCGGTAAAGATATATACATATACATATATCAGTCGCCCATTACCATTTGGTCTCCACTCCTGAAACTCCGGCGGCGGTGCTAAGCTGACTCGTAACTTCGTCTTCTTACCAACCGTTTTCTGGTTCCATCTCTCATCTTTTATTCATTCGCTTTTCACTTTTTTTTTAAAATCTTTTTTGCAAAATTTAATACTGTTTCTGCCGTCTTTCTGTGGAGGAATTCGCGTATTATGTTTGTTTCGTTGCATGATACCTTCGAAATGCGGAATTTGCTCGATGATTTCTTCGTTTCTTTCTTTGTTAGACTTAACATTAGCTGAAATTATGATTTGTGAAAAGGGCGGCCTCAAATTCTTATGTTTGTGCCCTCAAAAAAAAAAAAAAAAACTTATGTTTGACCTGACTATATTGGTCAATTAAAGGTCACCTGCTATGATCTGATGTATACAGTCTTTTATGTTGTTTAAGGAAGCTCGTTTATGAATCTTTGATAAATTGTGCATTTTGTGATTGCCTATGAGCTGATTAACAATCAATTTTTCTTTTTAATTTCCATTTGTGTAGAGCTGATATGCTCTGTTTAGAAGTATGTCTGTATGTGTTCTGCAGTTTGTTCATTTCTAGATTTAATTTCATTTTGAGATAAGTTTTGTGCTAATCATCTGCAGGTCACCGTGTTTGTTAGCAAGTATGGTGGATGGTACATATCATCCGTCTGTCATTCAGAAACTCCATGGACAGTCTTATCTTTTTGCTCAATTATCTCCTTACATGCATTCTAGAAATGCTGGTGTACATAATTTGCAGAGGGGACAAGTCAATGGTGTACATAAAGTGGCTCGCTTGGACAACGTTTCGCCACCGGTGTTCCCCATTCTTATACCATCTGCAAAAGAAGAAAAAAGTTCTAGTAGTTTTATGATTGATTTCCTCATGGGAGGAGTTTCTGCAGCTGTTTCCAAAACGGCTGCTGCCCCGATTGAGAGAGTTAAGCTCTTGATTCAAAACCAGGATGCTATGATTAAAGTTGGTCGTCTGAGTGAACCTTACAAGGGAATTATGGATTGTTTTGGCAGAACTGTCAAAGCGGAAGGCGTCATTGCTCTTTGGAGAGGCAACACTGCAAATGTTATAAGATACTTCCCCACTCAGGTTAGTCTCTCGAGTCTATCTTCATTTGATCAAATATGATATTCTCTAAATCCTATTTGATAATCATGTTTGAAGGAGATTTGGCGAATGATGTTCGGTGGTGGAACTGGAACGTTGTTGACGAACTTGAGACGTGGCACTGATTAAGGAGCTGCTTTTGCTTGTGCATTTGTTATGAATATACTCTGCTTGCAACTAAGATTCTCTTTAATTTCTTAATGTGTGTCTTATGCAGGCATTAAACTTTGCTTTCAAGGACCATTTTAAGAGGATGTTTAACTTCAAGAAAGATAAAGATGGTTACTGGAAGTGGTTTGCGGGAAATTTGGCATCTGGCGGTTTAGCTGGTGCCTCATCTAGTATATTTGTCTATTCTCTGGATTATGCCCGAACACGTTTGGCAAATGATGCAAAGACTACTAATAAGGGTGGTGAGAGGCAGTTCAACGGCTTGGTTGATGTATACAAGAAAACTATCCAATCTGATGGAGTTGCTGGGCTTTATCGTGGATTCACTGTCTCTCTTGTCGGGATCATTGTGTATCGCGGTCTTTACTTTGGATTGTATGACTCGCTGAAACCTGTTTTCCTTATCGGCAAATTGCAGGTAAGTTACAAATCATTGGTGTTTGAAAAACAAAATATGTATTCTTCAGGGTTTTTTTTTTTTCTTCTAATAATATGGTTTGTTCGTTTTGGCTGCTATACGGATCTTGTTTGGTTCTCATTTTGCTCCTCGTTTAGCCAGACTAGGACATTGCCAATAGTTGTTTTGCTTTTGGCCCCTTCTGAAACGACCATTGTTGACCCTTGTTGGTGTTGTGGGGGTATTTTCAGGATAATTTCTTAGCAAGTTTCATGCTGGGATGGGCTATCACCATTGGAGCTAGTTTGGCTTCTTACCCATTTGATACGGTGCGTAGAAGGATGATGATGACATCTGGAGAGGCCATTAAATACAGCAGTTCACTCGATGCATTCAAACAGATAATTGCAAAAGAGGGTAGCAAGTCGCTTTTTAAGGGCGGAGGAGCCAATATCCTGCGTGCTGTCGCAAGTGCTGGTGTGTTGGCAGGTTATGATAAAATGCAGGTTATGATAAAATGGAAGACGTATGGTTCTGGCGGCGGTGGCTAATGAGATATCTCTCATATCTCATGATATAATGTTGAAGATGTATGTTTGCATTCCATTCCCTTCCCTTAGGCAGTCTGATTGAATAAATAGAGAAAATGACAGTTGCCAAAAATTGTATGTGTTCTGAATTTGTCTAGTGAAAATAAGATTCAGGTGTTGTGTTATTATGCAATGTTTTATTAAGAACCTCAAGGTTTTTTTTTTTTTTTATTTTTTTATTTTTTATTTTATAAAAAGAAATAATGAACCTCAAGGTTTTCGAGTTTCCATATTGTTAATATCTGATTCCATTTTTAAGATTCGCCGGAAAGGAAAGTTCTCCTGAATTAAATAGACCTTCCATTTTTAGATTCGCCGGAAAGGAAAGTTCTCACAGACCATATTTTTTATTTTTTGGACGATCTCTTGGTATAAAGGCGACCCATGACTCTGAGTAACTAGGTTATTTGATGAACCTCTTAACTCATTCCGTGGAATAGGAGAGCTAGGGCCCTTTCGGTTAGGGTTTAACTGTTTGTTTTTAAATTACCATATATAGTCGACATGTGTATCCAATGGCGAACGCAGGATCTCAATTGAGGGGGCCAATAAAAATTTTAAAGAGACAACTAATACAATTAAGAGGGGCAAACAACATGCATACTACATATGTTAGTAGATTTTTTTTTTTTTTTTGGATTGAGGGGAGAAGTTTCCCCCTTACAGTAAAATCTCTATAAATTAATAATGTTGGGACCGGGATATTTTATTAATTTAGCGAAATATTATTATATCGATAAATTAATAATTTATTAATTTAAAGAGGTTTTACGTATAACCTTTAAATTTCCAAGTCCAATGTACTAGTTTCAATGTATATTAGATAGAGATGAAAAATAAATTACAAAAACAAGTTCCAAGCGCATTCTATGAATGTACATTCACAAATTATTTGAATTTGTCAAGTTCATTGTTTTTTAATAAGTAAAAAGTTAGTTCATGGTACCAAAAAGTTGGTCCACGATACCAACGCATTACATTAAACATGGTTAGAAATTGATCACTATAAAATGTCTATTGAAATTTTTAAAATCACATCAACTATGGCTCCTAAACTAAAAGGTGTTCAAAAATCAACCATGACCAATCAACAACGAAAACTGTTATGCGAGTATAAGAGAGATCACCAAGGATGCACTCAACAAGATTTGGTGCAGTGGGTTGACAAAACTTTCAATTTGAAAGTTAGTCAAGGAACAATATCAAACACTCTCAAGCGATCATCAGAGTTCCTATCAGCTGACTTTGACAAAGGTGGATCTTCCAAGCGTCACAAACCAGCCAAGTACCCGGACATGGAGAAAGTTGTTTATGAATGGTTTCTCCAACATCAAGAGCATGTGAATATAACAGGAGAGCTAATTATAGAGAAGGCGGTTGAGGCGCTGAAGCCTTTGTATCCACAGGATTCTTCAGAGCATAAACTTTCACAAGGCTGGCTTGAGAAATTCAAGTTAAGGCATGGTATCAAATCATATCGCCGTTTCGGAGAAAGTGGCTCAGTCGACACACATGACATGGAGAAGAAATTGGAGTCTGTAAGGGAAAAAATTGATCAATTTCCTATGAAAAATGTTTTTAATATGGATGAAACTGGTTTGTTTTACAGGTTACAAGCTGACCATTCACTTGCAACAAAACAACTTGAAGGTAGGAAACATGACAATGTTCAAAGCATTGAAGAAATTGTGGCGGATACCATTCAAAATCCGGTCGATGACGAAGTTGAGGATGATTCAATAGCTTTGGAACCGGTCACTCGGAAAGAAGCATTGCAAGCGGCTACAACTCTTCATAACTTTTTGTTGCAATACGAGAAGACAATGCCCAAACTCTTAAGTGCAATGAGGAGATTTAAAGATGAACTCAATATAGATTTGAAGTTCAATAAAAAACAAGTGACTATAGATTCATTTTTTACTAGATAATCTTAGAATTTGGAATCTTTTAGTACATACATAATTATTAATTTATAGTTTCGTTGGGACCAATATATATACACTGGGATTTCAAAAAAATTATTATCTTATTATTTTATCGATTGGGGTCCAATTTTGTACTGGTCCCAAGTTGGGACTGGACAAATTATTAATTTTATCGAGGTTATTAATTTATCGAGTATTAATTTATAGAGGTTTTACTGTAGTTGTATATAGATCCGCCAATGTGCGTATCCCACACATATAGTCCGTGGGATTTGAACTAATGACCTGTTAGATTTGAGCCTTCAACGTAAACGTGAATGTATACCTCATTAGCCACATTCGTTCCAGAGTCAGGATTGATGAATTGTGAATTATAGAGCATAAAGAATCTACTCCCTCCTCGTTTCAAAACAACTGATGCAGTTGTTAAAAAAATTGTTCAAGGTAGAGCTAGATATGCACTTATATATTGATTTATATCTAATCTATCTATTTTTTTTAGGAATGTCTAATTTAATAATCAAACATATCTTTTAACATTTTTTAATGTACGTTTTCAATCATCACAATTTTTTCATTATATTATATATAGTTTTTTCTTCTCTTCGTTTTGACCATGGTATTGTCATTGTTGTTATAATGTCAATCTATAATGTCAATTTGAATGACACTACTTATATGTTTCCGATGACTATGGTATTGTCACGGATGTCAGAGTGTTAAATAATAGTGTCAACTCAAATGACACTACTTATGTATTTACAATGAATCGTGTGACAATCAGTAGCGAAACATTATATGGCTCTGGTTATTATCACTGTTGTCAAAATATCAATCAGTAGCGACAAAATTGAATGACAATATTTGTCTATTTACAGTGAATCAGTGTGACATTCAATACTGAGCCAATATATGACCTTGATTATTGTTACTGTTGTAAATGTGTCGCAAACCGTAGTGTCAATCTGTATTCACACATCATATCGATAGCCTGATTGTTTTCTTCATCTTAACCTTTTCCTTTTTCTTTTCTTTTTTCTTTTTTTTAATACAATTTTTTTTGAAATTTCGGTTTGAAATATGGATTCAGTCATTTTACTAAACCCAATCAAAAAATTTAAAAGATTCATTTCGTTCGTATGCAGCCAAATGTCACTATTAAGTGTCGTTGTCTATTGCTAAATGATATTGCTAAACATCTCTATTTTAAGTGACACTTCTAAGTGTTCTTGTTTAGCGTCGGTGTTTATTGCTAAGTGACTCTTTTAAGTGACACTGTTAATTGTCACTTTTAAGTTACACTGTTAAGTGTCTTTGTTTAGTGCCATTGTTAAGTATCATTCTTCATGTTCACAATTTTTTGTTGTGACTTATAACCTTTTACGAATCCGTGTCTATTAGTAGTGACAAACAATAGTGTCACATAATATCACAATATCAAATGGTAGTATTAAATAGTGTGGTAATTAATAGTGACACCTAATATATCTGAAATTTATTATTATCACTAGTGACACACTGTCACTACTTTCGGCTAAATAGTAGTAACAAATTGAATGATATTATTGCAATAACAAAAAAGGTATTTTTGGAATTTTATGGGAACTATATCAAAAATAAATAACGGAAAAATATGAGTTGCGGTGAAAAAGGTACTATGATTGAAAATATAACGATCATTAAAATGAGCTATAATGATGATTTTTGAAGAAGGAATTCGGGCCAAGCCACTCCATCGAGCCCAATTCTTCACCCAGCGGGCCCAATGCTTAAGCCAAGAAAGAGTCCAGCAAAAGGATTACAGCCAGCCGAAATGCTTCACTTTTTGGAAACTTGGATTTATACTTGATAATATTATCTTATCTTATCTTATATCTCTTATTAAAGGCTAAGGTAGTTGTTTCACATGAGGCCACGTGACAGCTTTCTGGACTGACACGTGACACCATTTTTTTTTTTCGTTTTTTTTTTCCCGGTAAAAACCAAAATTTCGGTTATCGTTATCTATAAACCGATTTTTTTTTTTCGACTCTCCGTTACATAAATCGAACCAAAGTGTATATTTCGATACAGTGCGGATTCAGTTTTAAATTTCAATCAACCGAAAATTTTCGATTTCTCGATTCAATTTCGACACAACAATTGAATATTATAAACAACAAAGTGTATATTTTGATACAATTCATTTTTAGTACCTCCAACTGACAGTGCAGATTCAGTTTTAAATTTCAATCAACTGAAAACTTTCGTTTTCGATTCGATTTCGACACAACAATTGAATAAAATCGTGTACTTTTTTTAATCAAATGCTTTTTTTCCCTTCGGTAAAAACCGGAATTTCGGTAATCGTTATCTATAAACCAATTTTTTTTCGACACTCCGTTAGATAAATCGAACCAAAGTGTATATTTTGATACGGTTCATTTTTAGTACTTCAACAGACAGTGCGGATTCAGTTTTAAATTTCAATCATCTGAAAATTTTCGATTTCTCGATTTGATTTCGACACAACAATTGAATATTATACACAACAAAATGTATATTTCGATGCGGTTTACTTTTAGTATCTCCAACTGACAGTGCGGATTCAGTTTTAAATTTCAATCAACCGAAAATTTTCAATTTCGACACAACATTTGAATAAAACCGTGTATTTTTTTTTATCAAATGTTTTTTTTTTCCATTGGTAAAAACCGAATTTCGGTTAGCGTTATATATAAACCGGATTTTTTTTTCGCCTCTCCGTTACATAAAGCAAACCAAAGTGTATATTTCGATACGGTTTTATTTTTAGTACCTCCAACCGACAGTGCAGATTCAGTTTTAAATTTCAATCAACCGAAAAATTCCGATTTCTCGATTCGATTTCGACACAACAATTGAATATACCAACAAAGTGTATATTTCGATACGGTTCATTTTTAGTACCCCCAACAGACAGTGCGGATTCAGTTTTAAATTTCAATCAACCGAAAATTTTCGATTTCGATTCGATTTCGACACAATAATTGAATATAACCGTGTATTTTGTTTTATCATAAACTTTTTTTTTTTTAATTTTAAAAACAGCATTTTTTTTGTTTTCCCTTAGGTAATAACCGGAATTTCGGTTAGCGTTATATATAAACCGATTTTTTTTTCCGACTCTCCGTTACATAAATCGGATACGGTACATTGAATTATCCGACAGCAACTCAGAATCACCGTGATACAGGGATACTTTTGACTTCATGGGGGTTACAGACCCTTTCCAATCTAACATATCAAACATCTCCAACAGACTCAAGGCGTATTTGCGTTGAGAAATGACTAAACCAGATGAAGAACGAGAAATTTCCATGCCAAGAAAAAATTGAAGGTCCCCTAAGTCTTTAATTTTGAACAAATCATGCAAATAAGTTTTGATCTCGGTAATTAGGTGCATTGAATTTCCAGCCAAAACAATATCATTGACGTAAACTAAAGCAACCAGAAAATCAGTCCCAGCATTTTTAACAAAAAGACTATGGTCATGTTGAGATTGTACGTACCCCAATTTTTGCAAAGCTATGGTGAGTTTATGGTTCCACTGACGGCTAGCTTGCTTGAGCCCGTACAAAGACTTATGCAAACGACAAACCTGATTAGGATTAGTAGTGTGAAATCCAAGGGGCAGCTTCATGTAGACCCCTTCCTCTAGGTCCTCATGAAGGAACGCATTTTTCATGTCTAGTTGGTGCAGCAACCAGCCATTTGCTGCAGCCAGTGCGAGTAGAGTACGAATGGTAGTGACCTTCGCAACGGGGGAAAAGGTCTCTTCATAATCGATTCCGGGTACTTGGGTGTAACCCTTCGCTACTAAGCGGGCTTTATAACGTTCCACTGTCCCATCAACGTTGTACTTAACTTTGTACACCCATTTGCAGCCAAGGGGTCATTTCCCATTGGGTAACTCGACAATATACCAGGTCTTTGTGGCTTTAAGAGCGTCAATTTATTTTCTCATGGTATCCTGCCATTCAGTGCTATTTACGGCCTGATTTTATGTCTGAGGTTCCGGAATCTTGTCAATGTGCCCAACGAAGGATGAATGGGATTCTGATAGTTGTGTGCAACTTAGGACAGATTCTAACATATGGGGGAAACTCTTTTTTCTATACCTGGGCACAAAGATAGTCTTGCAAGTAAGCAGGGGGGCGGTGAGTTCTTGTGGGTCTTTGTATGGGAATGAATGCGGAAGCTGGATGGTCAGGTTGCCCCTCATCAGGATGAGCGGGATCCATGTTTGCTTCTGACATTGGTACAACAGGAGTTGGTGGGTTGTCATCTTGAATGTGGGCAAGATCTGTAACCAAGCAGAGTGTGGGCAAAGATCATCTCTGATGACCAAAATAGTAACGACCAACCTTAACCGGCAGAGTACCGGGTCGGAAGCACTATAATGGAGAGCAAGGTCGTATCCCTCGAGGAATCAATCGAGTACCGAAGTCATTTTCATACTTATTTTAAGTCAACCAAGAGTGAAACAAGTGATGTTTAACACTAAGATGTAATATAAACTAAAGATAATAAGGAAGAAGGCATAGCCAAACCATGATCCAATTGATTAGTTTCACCCCTCTAATCGACTCGTTGGGAACGAGTATAACCAACCTATCAACCAATCGTACTCTCGATGTGTTTGTGGGTGCAATCTCCAATAGTGGTGTGTAGACGCCAATGCAACAATCTACCACCCTATGCAGAGACACCGTGATGCAGTGACCACCCCCGATGCAGAGACACCGCAATGCAGAGATGCCCCAATACAGAGACACCTCGGTGAAGTGACACCGCGATGCACTGACAACCGTGATACAGTGACCATCCCGATGCAGTGACCATCGTGATGCATTGACGACCCCCGATCTATTGACCACCCCAATGCAGTGGCCACCCCTGATGTAGAGACACCGCGATGCAGTGACCATCCCCGATGCAGAGACACCGCGATGCAGTGAGACCGTGATGCGGAGACACCGGGATGAAGTGACATCGCGATGCAGTGACCATCCCGATGCAAAGACCACCTCCGATGCAGTGACCATCACGATGCATTGACCACCCCCAATCCGTTAACCACCGCGATGCAGTGGCCACCCCCGATGCAGAGACACCGCGATGCAGTCACCTCCCCCGATGCAAAGACACCGCGATGTAGAGACATCGCGATGTAGAGACACTGGGATGAAGTGACAACCGCGATTGAGTGACCATCCTGATGTAGTGACTACCTCCGATATAGTGACCATCACGATGCATTGATCACCGTGATGCATTGACCACCCCTATCCATTGACCACCGCGATGCAGTGGCCACCCCGATGCAATGGCCACACCCGATGGAGATACACCGCGATGCAGTGACCACCCCCAGTGCAGAGACACCGCGATGCAGAGACACCGGGATGAAGTGATACCGCGATGCAGTGACCATCGCGATGCATTGACCACCCCCAATCGATTGACCACCACGATGCAGTGGGTACCCCGATGCAGTGGCCACCCCTGATGCAGAGACACCACGATACAGTGACCACCCCCGATGCAGAGACACCAGGATGAAGTGACACCGCGATGCATTAACAACCGCGATGTATTGACCACCGCGATGTATTGACCACCCCCGATGCATCTTGGTGTCACTTCATCGAGGTGTCTATTTAGCGTCCAGGAAAAAATAGGGGTAGTTTGGACTATCTACTAATTTTATGTCCTTATAACCAATTAAGATTTAAGTGTGTCCTAAGTGCCTAATTAAGTACTCAAACTAGTCCTTATAAACAAATACCTACTAAAGTAATTGACCTATTAGACATAAACGTTAATATATGCCTCATTAGCCAGTAGCCACATTTGTTCCAGAGTCGATCCAGGATTGATGAATTTGGTGAATTATAGCATAAGAATCTAATAATATTCGAGTTAACTATTTTGGTAGGCGTTAATACAAATATAATATAACACTAGTGGGGAAATCGTGCGATGCACGATTGTTGCCCTCGAATGTATTTTCGGTGCTAGTTGTTGTGTAGTAGATTGTCCGATGTTTTCTTATTCTCTCATTAGTGATGCTGAGGTTTTAATGACTATTGTTGATTAGATGCATTAGTGGTTATATTACATTCGTAGATACTCTAAATTTATGAAGAAAACAGAGCACTTAAAATTATTCTGAGCCTACAAAAATAGGGGTTTATCCACTAATGGAAATAGAAAACCAAGAGCACATAATATTAGGTACCAAGAGAAGAATCCAAGGGAAAAGTTTTCTGCTGCAATTGTTGTTGGCCAAGGTTTTAGGCGCCATAACATCGTAGCAGTTGGCCAATGGCAAATATGTGGTGAAGGTCATTTTCCATCTTGGATCCCTTGGACCCAATTTGTGCCCATTTACACGTTACAGTGAGATCCGTCATCATAGAGTAACAATCAACATAAACAAGATAGGTTTAGCTTCATAACTCTCCAATCAAAGCATTAAGGAACATCTATAACAGGCATCCAAGATTCCAACATATGTTTGAGAAAAATTTCGTTATAGTATCATGTACATCTCAGACAAGGTACAAAGAGTGTTGGTCCCTTGGAAAGGCTAACACAAGTTTAGAGGGGGGGTGAATAAACTTGTCACCAAAAACTTATCCTAAGTTGAAAAAGCCCCAGGAACTGAGTTTCTCTAAAACTCAAACTGATCTCCAGTTCAATTTTGTTCCTGTCCCTTAACTTGTGCGGAGTTCAGTTAGCTCAACTGAGTGTAAGTCAATACGACTTATATTCAGTCTTGTTAACTGGCAGCGGATAAGGTAATAGCCTTTAGTGCAATAGATGTGTAAACGAAGTCTAAACCGTCTATGTATCGGTTTTGTCGACTCGGTGTTTGGTGTTTGCCGAGAGATGATGCAATAAATGAAACAAACACAAATGCATAAAGTAAATCAACACAAGATTTGTTTATGGAAGTTCCGGGTGGTGTAATCCCGTACATCTCCCCTTCTCCTGTGGTGTAGGAGGTATCACTAGAATAATGAGATAACCGTTACAAAATTCTAGCACTATGACGGTCCTTCACGACACCCAAGTTTCACTCGTCTACACATAATGAAGAAAGGTGAGATTGCTCCCTTCATTACGCACACCGATCTTTCGGAGGTGGAATTGCTCCTTCACCACTCACCACTAACACATACACACGGTCCGCGATCGCACCAATTGTTGTTGCAACACCGTATGAGAAAAGGTAGAATTGCTTTTCTCAAACTATGCACAAACCAACCCTTTTCACAAAGGTTAGGTTTAGAATTAATCAAAGATTAATACAGTGAGCTGTCTGATTCTTCTGGATCTGACTTTGTAGTTCCAAGATGCCTTCTTCCCCCTTTGTGGGTTACTGGATTTTCCTTTGAAGTCTTCAAGGCAATTCCGTTGGCTTCCCCTTGTTCTGGATATATCTGATATGATTTTATGGATCTGGATTTGGATCTTTGAATATATGCTTGTAAAGCTCTTTTTCTGATCCTCTTCTCTCTCACTTTTCTTCAAGTGATTCTCTTGTGTATTTATAGGGGTGATGTAACGATCACTAGCTCTTGTAGCCGTTACACTTGTCGTTTTGCCAACGTTCACTTGTATGATCTTTTGTCGTATTCTCAGTTTGAATTCAACAAGGCTTTAACTCAGTTTTCTACTCTTCTTCCAAAATGAGTACCTTGTATACTTAGTATCTGACTTCAATTGACTAAGTCAGAGTACACCAATCAGTTTATTCTTACTTGGTAACTGATAGTCTTTGTCCTAAAGATTATTCAGTTATACATGATCTATAACTCAGTTTCAGGTCACCACAGACTTGCCTGAATCGTGACTTATAGTCACGACTTAATCAGCTTCTTACTGAGTTTGCCACCTCAGTTCTTCAGTCTTCAACAACTGAGTCTGTGTCCCTCAGTTCTTCAGTCTTCTAGATAAGCCAACTGAGTCTGTGTCCCTCAGCAAACTTACCTTCTTCAATTTTTGCATAACTGAGTTTGAACCCTCAGTTCTTCATGTGCATATTCAGTTTTCTTACTATAACTCAGTTTCCTTGTTGTGACTTAGCTGTTCGCCTAGTTCCTATTCTATTACAATACTTGTCTGAAACAACCTATACATAGTTTAGACTCTAGATAGATCTTATACATTTATCTCTAGACCATTTCTTGCTTCTTCTTTCATTATGCACTATAACAGCTAGTTACGACTTCATCATCATGGGTTGTAAGTGATTTGTCTAATTTCATGACGAATCATCATCAAAACATAAATAATATTTCCAACAATTTCCCCATTTTTGATGATGTATCATAACCCTCCCTAAAAGCAATAATAAAGGAATAGTGCAAGAAATCATGACAAAACAAATTAAGAAAGCAAACTAGAACAGCCAAGTTTATTACAAGATTCAAAAGAACCAAACTGAGTTATAACAGAATAAAATTACAACTTCTCTTTTTCCAAAGCCAAAATCTTTTCTCCAAGAAAAATGCTTCTCTTAGTTTCTAGGAGCCTTCTTTCTTTTCCTTCTTCAGCTGATTCGCCATCTCTAGGCTTGATCTCCAGATATTCACTTATCAACCGATTAGCTTCTTCATTGTCATTGTTCTTGATCAGGATTTCTTTGATTTCCTTGTTCATCTGCTCTTCTTCTTCTTCTGAAATGAGATTAAGTTTTTCATTTTCAGTTTTCCCTTCTGATTTCTTTTCAGTTTCCCCCTTAGTTTGTGTCTCTTTATCTGTCAACTTCTCAAGAGATTTGACACAAATTACAAGCTTCTTTCTGTTGCTCAGCACTGCTTTAACTGAGGCTTCCTCATCATCCTCAGTTCTTGTATCTTTAAAGTCTCCTTCTACAATCAGCTCTTCAAACATGCTGTCAACTGCTTCTTGATCAAGTTGAGTAGTTAGTGGATCAGCATCTATTTGCCTGTCTTGATCTTCAATCAGTTGTCTAGCATAAGCCTCTTCAGCTGAATCATCATCACCTACAGCTTCATCTTCCCCCTTGTTTGAAGATAAGCGATAGCAATCTTCAAATAACTTACGTAGGGTGATGATGTTTGAGTATTTGTTCAAGCCTGAAAAATGTATTCTTCCAATTAATTCATGCAGGTTGAACATTTTCTCCTGTAGATTCTGTATTAAACATTCAATGAATTCTTTCAGATTTTTCAGTTTCTCAGCTTCAGTTTCTTGAGCCAGAGATTCTTCAAATGCAGATTTGCTTGTGGATGCCTCATGAGCTTGTGATGAGGAGCCAGTTTCAGGATAATAAAAGTGAGTTTCATGAACTGTCAGTTCATTTTCATACTCAGCTTCACAAAATTCCGCGTCTTCCACAACTTCTCTCTGTTTTTCAGTGTATTCCCCAAACATAGTAGTGGGAAATTCACTTCCTTCAAAATCTTCACACTCGCTTTCTTCAGATTCTTCATCAATTCTTTCAGATTCTTCTTCATTAATTCTTTCAGATTCTTCTCCAGTTTCTTCAATATCTTCAAATTCATCTGCCTTGCTTCCTTCGTTTCCTTCCCTTCCTTCTGATTCTTCAATATCATCAGTTTCAACATTACTTTCATCAACATTGATTACCTCTTTAGATTCGGCTTTCATTGCCTGAAGTTTGTTCCACAACCTCTTCTGTCTTATTATAGTTCTATCATCTAAATTCACAGTTCCACTAGAACTGGAATCTGAAACTTCACTCAATTCCTCTTCTTCAAGGATTTTCATTTTCTTTGTCCCAGTGGACACTGATTTGAGTTTTGCTTTGGCTTCTGTAACTTTTGATATGGAGAAATGATCTAGTATCCTTTGCACTAGATAAGGAAATCCCTTTTTCAGCAAAAATGATTCTCAATATCTTTTCTTTCTTTGACTCTTTCTTTCTCGTCTGAAATTTGCTTTATCAACTGATTGAGAACAAATTTGTTCCAATCAAATCTCTCTTCAAACCAAATAGCATAGATCATCTTCATTTTGTCTGTTGAGAGAGTATAGAAATTTCGAGCATGGCCAATGACGTTTCTGGTTAGAAGTATCGTCAAGAATGCAAATTCTCCTTTCTGCTGATAGACATAGCCACTGTAATTCTTCTCCTTCTTGTTGATTGCGGTGATGTTCCAAAGCTTGTCTTTTTCTTCTTTCCCAAAGGTGAAGGATGACGAACCTCCAATTATATCTAGACGGAACACCAGGGAGAGCAATTGTTCATCAATGGTGAAGCTTTTGTCTTGAACAGTCGTTTTGAAGCTTTTTCCATTGTTGATGATTTCAGCATTCTTGTAGAAGTCTCTGATGTTGTCTGGACATAAGGTATCCACCTTTGTGTCGAACAGATTTTCGAGTCCCCGAATCTTTTTGATTTTCTTGACAATCTGGGTTGATAGCTTGGAGTTTGAAAATTTTTGACAGAAATTATCCAGGCTGGTGGTGATTCCATCATCAATGTTGTATTGCTCCATTGAGTTTTGAATTAGGAATTCTTGAGTACTTGATTTTGGGTGATCAGGATTTCGTCAAGATTTTGTTTTGAAATCGCTTTCAAATAAGAGTCGTGTCACAATCAATGGGATTTTGTAGGGATGAGCTTCTACTTTTTCTCCCAGATTGACACGTGGCTTCGAGTGATTTGTCATGTCAGCCCAAACGTCAGATGGTAGCTGGAAAGTTTTATGCTTTTGACCAATTTGTCCTTCATCTGCTTTTGTCATCTCGGTTTTGTGTAGAAGTCAGTTTTCTGAGGATTTTGCAATGTAAACTGACTTTTCCTGCAAAACAGTTTAAGTTTTCCTTGGTACCCATATCTTCTTGGGTCCGGCTGGGTTAGTTACTGAAGTATTACTTCCAGTTTCTTGGTTGAGAGAATTATGCGTTCTCAACTCTTTTCTAGATAAACCATTACGCTCAACCTTAGTTGATTTCACAAGGATTCTTTTAGATTTAACATCTTTAATTTCTTTGTGTAATCTACTAGGTCTTCCAGTATCTTGATTTCTAAAGTTTGTACTTTTTGAGGTCTCAAGACTGGGTGGGGGTGGGGGATTATCATTGCTTTTGTCAATTTTGCTGAGTATTAACCTTTCAGCAAAATGTGACAACTCAGTTTCCAGAAATTCATTCCAATCTTTTGCTTTGTCAAGTTCTTTGTCTTTTAGTCTCAATTCCAAGGAGAGTTTTTCAGTTAGCTTGACAAGTTCAGAGTTTTTCTGACTGAGTTCAGCAAATGATAACTGAGTAGTAGAATGTACCTTTCCTTGATGATTTGATATAGTTTGTACATTCTCTTGTTGTTGTGATGAATCAACAACCATTTGCAACAATTTCTTTCCTTCTTCTTTTGAGAGGTCTTTCAGTGATGGAACTCCTCTGGATTCGTTAATGTAAACATTGAGGTTTGTATCCACTTCATCACTGGGTTGAGGTTCTGGATTCGTATGCAAATTTGTCGCACTGAACCTTTCAATCATTTGATCCTGAAAATCAAATATATTTTGCAAGCAGTTAATCAGGGGATGAGTAAGCCAACTTCTAATTCTAGACATTGAAAGTAGATGAACTGATACAGTGAGGGTTTTTCAACAACTGGATGCTTCAAACTAATAACTGATGCACAGTTATCTCCTTGAACAGTAACAACTCGGATCTCCTCCAAGAGGAAGATTTGCTCCGATACCAATTGTTGGTCCCTTGGAAAGGCTAACACAAGTTTAGAGGGGGGGTGAATAAACTTGTCACCAAAAACTTATCCTAAGTTGAAAAAGCCCCAGGAACTGAGTTTCTCTAAAACTCAAACTGATCTCCAGTTCAATTTTGTTCCTGTCCCTTAACTTGTGCGGAGTTCAGTTAGCTCAACTGAGTGTAAGTCAATACCGACTTATATTCAGTCTTGTTAACTGGCAGCGGATAAGGTAATAGCCTTTAGTGCAATAGATGTGTAAACAGAAGTCTAAACCGTCTATGTATCAGTTTTGTGCTGACTCAGTGTTTGGTGTTTGCTGAGAGATGATGCAATAAATGAAACAAACACAAATGCATAAAGTAAATCAACACAAGATTTGTTTATGGAAGTTCCGGGTGGTGTAATCCCGTACATCTCCCCTTCTCCTGTGGTGTAGGAGGTATCACTAGAATAATGAGATAACCGTTACAAAATTCTAGCACTATGACAGTCCTTCACGACACCCAAGTTTCACTGTCTACACATAATGAAGAAAGGTGAGATTGCTCCCTTCATTCTGCACACTGATCTTTCGGAGGTGGAATTGCTCCTTCACCAGCTCACCACTAACACATACACACAGTCCGCAGACTGCACCAATTGCTGTTGCAACACCGTATGAGAAAAGGTAGAATTGCTTTTCTCAAACTATGCACAGCCAACCCTTTTTCACAAAGGTTAGGTTTAGAATTAATCAAAGATTAATTCAGTGAGCTGTCTGATTCTTCTGGATCTGACTTTGTAGTTCCAAGATGCCTTCTTCCCCCTTTGTGGGTTACTGGATTTTCCTTTGAAGTCTTCAAGGCAATTCCGTTGGCTTCCCCTTGTTCTGGATATATCTGATATGATTTTATGGATTTGGATTTGGATCTTTGAATATATGCTTGTAAAGCTCTTTTTCTGATCCTCTTCTCTCTCACTTTTCTTCAAGTGATTCTCTTGTGTATTTATAGGGGTGATGTAACGATCACTAGCTCTTGTAGCCGTTACACTTGTCGTTTTGCCAACGTTCACGTGTATGATCTTTTGTCGTATTCTCAGTTTGAATTCAACAAGGCTTTAACTCAGTTTTCTACTCTTCTTCAAAACTGAGTACCTTGTATACTTAGTATCTGACTTCAATTGACTAAGTCAGAGTACACCAATTAGTTTATTCTTACTTGGTAACTGATAGTCTTTGTCCTAAAGATTATTCAGTTATACATGATCTATAACTCAGTTTCAGGTCACCACAGACTTGCCTGAATCCTGACTTATAGTCACGACTTAATCAGCTTCTTACTGAGTTTGCCACCTCAGTTCTTCAGTCTTCAACAACTGAGTCTGTGTCCCTCAGTTCTTCAGTCTTCTAGATAAGCCAAGCGAGTCCGTGTCCCTCAGCGAACTTATCTTCTTCAGTTTTTGCATAACTGAGTTTGAACCCTCAGTTCTTCATGTGCATATTCAGTTTTCTTACTATAACTCAGTTTCCTTGTTGTGACTTAGCTGTTCGCCTAGTTCATATTCTATTAAAATACTTGTCTGAAACAACCTATACATAGTTCAGACTCTAGATAGATCTTATACATTTATCTCTAGACCATTTCTTGCTTCTTCTTTCATTATGCACTATAGCAGCTAGTTACGACTTCATCATCATGGGTTGTAAGTGATTTTTCTAATTTAATGACGAATCATCATCAAAACATAAATAATATTTCCAACAAAGAGCATTGAGTGATTAAAGGCAAAATATAAATGCTCAAGGAAAAGAACCTTGGAGTTATCAATGCATGAATGTGGAAAACGCAAGAAGAATCAGCTGTACCTTTGTACCAGTCTGGACAAAATTAGCATTATCAACAACAATTGGTAAATCACATACCATATGCAAAATATGTCATCCCCAACTTTGTAACCTGCGACATTTGTTTTAAAACAACATTAAAAATGTTTTCAAGGCAATTCAATGTTAAATGATAGACAAACCAAGTTTTAGGGTAGACAAACCTTTTCAATTACTGGTTTTGGTAGCCGGTGATTTGCGCCTGTGTTAAAAAAAATAAAACAAAAAGATAAGAAAATGAAAAGTAAATGATTTGAATGTGAATAACCACTTTAAATGACAATTGAACTTATCAATGTGTACCTTCTCAGTTATATGAAGAAATAATACAGAGCCTGGTCAAACGAGATGAGTTCCAAATATTCCTATAAATCAAAAACATTAAGGTGAGTATAACTATCATAATCAGCATTGCCATCATTGGTTGATAACCATACCCAAAAAAAACTTCAGCATCATACATATGTGGTAGATTTAAGAGAAACCTAGAACTCATCAACGTATCTGTTTGATATGCGTCAATAGGTGCAACCTCAGGATGTATTGATACCATTTTCAAGTTTAAAAGCTTATTGGACATGGAATGTAAATCACAATAATTTCAGGAGGAAACATATAATGGTTATAAACTAAGCAAAAACATTCAAAATATATGTATATATTTCCACACACACTTTACATGTGAGTCAAGGTATATTCTTAAAAAGAGAAGAAAAAGCTGAAATGAAGCTATCTTGTTCATTGAAACTGAGAGGTTGTTGTAATTAAACCGAAACAATGTGTAGCATCTATATTGAACATTTTCCACCCATTAATTTTTCTTATGTGTGTATACTAACTTACTGATGTGCTTTAGCAACCTTACAAACTCCACGCAAATGACATATTCATTGTTCAAATTTTAGTCTATAGCAATCCCTCTTTACCCAAGAGTTGCTTCACAGGGTAAATAAGCAATTTCGGACAAAAAGTTCAACATAACGAAAATGATTAAATAACAAAATCCAAATAAATAAAGTAACAACTCTGGCAATCACAATCCAGAAACCATAAATGCAATTTCCTTAAAGGCAATAGAATTAGAAACTCACATGATATTGGATTTGGAGAAGATGAATGCCAACCTCTAATATTTATACATACATCACCCATATTTATGGCTGCTTTTCTGAATCTTCTTTGGTCTAAATAATCGTGAATAAAAAATCAAACCGGCCAAATTTTTTTCTTGGGAAAAAATTTAGGGAGATGAAAATGGGATTTGCTTTTGTTAACAAAAACCATTGTTGTTACACCCAGATAATACATATACCTAAATACCCTTTATTAAAATAACAGAGAGAGAAAGAGGGGAAAGTAGAAGCAAAGGCAAAGGAGAATTTGCAGGCGAAGAAAACATTCAATTACCGAGCCAATTCAACCACTTCCGCTGGGGGTCATGAAGAACTGCAATATATCACCCAAAACTATTACCGAGAAAATAAGAACAGGAGAAATACATATGCATATGCATAGAAGAAGAAGAAACTGAATGAGATTTCTCAGTATTATTCAGTGAAAGAAAACCTGATGATTGTTGGATTGGCTGGATTGGAATGTCGTTCCCAGTTCCCACCACCACCGTTCTTATCTCTGATTAAGCAGAAGAGCAGCTCGGCTGTCACAAAGGTCATACACACACCCAACCACCGTAGAAATTCGGAAATGGTAAGACAGAGAGCAGATGAAGAGAAGGCGAAGGTGAAGAAGAAAGAAGGAAATACCTGCCGGAGCATGAATCGCCGAAAACCCACCGCAACTCTCGCATAGATAGCTGGGAAAATGAAAGACATATGAAATCCATACCAACCCCCAGCTTCTTCAACCTCCCATTGGATTCCTTCAGTGGAGATGAACAACAATCATTGGACAAGAGGAACGGTGGTGGAGATCGAAACCGGAAGTGGGGAGTCCAGACACCTGTATTGAGACACAGGTCCTCCGGTACAACAACCACGTATTCTGGAAGCTGAATGGCATACGGCGTCGTTTTCTTCGTCCTCCAGCCAAAAAAAAAAAAAAAAGAAAAAGCCAAAAAAAAGGAGCACATAACGACATAATAGTTGTACTGAAGATGCACAAATATAAAGTACACCTATTTACGATTCTAAGCAATAAATAATAATAATAATTTCAAAGGAATATGGAACTTTGCTCGGACGGTTTACTTTGACATGTAGTCTTGACAATTCAAGAACTTTTGAATTATTCCTTGATCTTCAGTATTTGGGGAAGTTTTTGGTGGTGAGAGAATTTACGATGCAGTGACATGTGGGTTGATCAGAACCACACAGTTTACATACTGAAGTGGCTTGTGTGTCGATCGAATCGAAGCCACGCAGTTTACATCCTAGATGTAATCTGTGTGGCTCCGATCACTATGTGGAGTCAGGAGTGAGTACACAAAAACCTCCCCGTATTTTTTTTTTACTCAAAAAAAAAAAAAAAAAACCTCCCAGTATTTTTTCTTTACTCAAAAGAACCTCCCTAGTATTTGATCCTTGTTAATGTGACGCCCCGTTCCGGACACCGAGTCCTTAGCCGGAAAAAACGCCCGGCACGCATATATTTTTTCTTTAATAAATCAAAGAAGTATATATACGTAAGCCTACGTCATCATACATTAATATCAATAGCAAAGTGGAAGACTTAAAAGAACAACTCGGGAATGTCAAAAGACAAACAAAACAGATCGATCAAAGTTCCAAAACAAGTCTAAGAACATCCTCAAAAGAAACAACATAATTATATATTGTTTAAACTATTACAATCCCAAATAAAAAAGATAAAACGGGAGGCTAAAAGTCTAGTGACACCTCAAACGTTAAACGTTTACAATTCCAAGGTATTATTGAAACAATGAAAATTAAAATAAACTTTATCTCGAACTCCAAGCTCAAACGTCTGCATGTTGACTATCGTCATAGCCAAACTCATCTGCCTGCCAATCTTCTCGGGGTGGGGTACAATAAGGAAAAGGGGTAAGTACATTTTGTACTCAGTAAGGGGTAGAAGACCGGTAACACATATTGATCTACACATCTACCACATATGTTGCATTAAAATACACTCCCTCTGCTAGGTCTGATAGCACCGTCACGAGCAATTATCTATGTTACATTGTAATTCAAGGACACAATGCCCGAATGATGGGTATGCACCGGGACATATTCAGCACCTCATATGGCACGGATGGTTCCGTGTGGAACATTTCCCAAAACCCGAATATTGTCCGTTACATATGAGAAATGATTCAATGCTGCGAATCATAAATGTGCCTCACCAAAAATTACAACGTTTTAGCTTTTAGACTCATCACATATGTTTATTACGTAGTTAATCTAACCACCTAAGTTCATTCCACTTAAAAAGGCTTCCTAAGGACATCTAGTCCTAGACAATCTAGATTAACTACCCAAGACGTTGTAAAAGCGCATCAATGACTACTAAACCAATGACCCCGCAAGGTCTAAACAACCACCTTTCGGGCTACCACCTTCTCCCCGCAGAGGTCTCGGCCATGGCGATTGACGCTTAAAGACCGAAGTCGGAAGTTAGATTTTGCCACATTCCAATTAATGTCTCAAAAGACATACATATCAAACCATAACACATGGAATAATATTTAAATACCACCGTTTAATTTATCATTACTGTTGTTATTATTATTATTATTATTTATTTATCGTCTACCTTCCTCGAACGTACGAATTAAAGTAGCAGGTGTAGAGTTAGGTCTCATACAGGAGTGCAGGAACCCAATAAATCTCAGGTAAGATATATGAAAACTATACCTAACCAAAAGCAAAATAAATAATAACATAAACAAATGAAAATCCTGTTTGTTAAGTTGGCTGTTTTTTTTTTTTTTTTTTACCTTTTTTTTCCCCCCTTTACGCTACAGTAAACATGTCGAAGGTTTTATCTCAAAGAATTTCGACAACAACTCAGAATTGGTGTACAGTAATAATCCAAATAAAATATAATAAAACATATATCAAACCAACTGGGAAACAAATAAAATAACATCAACAACGACACTATTAAACCCGGTTGAACATCCCCTTACCTTGAAAATAGTTAGGAAAAGATCCAAAACCAAACACAACAAGAACAGCTGCGAATCCTCTTCTTCTACGCAATCTATACAAACCAAAACGACGACTACGATTAACAACACAACCTATATGTCATCCTAAACACAATAATTGCCCAAAAACGAATAAGATTCTAAAAGAACCTAAAAGATGGATACTTACGAAATACAAAATTGTTGATGTCAAAAGAACGCTCGCAACGAGACGATCACTTTTTTCTACTGCGGTCTGCACAAATTATCAACCTTTAAGCCTCGAAATTGAAAGACGGTGTCCGAACTTTTCCTATCAAACTTGCCGTTGCCGCCTCTCCCAGTTTTTTTTTTCAGAAAGCAAGAACGTATAATAATAATAAGTTATTATATATAATCCTTTTTAATCTTTTTTTTTTCTTTTAGGTTAAAAAATAAAATAAGAAAATATATAATAAATTTCATTTTACTCTTTTACCCATCTTAAATTTTCGGGGTATTACAGTTAAAGTTAAAAAAATTAAATAATATTGACGTCTGATCCTTGTTGAAGGATATAGTCCTTATTTTATATTCTTTGAAAATAAGAAACATATTGTACT
Source organism: Gentiana straminea (assembly GCA_036785695.1). Lineage (NCBI taxonomy): Eukaryota > Viridiplantae > Streptophyta > Magnoliopsida > Gentianales > Gentianaceae > Gentiana > Gentiana straminea. Next base: position 2,945,925 of record JAVUPR010000366.1, read on the forward strand.
TTTATTTTTAGGGGATGGGAAGAAGTTTTTTATTCAGGGCAATATGAGAATGGGCCTACTCCTTTTCCTTTTTGAGAAGAGAAATGAGATTTTAATTCGGGACGGAGATGAAAATCAAACTCTAGATCTCATTAGAAATTACAATGACGTGTACTTCTTTGCCGTATTCGATTCCCGGAATTTTTTTGTACCTATTACGGTATTACTTTTGACTGTTGATGAAGATGACAAATTATGTCACTTAGTTAAATCGGGTCTGAATGGATCTAATGATGAATACCCAAAACCCTAATGCCCTAAGAACGCGTTGTAGATTTTATGATTTGCGGCTGAGTCTAAGAGCTTGTCTTAGATTGCCTACTATCCTGTATTTTTCCCAGGAATCAAGCCTTACGTAGTTCATGGAACGTGGTATTTATAATGATAATGCATGCCCTAACCCTAATATTAGGTCGGTTTAGGCTATTGTCATATTTAACCTTCATGGGCCTTGCCCCTTGCCCAAGTTACCATGCTGATAATGGACCTTCGTAGCTGGTGCGGACTCTGTCCTCTATTCCAACTTAACCGACTTACGGTGGTCGAGATGAGACCATCGTCCTACACTGCTGAAGAGTCGATCGTCGTAGCCCCGAGTCCGGGCAACGACATGCACACTTTGATACTTATTCTTATCGTGGGGACCAACTGTTAGACGACACGTGGAGGGGTGAAACCCCGTATCGTCGATTGACATAGTAAGCATCCGATTGATATATATATATATATATATATATATATATATATATATATATATATATATATATATATATATATTATTTGGGGGAGATAGCATGCAGTCAAATATTCTGTTTTACTTTGTCCAAGTATTCCAAGATACATACATATATATATATATATATATATATATATATATATACATGCATATATATATATATATATTATTTGGGGGAGATAGCATGCAGTCAAATATTCTGTTTTACTTTGTCCAAGTATTCCAAGATACATACATGCATATTATTTGGGGGAGATAGCATGCAGTCAAATATTCTGTTTTACTTTGTCCAAGTATTCCAAGATACATACATGCTAGTATATATATATATATATATATATATATATATATATATATATATATATATATATATATATATATATATATATATATATATATATATATATTGTCACGGATTTTATCAACACAAAACAAACAAGTAATAATCCGGTTAACCTCAAGTATAAGGATCGTAGTAATAGTGGTTAATGCCGGGTCGATCTTACGGGGAACTAAACAATTGTGATTCTAGTTTTTGTCTAACCTAAGCTATGTCACGAAACTAATCTAAACAGCGAAGAAAACAAGACAGAACAGAAAATAAACTAGACAGAGGATATAATCCAAAGCTAGGAAGAATACGGGTTGCGAACCTTTAACTAAACTAATCTAAGATGCAAATAAAAGTAAACTAACTAAACAAATTCAGGTTTTTAAGGATTTAAATCAAGTGTGTAACGAGCAAACGAGGATTGATCCACCTATCCAACAAGCATTGATTTCCTATCTCGATTATATTGCGGTTTTTATCTAAGTTGTGATTCACCTTATCTAAATATGAACCCTAATTCCTTAGAAAGTTCATCTATTAATCTATTATCTTCCAATGCAAGATTAACGCGTTTTCTAACCAAAGGTGTAAACTTTATGTTTATAATCTAGCAATTAAACCTATTAACTTCCGTTATGATAGATTCAAATTACTATTCCTATTCATGGTGATCTAGGTTTATTAAGATTTCCATCAACAATAAACAATCAACACATGCATATCTTCCGATGTAAAAGCAATTAAACATAATAAACATGAATAAGAAACAACCTTTAATAAAAACTCACAGTATAATCGATGAAAACGAAATCAACAATTGTTGGACGGCTTCACAATACTCGTTTGATGAAGCTTTTAGCTTCTGAACATCCTCAGCAACTCAAATTTGCAGAAACAGTGCATAAAAAGTAACTAGTTTAATCTAAACTAAAGTGCATAAAAACTGGAATAAAAGGAAGAAAAACGCAGCCTAAAGCCGCCCCTAGGTTTAGGGTTTTGAATAATGAGTGTATGGTATGTTTAGGGTTGAGAAACAGCCGCCTATATATAGATTTCTAAGTCGGTTCAGCAAAGTCGGCTACCGGACGCCCGTCTGGATCCTTGAACGCCCGTCCACTCTTCAATAGAACTTCGAATCGGGCCGAGTCGCGACCGACGCTCGTCCATACAGCGTCCACTCCTGCGTCCAAACTTTCTGAATCAAAGATATCATCCTGGACGCTCGTTCACTTCAGCAGACGCCCGTCCACTGGACGGGACCTGGACGCCAGTTTGATATGGTTGAATTTCGATTTATTGATCTTAATCTCTTTTCTTCTTGTCAATTCCTTCATTATCTCTTTTATCATCATATATTTCGACTCTTATCTCTTTTTGATCATCATTTGAGCATCAAGCACGTACCTATAACACATTAAAACATCGCAAAATGTAATGTCGTTCAAATAATCGTAAAAACACAATTAAAACACATAAATCAACCTATTTTGCGATTAACTCATTTAAAATATCATTTACTCAATAAATCCATTAAACACTCGTTTCTTATGCAAATTCATACAAATACGAGGGAAATTATCATAAAATATAGCGTTATAAATCGTATATGATCACCCTTAACAACTCCCCCACACTTAGCTTTTGCTCGTCCCGAGCAAAACAAAACAAAAGTCAAGGCTCTAGAAAAGATAGACATCTAAACATATATAACACATATCCAATAAATCAGAAGTTCACCAGTGTGTGTGTGCAAAGCCATAGAAAAATTCCACTAAGTCCAAGCTTGAGAAACTCAAAGCAAAACTAGCTAATACCCCCTCGTAGACTAGCAATAAATGACACTCATAAGATGTACCCTACAAACGTGAAATATCCCGAAAAGAATGATCGAATATATCTAGGGCCTTTCTGAAATACTCAGAGGACAATCCCTACAGCATATCTATCAGTTTCAACTGGGAATAAGGTAGACGATAACTTAGTCTTATATTCATTTCATAACAATTCTTAGTTGATTTAACTATTTCACTTTTAAACGCATATCAGAATGAGCTATTGCCCTGTCATAGCAGAATAGGACATTCGAGATATACCCTACCTTACTCCAATCATAAGGCAGCTTCTTCTGACTGTCGTGAGCTTTCAGTCATCATAGTGGTATAGGACATACGTGGTATACCCTATCTCACTCAAATCATCGACCAGCTTTCGACACACACAATTATTTCATTATAAACTCAACTTTTTCATTTGACAATAACTTACGTGTTACTTATCACATTCAAACCTTAGATATTCACAGTATAACATACTTCGGGTCTAAATACAAACTATCATAAATCTCAAGATATATATGTAGCACTAAGCACATGACTTATAAGAAAATCAGAAATTACTAATCCAAAAGGGGTATAACTTTATAAATTAGCTCATCATTCACTATGGCTCGTGAAAAATAGATCTCAGGTGAAACAACTAACTTACTAAACATATGATATATAGTATCAATGAATATTAAAACCGAACAAAGATTATGCATTTGCTTACTCGGGACAAAACAAAAACAAAAATGTCGAATTTTTTTTGAAAATTATAGCTCATTTTGCATAGAAACATATCGAATTAAGCAAATGTGTAGATACATATCGAACATTCCCCTCCCCCACACTTAAAGATCAACATGTCCTCATGTTGCGCAGAATGAAAGAAAAGGAAAAACACTTAGCTGATTTCAAGCGGTACTCGAATGTCGGTCAGGCCGGAGCCTACATAGGGACACTTAGAACTCGTAACCGTACAATGTAGCTCGACAAAACCGCTAAAAAGATACCTGCACGACTTGACAGACACGGAAACATCTCGGGGAAAACGGGGAATTATACCAAAATGAAAAGAGATAGCAAAATCAAGTATTAACAAGAGATAAAGTATCCAATACAACCAAAAGTTGAAACAAAGTAGAAGTAAAAGTACGGATGCCTTATGGCTTACAAGATCCATCGAAAATAAATAGTAGCAGTGGAAAAATTACAACGAATCATATAAGATAAAGTATCAATAATACAAAACCACAAAATCCATAAACAAACAAATAAGATCAAGGTTGGCTCGGCGCCGCAGAATCATCAGCCGGAGGATCAGAGGAGGGTCCAGAAGGTGGTGCCGCAGTCCTCTCTGCCGAGTCAGGCTGCTCCTCATCTGAAGATGACTCAGACTCATCTAGAACGTCCGCAATGGCCTGCTCGATGTCATCCTGGAAAACATAATCCTTCAGGCTTGGTGAGAAGATGTTCTTGTCCTCGGCTGCCGGTCCTCACAGATACACTGAAGAATCGATAAAATGTTGTTCTGCGTATCCCGAATATCACCTATCCATTCCCAGAAACTGTTGGCCATGCTTAACCGCATCCTGACTGCGGGAGATAAAGTAGGAAGGGAGGATGCACGAGGCGGTGCCGAAGATGAACCAGGCTCCTGAGGTGCCTCCGTCTCAGACTGTCCCGAAGACTTACCCTTTTCCCTTTGTAAAGGTCTCGGGTTCTTCGGCTTATGATCGGCTCCAAATTCAGGCACACCGGCATCGAGACACAAACTGTGGATCAGGTGAGGGACGATCAAGCTCCGCGTTTAAACCTTCTGATTGATAGATATCTCGTCATACAAAGCTTGTCCCACATCCACATTCAAGCCAAACGTCAACGCATACAACATGCCTAGGTCACCAATATGAAAATGTGTCAATTTGGTCTTAGGCAACAACCGACTCTGAATAAATCGACACTGGACCTTCCAGTCCTCCGTCCAGGTCGTGGTAACCAACTCCTTCCGGTCTCCTCCCGGTCTCAACGTCCAGGCCACATCCGGGCAAACTCGTAATCTCAACTCCTCCAATGGATCCTGCCCCAAACTCTGTCTATGAACAATCTCCTCCTTGTAATCCCGACCCTCAAAAGCCGCTAAGTTGTATTTCTGATTAATAACCTCCGGTGTAAATGGAACTTCCACCCCTCGAACCACAACTACCTTCGTCCCCAAGTCGGTTTCCGAACAATTGGCGTAAAATTCCCGAACTAGGGAGCTATTTACCGGGGTAGTCGGGATTGTCATCAAGGCTTCCCATTTCCGGTCCTTAAGCAACTTAACGAACCCCGGATCGACCTTTGCCTCCAAAGTGGCCCTCTCAATCAACATGGTCCTCGAGAAGTAATGTTTAGTATAAACCTCATGAGCTCTAGGGTTCACGAATCGACGAGGAAATGGCATAGGAGCTACGGTTTTTGATTTTTTTCTAGGTTGGGTAGCCCTAGGTACAACCGGTTCTTCTTCCCGGGTAGCATCTATAGTGTCCTCAGCCCTAGACGATCCCCCACCCCGGGGAACCCTATGCATCCGTGCTAATGGCACATCCTCATCCGTCTCAGAATCCGAGGTTGGATCATCTCTTAAGGTAGCCCTAGTTTGGGTGGCTCTAAGGGGTTGCTCCCGAATACTTACACCTCGGTTAGGATCAACGAGGGTAGGATCAATCTCTTTACGCTTTTTCCCGGCCTCCCGGGCCACTTCCTTAGCATGCCTCTTCACCACTGCCTTCTTATGAACCATTATTCAAGCCTAGACTAAACCAAACAATCCCAATTCGCACAAAAGATACCCGTTTAACATCCAAAGCGGGATTTCAAAACAACCAAAACACAACCACAACCATAACCATCACCAAACAACCCATTCATCACCCATCACAACACCACATCACCATAACAGAGCAGAAAGAAACACAAAACCGAAAAAAAAAAAACGAATTAAGGTGATATTCAAGTGAACGAGCCGACCCAAAGATCGAACTCGCAAAAACGTGAATAAAAACTAGAAAAGTTGTTACTAACTTACCAAGTAGGGTGAGTAGATGCTGATTGAGATGAGAATGCGTCCAAACAACACCAATATGGCCTCCAAAATCGAATTTTTTCTCCAAAAAGTCGGATTGAGGAGGGTGCTGATTCTCCTAAAATATGGCGTGTTGGGGAATTTGGTTATGAAAATCAAAGAGAGGGGATTGATAACGGAAAAATTCACCGTTATTTTTATAACTTTTCAACCCGTTTCTGATATCATTTCGAGTATTTTTATATCAGTTCGAGTCATTAATTCCTATGTTTCATCTAAATATGTTAGTAGTAGTTATTATATAAAATATCGTATTTTTAGCGTGTTTTTTATAGTTTTTGTACCGGTTTAGTAACCGGTGTGTCGTGTCGGATTTACGTTTGGTATTTTGGTGGTTTATTGCAGAATTATAGGTTAACCAAAATCCCGAGTAACGACACGTTTTGAGGCCTAAAAGAGGTGTTTATGGGGATATAAGAGTGTGCCACAAGCTTAAAATGTCAAGTGGATCAGTGGTTCGTAGTGTCACTAACGATTTATATCTTCGACGAACCAATGGCCCATTAAAACGGCATTTTCTGAAGAGGTGGCCTTAATGAAAGTTGTAGATCTTTGATAGAGCTTTCCAACGCATTTTGAATCATGTTAATTGGAGGTCTACAACTTAAGTTATGACCAAGTGGCTAATCGATTCGTAATAGTAAAAATCCCGAAAACAACACGACATACGAATGGCTCATCAAAACGGCGTTTTCTGAAAAAGAATCCTTCATGAAAGTTGTATATCTTCAAGAAAGCTTTCCAATAGATTTTGAATCAAGTCAATCGGATTTCTACAACTCAAATGGTGGTCAAGTGGCTAATTGATTTGTATTAAGGAAAATGTCGCAAACGACACGTAATGGGAATGGCCCATCAAAACGACGTTTTCTGAAGAAGTGTCCTTCATGAAAGTTGAAGAATTTTCCGAGAGCTTAATTTTGACGTTTGAATCATAATTATTGGAGGTCTACAACTCAAGATATGAATTTTAGAAGTTTAATATATAATTATATATAAAATTCTCCATTGCATGTGCTGCATGTTACTGTAATCATTACGATGATGAGCTCGGATCGATCCGGCACAATTTCGGATCGATCCGGCCTTGATATTTTCCTATATATACAGAGGATCAGAACAGAGAACGGCTGCCCCCTTTCTTCCTCTTCTCCTTCATCTTCTTCTATTTTATTTTTATGTTTTGGGGGCCTATATGTAATATATATGTCGTTATAATGTCGGTGTAATAACCCGACTAGTTATCGTTTTAATATAATTTCATTTCTGTTTTTATTGCTTTCTTTTACTTTTATGCAATTAGTATAAATATATATATATACGTATATTATATCTATATATATATATCTATATATATATATCTATACGTATATCTATATATCTGTAGTTATCTTTTTCGTTTTGTTTTCTTTCGTTTTGTTATTTTCGTTGTTATTTTCGTTAATATGAGTAGTTAAACTCAACATAGCCGAATTATGTGAAAACGGGTAAAATCAACCCTCGGGATACGAGATAGAGTTGTGTTGTGCTTAATTAAACATTCGTATGATAAAATCATGTTTTAAACTTGTTTTGATCATTTTAATAACTTTGAATAAAATTGACAACTTTGTTCACGGTTACATCGAGCTTATAAATGTATTTTGCGGTGAGATGTGAGATATGGATATCACTAATCATAGTCCGGATTGTTAGATTGACAATCTAAGTGACATATCTGGACTATGCCTAAGTGAGATTCTTATTTTTACGAGATGTGCGAAATATGTTTTAAAATCACTAAACCATAGTCTTAATCGTTAGATTGGCAACCTAAGTGATACGTTAAAATTATGTTTTAGTGAGGTTTTTCAACGGCTTTTTATTCCGGTCAACCATGTTAGGCGAGTTAGCTCTCTAAAGGGAGGGTTAATAAACCTAGTGTGGGGGTTAAGTGAGAGTCGTTCGATCTTAACGCAAGAATAAAAAGTTGACACCCGTGAATATCTTATGAACCGAATCGGATAAAACACACTCCTTATCAAGTTTTTTCTGTGGAGAGATAACTGTTGGATCATGGCTCGGCTATGCTTTTTAATCACCTAGTTAATCTCGTTAGAATAATCTTTACTTTTTGCATTAGTTATAATCACTCAACCAACAACTTTGATCGCCTAGACTAAGTTCGACGTTCATTTTGGTACTCACAACCACATTTCTCTTGGGACGACCTCGTACTCCCCGTAGCTATCCTAGCAATCGACCTGGTACTCTGCCAGTTAGAGAGTTAGTTTACCCACAGTTGCGAGTCTTTATAAATGTATTTTTTAGTGGGTGAATTTTTCGCTCATCAAAAATTGGCGCCGTTGCCGGGGACCAATATTTTAGTGGGTGTATTTTTCTCTCATCAAAAAATTGGCGCCGTTGCCGGGGAAATGTGTGATATTGTTGTGATATCTTGTAAGTGAACCGAAGGCTTGGGCCTAGGTTTTTATTTTCTTGTTTTATTTAGATGTCGACAAAGAGCTATGGATGCTGAAGTGATATTGTCCTGAACTCGGTTTGAATACGACTTTGGTACTTAGCCTCTTCGGAGGGTGATATCTTGTAAGTCTGGCTAAAACTGGGGATTAGGGTTCTTCGGCTACCATAACTTTTTGAGGGGTCTAAATATCGTGTGTTTAAAAAAAAAAAAAAATAAATAAATAAAAAACGAAAAGAAAAAAAAAGAATTTTATTGTTTTCGTGTTGTTTTCTGAAATCTTGCAGTTTGAACTTAAATGGATCAATATTTCAATCAATACTACTCACCTGAACAAGAATACTCCTACCAACCTCAGGCACCTGAACAATGTTATCAACAACAGTTCGTGCCTCAGCCTCCATATCAACAGCAGAATAACCAAGGTTCATGGGATTATCAGTGCTCGAATGCATACCAGGACCAGAATTATGGTTATTCGAGTTATGAGCCACGATATTATGAGGGTTATCCTAACTCGGTGCTTATCGGGATTACGGTGTTCATACTCAAGACGTTGATAGCTTCAACGCATTCGACCCACGATCGATTGTCCGGAATGGCAAGAGGACTACTACTCACCTCCGATGAATCAAAGTCAATATGATCGTTTTCCCCCATGCCACAAGAAGAATTCACCGACGAGTCAAATAGAGCAACTAGAACGATTGAACCGAGATCTTGGAAGAGCGGCGTTGGACATGCGGGAGTTCAAGGAAAGTCGACTCCGCTATAAGAAATCTTCAAGACAAGGTGGGGCAATTGATGGAATTAGTGAGGTATGTGAAAGAGGCGAGAGACAAGTGCAATAGAGGTGGTTAGGGATGAAAATGTTATCACCGAAAAAGTTCGGGTTGAGAATGAGGTTGATAATTCGGTTTGCGAAGAAAAAGTGCAAGATTTGGAGATGACAGAGTTAGAGGAGCGGGAGATTGATTGGCCATCTTTAGTAAAGCCACTGGGAGAGTTGGTAATAGTAGATATGTTGGTCCCGGATTACTATCCACTCTATGAGGATAAATTTTCTGCGGTCCAGTTTGTATACTCCCCAATGGATGAGCTTTATGGTAATTTTCAAAAGAAGATGGGTCGACAGGCTGATAAAAGAAGGTTCGACGGCTGGGAGGAGGTAGCATCGAGAGCCAAACGAGGTACGTTTCTAGACAATTTAATTTCGATGGTTCTCGCTTTGTTAATTTTTCTTAAGCTATTGATCTTCTTGAGTTCGGATTTTGGTTGATTGAGTCCGTTTAGAGTCAACCTGTCGAGCAAACGACGTTAAACAAAAGCGCTACCGGGAGGCAGCCCGATAATAATAATAATTTGAATAAGACTAGTCTTAATGAAATGTAGAATCGTATGAAAGATGAACACAAATCACAACCAAGTCTCGGGATGAATGTTTGAATGTCATTTAAAGGGAACGATTAGGTGGTTATCCGAAAATCCCGAGGTAGAATACAAAGAAAACATTCAAATGCATCATTTCTTGGACTTAGGTTGTTGAACCCTGAGGATCCGGGTATAAAAGACTCAATACTCTTTCACACATTTCATTTTATGATCTAGTCTCGTTTCAAATTTCGGTCGTTGTAGTATAGTGGTGAGTATTCCCACCTTAATAAACCGTGTGACGTGTGTAATAAAAAATGAATCTAGGAATAGCCGACTTGACTATGATATATGCTCATGTGATACGTATATGCTTAGATGTTCGTGCTTTACCCGTGTGGGTTATTTTTCCATCTAAAGTCGTTATGCGATGTGCTATATATTGCCTATCGAATTTTTTCGACGTGACAATGCCATTATCTTATTATTCCCATATCCCTATTGCATATTTTGGCACGAGGACCATGTCCCGTGTTTGCTTTGTTTTGGTTGTTTTTGTATAGGGATTCGGGATGTGCTTTCTCGTCGTTACGGGATTCGGTAGCACTTTTCTGCCAGGTTTATAAGCTAAGTCTTCCTCTCTATCTCATTCACTATGTTTTAAAGGATAATGCAAGTTCGTAAGTGGGGGGTAGAGTCGTGATTGGTTTAGAAATGGCATTAAAGGTTAAATCCCTTAGTTTTTGATTTTTCGAACATTATTTAGTTGATTAAAATGAATTGTATAAGGTATATATTTCATGGATTTGAAGATGTAATGATCAATTTGATATGTATAACTAATTTGAACCATAAGTGCATTTTAACCCCAAATTTATTTGTGTAACATGAATTCCTTCACGTAAGCCTTTGATATTGAAGCGAAAATTTTAAACTCGTATCCATTCGGTATCTAGTGATTATCCTGAGAGACTTGCGTAACTTAGTACCTAAATTTTGAACGTGTTGTGAATATCTCGAAGGTTTGAATGTGATAGGAAGAATATCAAAATAAGATAAACTATATGTCGGTTGTAGCTGCCAATGATTTGAGTGCGGTAGGCGTTATCCCGAAACGTCCTATATCACTATGAGGTTTAAAAGCTCCCGATTGCCTGATGATTGTAGTCTAGCTAGGGTGTTATCACGAAACATCCTATTGCTAGGAATGAGGGCATATACTATACATGTGGAATAAAAAAAAAGAGTTAGATAGGTATTAATGTATTCGATCTCACCTCATGACGCTTGCAAGATAGTCGATTTTGGCAATGAGTTCGGATATGTTAGTATTCTATGAAAAGAAAAAAAGAAAAAAAAAATAGAAAAGAAAAGAAAAAGTTGGTTGAAAACTTAGTTATCTTCTGACTATCCCCAGTATAAACTAAATGATATGCTTTAGGGATTATCCTAATAAGTACACGGGAGGACTTTGTGTGGAACTGTTACTGCCTATACCTAGGAAAGTTATTAGGACTGTCTGAATGGATATTTGTGCGTTTGCTTGAATTATTCAAGAGAGGATAGTGGAAATTGAAAAGGCTTGTCACACACTCACTCTGTTATACATTTATATTGCGGTTAACGTGTAGTTATGATTCGAATGGTTGCATCATCTGATTGTCATTCATATCTTATCTTCAGGAATTTTTCCTCATTCATTTTATTTTATCGCTTATTTTGTTCGAGGACGACCAAAAGCTAAGTGGGGGGTTGTGATAACGGAAAAATTCACCGTTATTTTTATAACTTTTCAACCCGTTTCTGATATCATTTCGAGTATTTTTATATCAGTTCGAGTCATTAATTCCTATGTTTCATCTAAATATGTTAGTAGTAGTTATTATATAAAATATCGTATTTTTAGCGTGTTTTTTTATAGTTTTTGTACCGGTTTAGTAACCGGTGTGTCGTGTCGGATTTACGTTTGGTATTTTGGTGGTTTATTGCAGAATTATAGGTTAACCAAAATCCCGAGTAACGACACGTTTTGAGGCCTAAAAGAGGTGTTTATGGGGATATAAGAGTGTGCCACAAGCTTAAAATGTCAAGTGGATCAGTGGTTCGTAGTGTCACTAACGATTTATATCTTCGACGAACCAATGGCCCATTAAAACGGCATTTTCTGAAGAGGTGGCTTTAATGAAAGTTGTAGATCTTTGATAGAGCTTTCCAACGCATTTTGAATCATGTTAATTGGAGGTCTACAACTTAAGTTATGACCAAGTGGCTAATCGATTCGTAATAGTAAAAATCCCGAAAACGACACGACATACGAATGGCTCATCAAAACGGCGTTTTCTGAAAAAGAATCCTTCATGAAAGTTGTATATCTTCAAGAAAGCTTTCCAATAGATTTTGAATCAAGTCAATCGGATTTCTACAACTCAAATGGTGGTCAAGTGGCTAATTGATTTGTATTAAGGAAAATGTCGCAAACGACACGTAATGGGAATGGCCCATCAAAACGACGTTTTACGAAGAAGTGTCCTTCATGAAAGTTGAAGAATTTTCCGAGAGCTTAATTTTGACGTTTGAATCATAATTATTGGAGGTCTACAACTCAAGATATGAATTTTAGAAGTTTAATATATAATTATATATAAAATTCTCCGCTGCATGTGCTGCATGTTACTGTAATCATTACTGATGATGAGCTCGGATCGATCCGGCACAATTTCGGATCGATCCGGCCTTGATATTTTCCTATATATACAGAGGATCAGAACAGAGAACGGCTGCCCCCTTTCTTCCTCTTCTCCTTCATCTTCTTCTATTTTATTTTTATGTTTTGGGGGCCTATATGTAATATATATGTCGTTATAATGTCGGTGTAATAACCCGACTAGTTATCGTTTTAATATAATTTCATTTCGTTTTTATTGCTTTCTTTTACTTTTATGCAATTAGTATAAATATATATATATACGTATATTATATCTATATATATATATCTATATATATATCTATACGTATATCTATATATACGTAGTTATCTTTTTCGTTTTGTTTTCTTTCGTTTTGTTATTTTCGTTGTTATTTTCGTTAATATGAGTAGTTAAACTCAACATAGCCGAATTATGTGAAAACGGGTAAAATCAACCCTCGGGATACGAGATAGAGTTGTGTTGTGCTTAATTAAACATTCGTATGATAAAATCATGTTTTAAACTTGTTTTGATCATTTTAATAACTTTGAATAAAATTGACAACTTTGTTCACGGTTACATCGAGCTTATAAATGTATTTTGCGGTGAGATGTGAGATATGGATATCACTAATCATAGTCCGGATTGTTAGATTGACAATCTAAGTGACATATCTGGACTATGCCTAAGTGAGATTCTTATTTTTACGAGATGTGCGAAATATGTTTTAAAATCACTAAACCATAGTCTTAATCGTTAGATTGGCAACCTAAGTGATACGTTAAAATTATGTTTTAGTGAGGTTTTTCAACGGCTTTTTATTCCGGTCAACCATGTTAGGCGAGTTAGCTCTCTAAAGGGAGGGTTAATAAACCTAGTGTGGGGGTTAAGTGAGAGCTGTTCAGATCTTAACGCAAGAATAAAAAGTTGACACCCGTGAATATCTTATGAACCGAATCAGATAAAACACACTCCTTATCAAGTTTTTCCTGTGGAGAGATAACCTGTTGGATCATGGCTCGGCTATGCTTTTTAATCACCTAGTTAATCTCGTTAGAATAATCTTTACTTTTTGCATTAGTTATAATCACTCAACCAACAACTTTGATCGCCTAGACTAAGTTCGACGTTCATTTTGGTACTCACAACCACATTTCTCTTGGGACGACCTCGTACTCCTGTAGCTATCCTAGCAATCGACCTGGTACTCTGCCAGTTAGAGAGTTAGTTTACCCACAGTTGCGAGTCTTTATAAATGTATTTTTTAGTGGGTGAATTTTTCGCTCATCAAAAATTGGCGCCGTTGCCGGGGACCAATATTTTAGTGGGTGTATTTTTCTCTCATCAGGGATCAAATGCGGCCTATAGCACTTTGAATCGCTCGAAATGGTTTAGAATTGAAGATTTTAGGGCAAAAGGAGGGAGGAGAACCGTTTTTGCGTATGAAAATTCTGAAAAGTAAGGGTTCATCGAAGGAGGGGGTATATATAGACAGAGGTTGGACGCTCGTCCAACACAGCGGACGGGCGTCCACTGGGAAACTAGATGAACTGGACGGGCGTCCAGTTCATTAGACGCTCGTCCAAGAGTTTAAATCACATACAGGATTTGAGGGAATAAAGCAGACGGGCGTCCAGGCTCAGTGGACGCTCGTCCAAAAATTAGTCAAGGTGGACGGGCGTCCAGACTTATGGACGGGCGTCCAAGCAGGAAAAGTGCAAAAATTATAAAATTTCCATACAACTCAAATTCAAAAGTGCACTTTATTATTAAACTTAAATAAAACTTCAAAAATACAAATTCAAATCAAACAAAGTACATAAAATTACTAGGAAATAAATAAAAACAAATAGAAAAACAGTGGGTTGCCTCCCACCAAGCGCTTTTGTTTTACGTCGTTTGCTCGACGAAACAACCTAACCACGCTAGTCCTCGTAAATTTCCGACCAATCCACAACTCGGATAAGACGGCGGAGCATGTCAATTGCCGGAGGAAAATCATATTCATCTTGCAAACCCCAATCCTCACCAGCTACATCAACACCTCGAAAATGCTCAGCTTGCAGCACTAGCGCTAAATCTGTCAGCATCGGGTCATTTAGGATTGTGTATGGACGTCCTAGAGCTGCCTGTAACTCCTCAGTAGTGAAGTCTCCACCTCCCGAACAGCGGGGAACGATAAGAACATAGGTGACTGTCTTGACGCGGGTACTAATGTCAAAATCTACGTGCAAAACAATGGTTCCTCCCGGTCCGTCATCTACAGTGATTAGTGGGATCTTCCTAAGGAAAGGTAACTCCTCTGGCTGAACACCGAAATCCATCTCTAGAAAGCACAACTAACTGACAGATAAAAACAAAAAACTTAATAAGGCTAATACTTAATAAACTAAACTTAACTACTAAAGCTACAAAAGCATAAAACAAAAACAACTAAAAGAACGATATCTAGGTTGCCCCCTAGTGGCGCTTTTGGTTAATGTCGTTAGCTCGACACCGTTTAAAGCTCAGCCTGGATCAGGCCATTTGACTTTTCTGCCAGCCACTACCTCGTGTAAGCTCGATCGCAGTGTGGTCGCGCGAAACAGCACTTAACACATGGGGTGAAATCTTTAACAGCTTTCCAAATACGCTTAAACCTCCCCATGGTTGACTTCTTCCTCTTCTGATTCTTCTGATGACTTTTCAGTTGACGCTCCTTCCAATACTCTTCCATATCCCAACTACCAGCTAGAACTTCTTCAGATTGACCATTACCGTCATCCTCTGAAAATAGGTCGGGTGAAAACACGTCAAATTCATCGACTTGCATAGCACCACACCCGAGGATATCGAGGCAACGAACAGTCAAAGGCTTTTCTTTAGGTTCACCAATGTAGTGCTTGCACCTCTGACCGTTCACTCGAAACGGTTTACCGCTATAACCGTTAAGTTCTAGAACGCCTCCAGGAATGATTTGGAGAATCTCGAAGGGGCCGGACCAACGTGTCCTCAACTTTCCAGGAAACAAATGTAACCTAGAATTGTATAGAAGAACTTGTTCGCCGACTTGAAATTCTCTCTTCTTAATCTTAGCATCGTGGAGTAGCTTCATCTTATCTTTACTAATCCGGCACTTTCATAGGCTGGAGTCCGAATTCGTCTAACTCATGTAATCGCTTGCTTTGCAAGTCGATGTTTTCCACAAGATTGGGAATCAAAGTTCGAAACTTTGTAGCCCAATAAGCTCTATGCTCTAACTCGACAGGCAGATGACATGGCTTTCCATAGACCATTTGATATGGAGATGTACCCATAGGGGTTTTATAGGTAGTTCTGTATGCCCAAAGTACATCGTCCAACTTCAAACTCCAGTCTTTTCTGTGACTATTTACCGTCTTCTCCAGGATTTTCTTGATGCTTTGGTTGCTCCTTTCAACCTGACCACTAGTCATCGGATGATATGGAGTGCCTGTCTTATGACGAACACCGTACTTTTCAAGCACTTTCTCCAGAGGTCGGTTGCAGAAATGCGTCCCTTCATCACTGATCAAGGCACGTGGACATCCAAACCTCACAAAGATATTTTTCTTTAAGAATTTCATGACCGTCTTATGATCATTGTGAGGAGTGGCTTGAGCCTCCACCCATTTAGACACGTAGTCTACGCAGACTAAGATGTATTTGTTACCGCAAGATGATGGGAATGGTCCTATAAAATCGATACCCCATACATCAAAGACCTCGCATTCTAGGATGGGTTTCAAAGGCATGTCAAAACGCCTTGTCAGAGTACCGGTTCTTTGGCACCTATCACAAGCTTTACAGAAAGCTTCTGTATCTTTAAAGATCGTAGGCCAATAGAAACCGGATTGGAAGATCTTAGCAACGGTTTTCCACGGACCAAAGTGACCTCCAGTGGGTCCACTGTGGCATTGCTCAATAATATCGCGCTGCTCAGATTCTGGAACACATCTCCTAAGAAAACCATCTTTGCAGATTTTAAAAAGATAAGGTTCATCCCAAACGAAAGATTTCAAATCAGAGAAGAACTTTTTCTTCTCCTGATAAGACAATTCTGGATCGAGATATCGGGCATGAAGGTAGTTTACAATGGAGGAATACCATGGAACATCGGGAGGACAACCGTCTATCAACATGATGTTCTCTAGAGGAAAGTAGAGGTCTATATCATCTGGGTCATCCTTTTCCTCACTTAGCATCCTTGAAACGTGATCAGTCACTATGTTTTCACTGCCTTTTTTGTCCTTTATTTGAACGTCAAACTCTTGTAGGGTCAATATCCAACGTAGTAGGCGCGGTTTGGCCTCTTTCTTAGTCATCAGATACCGCAAAGCAGCGTGATCAGTCCACACGATCACTTGAGCTCCTAACAAGTAACTACGAAACTTGTCCATAGCAAAAACTACGGCCAGTAGTTCCTTTTCAGTAGTTGTATAGTTAACTTGAGAGGGGTTCAATGTGTGACTGGCGTAATAGATAGGCTGGAACTTCCCCTTGATCTTTTGTCCTAGAACAACACCAACAACATAGTTTGATGCGTCGCACATAAGCTCAAAAGGTAGGTTCCAGTCAGGCGATATAAGAATTGGAGCAGATATTAAACGATCCTTAAGCTCCTCAAACGCTTGCTTGCGGCTCTCATCAAAATTGAACTCAACGTCTTCCTTTAGTAAAGTGGACAGGGGCTTGGCTATCTTGGAGAAGTCTTGAATGAACCTTCTGTAAAAACCGATATGTCCAAGAAAGCCTCTCACTTCTCGCACATTCTTGGGATAGCTCATCTTCTCGATAGCTTCCACTTTTGCCATGTCAACTTCTATACCTTTGGCGGAGATTTTGTGGCCAAGAACTATTCCCTCGTCTACCATGAAATGGCATTTTTCCCAATTGAGTACTAAGTTCTTTTCCACACATCTGGATAACATTTGATCAAGGTTGTCAAGACAATCATCAAAAGACTGACCAAAGACCGAAAAATCGTCCATAAAAATCTCCATACACTTTTCTACAAGCCCGTCAAAGATAGCTAGCATACATCGCTGAAATGTAGCTGGGGCATTGCAGAGACCAAATGGAATTCGCCTGTAAGCGAATGTACCATATGGGCAGGTGAAGGTGGTCTTTTCTTGGTCAGCTGGATCAATGGGTATCTGGAAGTATCCTGAATATCCATCTAGGAAACAGTAGAATGCGTGTCCCGCCAGACGCTCAAGCATCTGGTCAATGAATGGAAGGGGAAAGTGATCTTTCATGGTTACCTCATTGAGCTTTCGATAATCGATGCAGACTCTGTAACCAGTGACAAGTTTCAATGCTATTTCCTCTCCCTTCTCATTCTTCTCAATCGTAATTCCACCTTTCTTGGGAACTACTTGAGTCGGGGAAACCCATTCACTATCCGCGATGGCATAAATGATTCCCATGTCCAGAAGTTTGATGATTTCTTTTTTAACGACTTCTTGCATATGAGGGTTGAGCCTCCTTTGGGGTTGTCTAACACATTTCGCACCCTCATTCGTCTTGATCTTATGCATGCAGATGTCAGGAGATATTCCTCTGATATCTCCTACTTGCCAACCAAAAGCTTTTTCATTACGTTTCAAGACGTTGATCAATTTCATCTCCTCTATACGAGAAAGCTTGGCAGATATAATCAATGGAAGCTTGTCACCTTCTCTTAAAAACACATACTTTAGATGTTTAGGCAACGGCTTCAACACCAAATCTGCAGGGGGGTCTTCTAAACTCGACTTGAGATCTCCACTTGTCAATTCAATATCACTGAGTTTACTCTGTGGTCCCACTGCCAAAGCTTCTCCTTCCAACAATTCTTCCTCAAAATCAGCTGCTAATTGATCTAGATTTACCACACCATGAGTATTTAGATTATCAACCAATCGCTCATATTCGGCTTCTACTGACCATGACTTGCTTATCCATATAATCGGTGAAATCGTCCGTCATATAATCAATGGAAAAGCCGGTTGGAGGGCCGAGAGGGTACTTGAATGGACTTTAAGACATTGTAACTCACCTCTTGATCACCAACTCGGATAGTCACTTGCCCACCATCGCAATCGATGAGGGCTCTAGCTGTAGATAAGAAAGGTCTTCCAAGAATCAGGGGGACGTTTTCATCTTTCTCCATATCTAAAACATACCAATCGACTGGAAAGGTAAATCTATCAATCTGAACCAAAACGTCTTTCAAGATCCCTGAAGCTTTCTTAGAAGATCTATCAGCGAATTGTAAACTCATAGTAGTGGGTTCTAGAAGGCTTTGTAAACCGAGCTGTTTGCAAACAGACATTGGCATAAGACTTATGGAGGCACCTAGATCAGACAAAGAATTAGGGAAGACCAGACCTCCCATTAATACTGTAAGTACGAACTCGCCAGGGTCACCTCTTTTAATTGGTAAGTCTTCATAATTAATCATGGAGCAATCCTCACCAATTTGTCTTTCCATGCCTGCTAACTTCTTTTTTGAAGATACAACATCCTTGATGAATTTTGTATACTTAGGCATCTCAACCAAGACATCTGATAATGGAAGATTTACCCGAGTATTTTTCAAAAGGTTCAGCACCTTCTCGTACTTTTTGTCCTCAATCAAGGGAATGCTGCTCTTTCTCGGTGGAAATGGAAGCTTCTTAAGGTCACTATCAGAAAAGACTTTCTTTGAGGATGCACTTACAGCTTTATCTTCCAGATCTTTCCATCTAACAGCTTTTTCAGATTTTCTATTAGTCAGGGGATCAGCCTCCCGACTTTCGCTTGCTTTTTCAGTCCTCAGGGGATCAGCCACTCGAGGATCACCAACTTCTTCACCTCTCAGGGGATCAGCCACCGAGTTTTCTCTTGCGGTTGAGGGGAGTGTAGGTGCTCGGCTTCCCCTCCTGCCTTATCAATGGCAGGAGGGGCTAGTGGTTTCCCTGATGGGAAGGACCACTAACTTGAGTACCGCTTCTCAGATTCATTGCACTGGCCTCTTCTTTACCGTATTGAATTGATGGCACGAGGTCAGTACATGGGCCTTTGTTCAAGTCAGCTTGAGCAACTTGACCACCCTTTGGATTCTTCTCGGTGGCCGGGTGCGCCCGGGGTCTAGAAGCTAACTGTTCAGCCAGTTGCCCAATTTGTCTCTCGAGATTTTTCATTGATCTACTTTGCGCCTCCAATTTAGCTTCAAGATTAGTAGATTGGGAGGGGCCTTGAGAGTTTTGGAAATTTGGAGAATAGGACTGGCTGGGCCGACTTTGGACTGCAGAATTAGAATTGGAAGGCCAATTCTGATTGAACCTTTGAGTGGGATTGGAAAAATTTGAGTTTTGATTCTGATTAAAACCATGGTTTCTATTGAAATTTTGATTCGAATTAAAATTCGAATTAGGATTAAAACTTGAAGATGGATTAAACCATTGGTTTTGGAAATTACTCTGGCCAGGGAACTGATTGAACCTTTGATTGTTCTGGCCATAGAATGCATTCACTTCAGCATTCTGACCGTTCATAGGACAGAATCTAGAAGTGTGCCCCACCTCGTCACAATTCTGACATGTGACTTGATTGTACTGTCCATAATCATGAACAGCATTCACTTGATAAGGTGCAGGGGGATTAAATTGACACTGGCCATTCATATGGCCAGTCTGACAGCAGTTTTCACAGTATAGAACCTGAGGGTTCTGTGGAAAAGAAGAAGTTTGATTTATCGGATTTGGAACTTGAGATGTTGCCATCTGCTTCTGCAGCATGGCGATCAAACTTTGCAAATTGACTTCCTCAACCTTGGGAGGAGGAGGTGCTTGGATTGCTTGATAAGAGGGGGCATAGTTATACTTTGCAATGTCCTCAAACAATGCCCATCCCTCTTCAGGTGTTTTCTTCAGAAATGCCCCACCGGAAGAACTATTGACCATGCCTTTGGTGAGCTCCGTCAATCCACTGAAGAATGTATTGACTTGCCTTTCCAGTGGCAAGCCATGGTGGGGACACTTTCTAAGAAGAGACTTGAATCTCTTCCAACATTCGAAGAAAGATTCATTCTCTTTCTGATAGAAAGTGAATATTTCATTTAAACACTGGGCCGTCTTCGAAGGTGGAAAATATTGACTCAAGAACTCCTTTTCGAGTTCGGCCCAGGTGGTGATGGATTCAGAGGGGAGAGAGGTGTACCACTCTTTAGCCTCTCCCTTCAGAGAAAATGGAAAAAGTTTCAGCTTTATCGCATCCTCACTTACTCCTTGGATGCGTGTCGTGCCGCATATCTCTAAGAATGTATGTAAGTGGGTGTGCGGATTCTCTGACCGATAGCCATGAAAAATTGATGCATGCTGCATCATCTGGATAAGTCCTGGCTTTAGCTCAAAGGTTTGTGCAGTAATGGCTGGGATAACAATAGCCGGGTTGACTTTGACTTCGCCTGGCATGGCGTAGTCTGCCAACGTACGTCTATTATTAGCGGCCATTATCACAAAATCAGTGATTTCCTTTGCTAATTGATCTTCAAGATCTTGCTCGGCTCTGTCTGCCAGAACCGCAGAACGGAAAATCCGCCTGTTTGGCCGGACTACGGTTCGCTCGGGGTCAGGGGTGTATAATAACGGTCCCTTTTGACACCGAGTTTGCATAAACCGGACCAAAAACAAGTGAAACGAAGCCTAAAAACTAGAAATTAAAAGTCTAAACTAAAAATTAAAAACCTAAAGAAAAGAAAGGGAAAGAAGAAAAAGAAACAAAATTATTGAAGAAAAAGGGGACCGGACGGACGTCCAGTTGGAATTTGGACTGGACGGGCGTTTAGTGGTCCAAACGCTCGTCTAAAAGGCAGAATACTTGAACGGGGGTCCAAATCTTATGGACGCTCGTCTAAGTGAATAAATTGAACAGAATTGATAATTTTCCAGCGGACGGGCGTCCAAGATCCCAGACGCCCGTTTGGTATCGGGAAAATAAGAACAGAATCATAAAATTTGCAGGAAAGAAAAGAAGATAAGACAGAAAGACAGAAAAAAACAGAAAGAAAGACGATCTAATCTCAAAGGAAACTACTAAGGGAAGTTCTTAAACCCTAACTAAAACCCTAATTAACTAATTACCTAAACGTTTATCAACTAAAAACAGGAATTTAAAACGAAATAAAAACAGGAAAAACAAAAACAAACAGAAAAACGAAGAACAAAAACTAGACAACCGTCCGGGTCCCCGGCAACGGAGCCAAAAACTTGTCACGGATTTTATCAACACAAAACAAACAAGTAATAATCCGGTTAACCTCAAGTATAAGGATCGTAGTAATAGTGGTTAATGCCGGGTCGATCTTACGGGGAACTAAACAATTGTGATTCTAGTTTTTGTCTAACCTAAGCTATGTCACGAAACTAATCTAAACAGCGAAGAAAACAAGACAGAACAGAAAATAAAACTAGACAGAGGATATAATCCAAAGCTAGGAAGAATACGGGTTGCGAACCTTTAACTAAACTAATCTAAGATGCAAATAAAAGTAAACTAACTAAACAAATTCAGGTTTTTAAGGATTTAAATCAAGTGTGTAACGAGCAAACGAGGATTGATCCACCTATCCAACAAGCATTGATTTCCTATCTCGATTATATTGCGGTTTTTATCTAAGTTGTGATTCACCTTATCTAAATATGAACCCTAATTCCTTAGAAAGTTCATCTATTAATCTATTATCTTCCAATGCAAGATTAACGCGTTTTCTAATCAAAGGTGTAAACTTTATGTTTATAATCTAGCAATTAACCTATTAACTTCCGTTATGATAGATTCAAATTACTATTCCTATTCATGGTGATCTAGGTTTATTAAGATTTCCATCAACAATAAACAATCAACACATGCATATCTTCCGATGTAAAAGCAATTAAACATAATAAACATGAATAAGAAACAACCTTTAATAAAAACTCACAGTATAATCGATGAAAACGAAATCAACAATTGTTGGACGGCTTCACAATACTCGTTTGATGAAGCTTTTAGCTTCTGAACATCCTCAGCAACTCAAATTTGCAGAAACAGTGCATAAAAAGTAACTAGTTTAATCTAAACTAAAGTGCATAAAAACTGGAATAAAAGGAAGAAAAACGCAGCCTAAAGCCGCCCCTAGGTTTAGGGTTTTGAATAATGAGTGTATGGTATGTTTAGGGTTGAGAAACAGCCGCCTATATATAGATTCTAAGTCGGTTCAGCAAAGTCGGCTACCGGACGCCCGTCTGGATCCTTGAACGCCCGTCCACTCTTCAATAGAACTTCGAATCGGGCCGAGTCATGACCAGACGCTCGTCCATACAGCGTCCACTCCTGCGTCCAAACTTTCTGAATCAAAGATATCATCCTGGACGCTCGTTCACTTCAGGAGACGCCCGTCCACTGGACGGGACCTGGACGCCAGTTTGATATGGTTGAATTTCGATTTATTGATCTTAATCTCTTTTCTTCTTGTCAATTCCTTCATTATCTCTTTTATCATCATATATTTCGACTCTTATCTCTTTTTGATCATCATTTGAGCATCAAGTACGTACCTATAACACATTAAAACATCGCAAAATGTAATGTCGTTCAAATAATCGTAAAAACACAATTAAAACACATAAATCAACCTATTTTGCGATTAACTCATTTAAAATATCATTTACTCAATAAATCCATTAAACACTCGTTTCTTATTCAAATTCATACAAATACGAGGGAAATTATCATAAAATATAGCGTTATAAATCGTATAAGATCACCCTTAACATATATATATATATATACTAGTAATTAATAAAAAGAATTTTCATCCGGCCGCTGCAATGACTGAATCCAATTTTAAGCACAAACCTGTGGTGGAACCATTTTTTTAAGGATCGTTCGTACTTTACTTTTCACGAAGTCTAAAATATTAAGTGTGAGTGATATGTAATTTTTTTTACTAACAAGGTCCATGCATGAACCCTAATTAAGTACACGTAGCTCCGCCCTTGTACCAAACTACACAGAAACAGACCTACACTTAAGGTGGGGTGGTCTTGAAAAAATAATAAAATTATTATTGTATTAGTATTGGTGTTAATATTAACATGTAACGTGTCTTTTTGTTTAATTAAATACTATCTATCCTAGTGGTTTAAGAACAAACCTAGTCTCAACATTATTTTTTTGTAATTTATATACCAATACCATCTTGGATTTTTTTTTTAGCTTTGCAGTTTATATACCAAGGCTAGAGCTGGACAAAAATCCCTTAAAACCCGACCGACCCGGTTCACATCCTTCTCCCAACCCGATTTTCCCCGAACCGTATTTTTCCCGACCCGATTTTGTCGGGTTTTCTCCCTTCCCGAACAAGGACGAGTATATCCGGGTCATAATGTTTGAATCCCGACGGGTTCCGATCCCGACCCGACCAAATCAATTGTTTTTTTATATATTTATTTATTATTTTTCCAAAAATAATTATTTATTGTTTATTTATGTATTGATACACACAAACTGCAAAAATGTAAAAAAAAAATTGCTTGATTCTTGTCTATAAATTTCCTTAATTTGTGGCAGTGAATCAATCAAGTGATACTATGCATATTTTTTAAGTTGGAGGTTGCGAATTCATAATAAAAAACGCTACTTTGGTTTTAGTCTAATTTTGAATCATTAATAATATGTTGGTGTGTCGGTGACTATATATATGATAATAAAGTCGTACGGTCACCATTGGATTTATGTGTATTTAAACACATCATGCGCTTTCAAGCATGGGTCCGGTAACATCATGCGCTTTCAAGCCTCTATCACCACACGGCAACCTCGATCAATTTCTGGAAATAGAATGATTTGCTTAGTTTGAGTTCGTAAGTATTCTGATTTCGAATGAAAACAATCCGAGCAATTTCCATAACTATTTCTTAATTAAGGTTTCTAAAGTGGTTAGAATTGATTTCCAGGCATGCGACACATATATAAGGTGATTTTTAAATAGTGCATATGATGATGTTTTAGAATACTTATA
Organism: Gentiana straminea; assembly: GCA_036785695.1. Classification (NCBI taxonomy): domain Eukaryota; kingdom Viridiplantae; phylum Streptophyta; class Magnoliopsida; order Gentianales; family Gentianaceae; genus Gentiana; species Gentiana straminea. The sequence goes on from JAVUPR010000366.1 coordinate 2,970,519, forward strand.
ATGTTTTTAATAGGATGTGACTAATTACTCAAATTTCCACCAATATACATGCTTCGCCTAAATCTGGTAAGGTATCCTTTTCATCTAAATAATCTCATGTACAAATTGAATCATTTGTTCCCTTCAATTGGCTTCTCTCTCTCCTTTTTTTTTTTTTTTTTTTTTTTTTTTTTTTTTTTTTTGGAAGGGTCAATTGGCTATTTTGTTGAAGAATATTCATTGATTGATCATTATTTACATGTCATTTTCATGTTTACTTTTAGAAGATACTATTGGTGAAACAGGTATGACATGTCTATTAATTGAATTGTACGACTAAAATTGTCTTATCCCAATCATACAACTCATGCAATGTTGAAAATGATCAAAAACTGTAAAACATAAAGAATGTTCTTGCGAAGAAGATGAAGAAATTTAAAAACAAGAAAGGCGGGAAAAGAAATGAAGAATCATTATCATTGATTTTGATCGAATTAAACAGACTTGGAACTTCTGGATTACAATTGGAAGTATATATAGACTATCTAGCTATCTAACTAACAACCAAGTTGGTTACAACCGCCTAATTGATTGCTAACAAACTCAACCGTCATTTGTACTTAAGTGTTCGACCAAAGTCCCGAGAGAAGATGAACACATGTTCGAAAACCATCACCGTTAATTGCACTCTTACTTGAACTTCAACATCCCCCCTCAAGCTGTAGTTAGGATAAATACAGCTTGCCATCAGTCTGTTAATTGCACTCTTACTTGAACTTCAACATCCCCCCTCAAGCTGTAGTTAGGATAAATACAGCTTGCCATCAGCCTGTTAATTACACTCTTACTTGACTTGTTGTGTTGGTGATGGGGCATAGATGTCTTTAGTAGGATATCTAGGCCACGATCGGGTAAGAACCGATTTTTCAATGACCTTGGTAAGAATATCGGCTAGATTATCTTCTCGTTCTAACCGGCATAGGAATCGGGACCTTTTGTTGATACTTCTCTCTCACAAAATGACAATCAATCTCAATATGTTTAGTTCTTTCATGAAAAACCGGATTCTCTACAATGTAGGTTGCACTTTGATTGTCACAAAACAGAGGAACCTGGCCGAGAATGTTGTATCCGGAAATCGAAAGGAGATACAATAACCACCGGATTTCACATGCCGTTAAAGCCATTGCTCTATATTCACTTTCCGAGCTACTTCTACTAACTGTTGTCTGTTTCTTACTCTTCCATGAGACCAAGGATTCACCAAGAAAAACAGTGTAACCACTGATTGACCTCCTGGTCTTTGTACAACCAGCCCAATCTGAGTCACTATAGGCTCTTAAGAGAGGTGTACCATTGGAGGGAAAAAACAATCCTTGTCCTGGTGCTGCTTTAAGGAATCTTAAAAGCTTATGAGCAGCAGCTAGATGATTCTCAGTAGGTTTATCCAAAAACTGACTCAACTGCTGGACTGAATATGCAATGTCAGGCCTAGTGTTGCTAAGATATAGAAGTTTGCCAACCAAACTTCTGTAATAAGTGTTATCTTTAAGATGTGGAGAATCTGATGCTTCTAATTTGATTTTAGAATCCATAGGTGTACTTGAAGGCTTAGCCCCTAAATATCCAAATTCTTGAAGAAGATCCAAACAATATTTCCTTTGATTCATCGAATTCCGCATTCGACCTTGCAATCTCATAGCCTAGAAAATATCCGAGCCGGCCCAAATCTTTGATTGTGAATGCTTGATGCGGCAAGTCTTTAAGTATCCGAATCCGTTGCAAATCGGGACTAGCCACCACTATATCATCCACATAGACAAGGAAAGCAATGAAAGTAGGTCCTTGTCCCCTAGTAAATAAACAGGTATCATGCTTGGATTGGATGTACCCTGCTTGTATAAGAGCTTCAGTTAACTTGGCATTCCATTGTCTACTTGCTTGTCTCAATCCATATAAAGATTTGACCAATTTACACACTTGATTCTTGCTTGAAATAGGAAGGCCTGGTGGTGGTCTCATATAGACCTCCTCATCTAAATCTCCATGTAAAAAGGCTGTGTTAACATCCATTTGATGCAAATGCCATTTGTTCAAAGAGGCCAAACTAAGAAACAAATCGATTGTAGATAACTTTGCAATTTGGAGAAAAGGTGTCTAAAAAATCTATTCCTTCGGTTTGTGTATATCCTTTGGCTACCAATCTTGCTTTATATCTATCAATGATGCCATCTCGCTTTCCTTTTGATCTTGTATACCCATTTGCAGCCAATTGGCTTTTTCCTGGAGGTAAATCAACCAATTTCCAAGTGTTGGTCTTGTGCGGTAGCCGATAATTCCTCTTGCATTGCTTTACGCCAATTTTCATGTTTGGCAGCTTCTGTATAATTTGTAGGTTCTTGCTCAGCACCTAGGTTGCAGGAAAAAGCTTTATATGAATTAGAAAGATTGTCAAATGACAACACTTTATCAAGTGTATGAGGTGTAGTGGTAGTTGTTCCTATAACAAGTATGATAATCCCGCAAATGTGCGAGTAATCTCCTTGTCCTCATAGACCTCCTTGGATTTTGACCGGGGTTTTGTGATGGTAAATGCCGTGAGGCATCATAATCGCATCACCGCATCTCCCGTGTGTAAGAAGTCCTCGGCACTAATATCCTCACCACTTTGACTATCAGATCCTGTGTTTTCATTCACATGACCATCATAAAGCATGTCAGAATTGATATTTTGGAAATTTGGCACAGGTAATACAGACTCAGTGGTATTTGGTATTATGTTATTTAGAAGAGGAAATGAATTTTCATGAAAAACAACATCTCTGGAAGTAAGAAACTCCCTGGTTTGAAGATCTAGCAGATTAAAACCCTTGGTGTGTGGAGGATTTCCAATGTAAACACACTTTCTGCTCCTACTGTCAAACTTGCTCCTTCCTTGAGTAATTGTACTTGCATATGCTAAACAACCAAAGACTTTTAGATCATTATAGTTAGGTTGTTTCCCATACATGATAAAATGAGGTGTCTGATCTTTTAACAAAGGAGTAGGTGTAATATTAATAAGCATTGCAGCATGTTTAACACACAGACCCCAATAAGACATGGGAAAACCAGCTTGAAATCTAAGTGCCCTAGCCACATTTAGTAAGTGTTGATGTTTTCTTTCTACCACACCATTTTGCTGTGGTGTATGAACACAAGATGTTTCATGTATGATGCCCTTTTGTGCATAATAATCATCCATATTAAATTCTAGGCCATTATCAGTCCTAATTTTCTTTACTTGCTTACTGAATTGTGTAAAAACAGTGTTACAAAAAGTCTGTAATAAACTCCTTGTCTCAGATTTGTTTTTCATTAAATGAACCCAAAAGAATCTAGAATGATCATCAACAACAGTTAAAATGTAATATTCTCCATTATAAGTACAGAATCTGTTTGGACCCCAAATATCTACATGCAACAAATCAAAAATGTCATCAGAAACAGAATCACTATGTGGAAAACTATGTTTCTTTTGTTTTGCTAAAGGACATACAGGACATTCAGTATCTATACATGGCTTAATATCAGAATTGGACTTGTGTAAAACACTTAATCTCTCGTTTTGAAGGGTGACCAAGTCTATAATGCCATAGTAAAGAATCGGTAACATGACTAATTGACAGGTTATTGGCTGTGTGGAAAGCATAACAGTAGGATCAGCTTTTAATATGTACAGGCCCTTGACCAATTCAGCTGAACCAATCATTCTCTTCAATGCATTGTCCTGCATAATACAACCATTAGCTCCAAAAGATAAAGTATAAGCCTCATTATTAGTTAGTCTTCTGACAGACATCAAGTTGTATGTAAAATGTGGTACACAAAGAACATTATCCAGTGTCAAATCTTTATTTATTTTAACTTGTCCTATGTGTGTAACTGGTGTATGTGTGCCATTAGGTAATGTTACAGTGACACCAAAGACAGGCTTTGCATTAGACATCAAGGACAGTGAGTAAATAACATGATCAGTGGCACCTGAATCTACTATCCATTCATAGATAGTACCTGATGAAGCTGCAGTAGTATGAATGTTTGCAGTAAGAGCCACAGCTTGTCCAGGACCATCAGTGAGTTGTACATTCTTCAACATCTCCATGATAGTGTCATACTGTGACCTGGTCATTGCACTACAAAAAAACAGCAGTTTTGCGACGGCATTTTTGCGACGGACCGAATTTCCGTCGCAAATTTACGTTTGCGACGGATATTTTAATGTTTGCGACGGGACACTTGGCGGGACCGATTTTTTCACTTGGCGGGCAAATTTGCGACGGATTTTTTATCATTTTGCGACGGACCATCGAATAAAAATTTATTAAATTATTTTATTATTCTAAATTTAGATAAACTTTGCGACGGATTTTAATTTCCGTCGCAAAACGGAGTTTTGCGACGGAATTTTTATTGTTTGCGACGGAATATTTAATAAATTTTTATAACTGATTTCATTAATCTGTATGCACATGTTTGCGACGGAATTAGGTTTTGTTTGCGACGGACATTATTTTCCGTCGCAAATTGGCGGATATCAGTCGCATTTCCCCCTTTTCTTCCTCATTTCACTTCTTCATCTCCCTCTTCTCTCCCGCCGCCCCCCACCCCCACCTCCCCGCTCGAAGCTCTTCCGGCAACGCCACCTCCTCCCACCACCGCCGCGCCCACCCACGGGTATGCTCTTCCCTCCCCCTCTCCCCAGACCCGATTTCCCCCCCCCCCCCCCCCTCCCCCTCCCCCGCCGCATATGTATGTGTATTTTTTTTTTTATTTCGTTTTATATATATATATATATATGTATGTATGTATATGTATATATATATATTGTATATGTATGTATATTTTTTTTATTTCGTTTTTTATATATATATATATATGTATGTATATGTATATATATATTGTATATGTATATGTATGTATATTTTTATGTATGTATGTATATGTATATTTTATGTATGTATGTATATGTATATTTTTATGTATGTATTATATGTATATTTTTATGTATGTATGTATATGTATATGTATATGTATATATATATATGGTATATGTATATTTTTTATTTCGTTTTTTATAGGAAATTATATAGTGTATCATATGTAGTATAGATTTATAGATATATATGTGTAGTAATCATGAGTTAGAAAATGCTTACTTATGTATATTAGTTAGATAAGTTAGGAAAATGGTTAAGTATGTGCAAAGCCGGATGTTGGTTGAATTGGTTGAATTGGTGTGTTGAATTGGTTTGTTGAATGCTTAAGTATGTGCAAAGCCGGATGTTGGTTGAAAATGCTTAGTTTAGAAACCGGATGTTGGTTGAATTGGTTTGTTGAATTTGGATTGAAATGATGATAAGTATGTGCTTACATGATAAGCATAACATACATAAGGTCCTCAAAGGGTGCTTGTTCTACCCGTTTGGAAAATGGTACCTTGGGGGTACTTTGTTATCCGGCAAAGCCTCCGAATTATTTTGACGTCGAACCTTTGACCATGAATCGAAAATTTAGGTTATAGTGTTGTTAGTTTCATAGTAAGTTGAGTAAAACCCGAGTTTGCAAAAGTGTTGAGACAACCTTCAAAGACTATTGTTAGTCTCATATTTTGTATGATATGATGTGTAGGATTGAAAATGAAGAGAATAGAACGGAGTTGGATGTACGAGAGGTTGGATGCTAACAAGAAATTTAACCCGGTATTTGTGAATGGAGTGGAGGAATTCATAAAACATGCAAAGCGATTAGATTCGTTTCGGGCAAATAATGGAATGATGAAGTGTCCATGTAGTAAGTGTAAGAACACTAAATTTTCAATCGAACATGACGTGAGATTACATTTAACTAAATATGGGTTTTGCGCAAACTACTATGATTGGGTGTGTCATGGTGAAGAGTTTCCCATTCCGATCAACGTTCAGCAAGAACGGAATGTGAACCCTTATCAGGACATGGTTAATGACGCATTACGTGATAGGATTGATCACGTAAGAGAAGAATTTGTATGTGATGGAAGTAGTGTCTCCGTACTGCAAAAAAACGCAGAGGAACCTGTATGTGATGGAAGTAGTGTCTCCGTACTGCAAGCGGCTTCTAGGTTGCTCACTTTGAAATGTGATCACAACCTCTCTCACAAATGCGTTGACGGGGTTACCGGTTTGATAGGAGATATTCTTCCGAAGAATAACTTAATGACCTCGAACTTCTATCAAACCAAAAAGTTGTTAAAGGCATTAGAGCTACCCCATGAGAAAATACACGTGTGTCCCGCGGGGTGTATGTTATTTTGGGAGGAGGACGCGAATCCGGACAAGTGTCGGAAGTGTGACCTTGATCGATATAAACCGAAAACGAACGCAAGAGGTCAACGTGTGCCTAACAAAGTGATGACTTATTTCCCGATTGGACCTAGACCGCAAAGGTTGTACGCCACGAAACATATAGGCAAGGAAATGAGGTGGCACGCGGAAAACCCCGGGACAAGCGGTATAATGGCCCACCCAAGTGACGCCGAAGCTTGGAAGCATTTTGACCAAATGCACCCCGAGTTTGCTAAGGAGCCTAGAAATGTGCGGTTAGGACTTTGCACGGACGGTTTTGCACCTTTTGGTAATTTTGGGAAGAACTACTCTTGTCGGCACGGTCATGGTTACACCATACAATCTTCCGCCCTGGTTGTGCATGAAAAGACGAGTTTATATTCTTATCGGTGCTTGTACCGGGGCCGAAAAATCCGAAAGGAAACCTCGATGTTTATTTGCAACCATTGATTAAGGAGTTGAAGCAAATTTGTGGGAAACGGGGTTGTTTACTTACGATGTATCCACAAAACGAAATTTTCATATGAGGGCCGCACTAATGTGGACTATCAATGATTTTCCTGCGTATGGCATGTTATCCGGGTGGACTACGGCTGGTGTGAAAGCTTGTCCCTATTGTGGTGATGGAAACAAGTCGTTCTGGCTCAAACATAGTGGTAAATGCACTTGGTTTGATTGTCATCGGCGTTTCTCCCCGAAGACCATATTTTTCGCACCGATAAAGGTTTTTTGAAGTCCAAACAAGTATGAACACGCGACTCCACCCCGTAGATTGAGTGGTGAGGAGGTATGGGAATTTGTACAACACCTACCAAGCATCATTGATGGCTCGGATTCGACTTGAAACGGCTTAAAAACTCCAAGAATGGTTGGTGGAAAAGAAGCATTTTTTGGGATCTTCCGTATTGGAAAACATTGTCGCTTCGACATTGCCTGGATGTGATGCATATTGAGAAAAACTTCTTTGAAAAACTGATTGACACGGTTATGGACGTTAAAGGCAAGATCGCTTGTGGTCCAAAATCGCTAAAGATTTGAAAGAGCTTTGCGAAAGCGCCCCGATTGTACACTTGTTCTTGACAAGCGAGAAAAGAAAAGTGTTGTGTGAATGGGTCACCAAGTTGAAATTCACGACGGTTATGCTTCGGACCGAGTAGGTGCGTAGATCATGATGAATACATTCTACGTGGTTTGAAAAGCCATGATTGTCACGTTTTTATGGAACGTTTGTTGCCGGTTGCCCTTCGAGAATTGATTCCGAAAAATGAATGGAATGCATTGACCGAGATAAGTCAATTCTTTCGAGACTTGTGTCCGCTACCCTAAAAATAGAAGACGTGATTCGTTTAGAGAATAACATTGCTTTGAGATTATTTGCAAGTTAGAGAAGATTTTGCCTCCGGCGTTTTTTAACTCGATGGAGCATTTACCGGTACACTTGCCGTATGAGGTCGAGTTGGTGGTCCCGTGCAATATCGATGGATGTATCCATTCGAAAGGTTTTTGAATCACTTAAAACAAAAGATTGGTAACAAAGCTTTCGTAGAGGGATCAATATGCAATGCGTATTTGTTGGAAGAGATTTCAAACTTCGTTCTATGTATTACGATGATCATATTGAAACAAAAGCAAAGAATCTTCTTGTTGGTGAGACTTCGGCATCGCAATCGTTTCGCATTTACCCGAGTTATTCCGTGATCATAATGGTACAACAACTCGGGAAGTGCAAGACGAGGTTCTTGGATAATAAAGAATATGACTTTGTGCACAAGTACGTATTGGCTAAGCGCGAAATCATGAAACCGTATGAGCTGTAAGTACCTCATTACTACATATATACAATGCTTAACAGTTTTTTCTGAACAAATATACATTAACTGACAAAATGATTCATTCTTAGATTGTTCGAGCAATTTATTCGTGTTCAACAGCCTCAATTGACCTCGACAGATATTTGGAATAAACATGAACATGAATTTACCAAATGGTTTGGACAACAAGCATCATTGTTGAATGATGATTTGCTAAAAGCTTTGGCAAGTGGTCCTTCTCGTCAAGTCAAAACTTGGAAACGTTATTCGATTAATGGCTACAACTTTCGGACATTCAACCGGGCAACTGATATTGGTAAATCTTCAGTCAACAACGGAGTTTGTGTCAGTTCCACGGAAGGTGCCGACTATTATGGCACTTTAAATGAAATCATTGAGTTGGTGTATTATGGACATTCGACCGTCTACAAAGCCGTATTGTTCAAATGTGATTGGTTTGATAATTACGAACGGGGCATGAATGTGCATAAAGATTATAAGATAGTTGAAGTTCATCGTGGTAGGAAATATGGCGCTTATGATCCATTTGTTCGGCTTATCAAGTCGAGCAAGTCTACTATGCTCCATATCCAAGTTTGAAAAAAGACAAAGATCAATGGTCGGTTGTTTTCAAAACAAAGGCAAGATCGACTATCGATGCTCCCGTCGAGGAAACCGTTTTCCAAGAACAAGTGATCAATGATGTTTCCCGATTATCGATCCTCTTAACATTGTCCACCAAGATGTTGATGTCGATGTTGACTCCGATGTTGGGGATAATGACTTGGATGATGATGAGATGGAGGATTTCATTCAACAAGAAGATGGAGAGGAAGAAGAATCGGTTGATGATCTAGATACTGATGAAGAGGAGGAAGAACTCTTCCATTCTAGTAGTGATAGTGAATAATAATGTATTAAATATTTTATTTTGTCATGATAGTGAATAATAATGTATTAAACATTGTAATTTATTATTAATTAGTATAAACGCCTTTTTATTATAATTGCATTTATATTAGTATAAACGTCATTTTCTGGTGTCAAATAGATGTCGGGTAGAGGTAGAGGTAGAGGTAGAGGTAGACGCGGTAGGGGTAGTTCCCCCTCCCCCGGAGCGTCTTCCTCCTCACAGACAGCAGGTTTGGATGATGAGATACACCAGATGAACGAGGAGGATTTTGGTGTCATTGTCAATGGTGACCTTGGATTGCCAGTTTTGGATCCCGAGGGGAGATGGTAAGTTAATACATATCTTGCTTTAATTTGTTTGTATTTTTATTTATATTTTGATTAACCAAATATATTAACAACTTATTGTTTTCAATATGACAGGTTTACCGACAACTATGTCAAGAAAATGGCCAAGAACGCCATAATCGCCGGCTTCAACACTTTTGCCACCACGTGGCATAATGCCGCCCGGGAGCAACGGGATAGGTGGTGGAACGCATTTAGGGTACGTCGTTCATATAAATATAACTATATATAAATATAACTATACATATAACATATATATATATAACTATGTTGCGGGGTCATTTCGGCTTCGAGTTACGCCACGAGCGCCCGGTTAGGGAAGCTTTTGAGCGGTATGCTATCAACGGGGTCCCCGATTATATGTATCGGGCTCAAACAAACCCCCGTGCTCGGCTTTGGATGACCCCGGATATTCTCCGTCGGTTCGAGGAGTGGATTGGGAGTCCCGTAAGCAATTATTCAATATTTAATTAACAATACTTGTTTTATATATATATATATGTATGTACTAACTTGTTTATCTTATGTCGGAATAGGCGTTCCAGAAACATCCGCGAAAAAGAAGCTAAACCGAGCTTCGGATCCGGTGAGGAAGGGAAGATCCCCGGGACACATGCTATGGGCGACGCGGCGTTATCGATTTCGCTCGGGCCATGGAGGACAATAGAGGAGCGCCCTATCGGTCGGTGATCCGGTGAGTAGTTCGAAGAAGAAGAAGTCGGGCAACTTCGTCTCGAGGAAGTTTGAGAAAATCATGGTACGTTATGTATTCTAAATATTATATATACATTATATATATATCATGTAATTATTGTTACTAACAAATTTATATCATACTTTGCGGGACGTCTTCACCTCGAAGAAGGCGAAAGCCCGGGAGACGCGACTCGACACCCCGTCGACGAGTCGCGTCTTTATTACGAAGCCGCCGGTGGTTACGACAAGAAGGGGAGAGTTTTTGGCATGGGGTCACCGCCTCCATGTACTACGACAGCCCGTCGGCGCTCGACACTCATCCGCCGAGACATACTCTCCGGGCATAATCACCCGTCTCACCCGGGAGATGGCGAGAGACGTACGGACTCATGCGAAACCCGGGCGAGGTTGGAGGAGCTAGAGAGAGACGAAAGCGTCAGGATGACAGACTAGCGCAGATGGAGGCGTGGATTACCCAGCGGTTAGGCAGCATCCCTCCGGAGGGATGCAACCCGGGTACGAGGCAGCACAGAGATGACCATTCTGATCATGGACCTGGAGGAGGTGACGTGGGTTTAGGTAGTACACCGGGTCTGACTGGGTGACATTGTTTTGATACATTTTTATTTATTTTGGCTTATCGTATCCCCTTTGACATATCGTTTTATTCATTTTTTGACATTTCCCCTTTGACGTATTTTTTGACATATCCCCTTTGATATCGTATTCCCGTTTATATTGTTGTTGTTGATAGCCGGTAGCAATTGTAATGCTACCGGGGAAAATTAAGGCCTGTTTTGCGGCGGTGGTTTGGCCGGGCCGCCGCAAAATGTGCCCATAATTTTCTGTTTATTTTGATTTTTTGCGACGGAATATATCCGTCGCAATATGGTATTTGCGACGGAAAAGGCTCATTTTGCGACGGATATGAAAAGATCTAAAAATAAATAAATTATTTAATAAAAATAAGTTGCGACGGATTATACATTTTTTGCGACGGATTATACATTTTTGCGACGCAATTTTACATGTTTGCGACGGAAATATTCCGTCGCTATTTGTTATTTGCGACGGACTATACATTTTTTGCGACGGAAATTATAATTATCAAATAAAATAAAATACGGTAATTATCCGACGCAAAATCCGTCGCAAACAATTTGCGACGGTTTATCCGTCGCAAAACTGGGGTTTTGCGACTAAAAAATGCGACAAAGAAAAATCGTCGCAAATCCGTCGCAAATCATGGTTTGCGACGGAATAACCCTTGTTTGCGACGGTAATCTTCCGTCGCAAAACTGCTGTTTTTTTGTAGTGTTGTGCTGGAACTAGATGCCACTGTGTCTGACCTTTGTGAAACTGCACTTGGATAAACTTCTGAATTTGTATCTTCCACATTTGGTAAGAAACCTTGATCTAGACTAACATGATTGGCCTGTATCTGCCCCCTTCCCCTGCCTTTTGAGCCAATAGGGAATCCATATTTCTTGTAGCACTTTTCAATTGTGTGACCTTCTTTGCCACAATATGTGCACTGTGGCCTCTTGCTATTTCCAGTATAACCCCTTCCAAGACCTCTTCCTCCACCTCTTCCATAGGAAGCATTAGCCTGAGAAGTCAATGGCATAGAATCTTGATTAACTTGCTTGAATCCAGTTGCTTGTGTACTCAGTATTGCCTTATCAGCTCCTAGATCTGCATAATTGACCTGACTCTCATGTTGCAATGCCATGTTGAATACAGTGGAAAGATCTGGTATGGGTTTTGCCATCAAAACCTGTGACCTTACATTGCTGTATGAGTCATTTAACCCTTTCAAGAATCTGATGATTTTGTCAGTTTCATCCTGCTCTTTATAGATTGGTTTGGCAAAGACAAGTACGGTGGTGGTGCGGGCCTTAAAACTATTAGTTGATCCCATAAACTCTTCAATGCGGTAAAATATCGAACCACCGATAATGCACCTTGCTTTGTTGCATATATCTCTTCTTGGAGATTAGACAAACGGTAGGCATTACCAACTCCAAATCTATGATCAAGATCAACCCAAATATCCCTTGCTGTGTCTAGCCAAAAAATACTTTGCTGAATAGAAACATCTACAGAATTAACAAGCCAATTTGACACCATATCATTACATTGGCACCAGATTTCATAATGCCTGTGATTTTCTGGTGGTTTAGGCAATGAACCATCAACAAACTTCAATTTGCCTTTCATGGATAGAACCATAGAAATTGCTCTCTTCCAGCAGTGATAATTTTCTGCTCCTTTTAACACCGGCTGAACAATCACAGCTGAGGGATTCTCCCCAGGATGAATATGGTAAGGATTAACAGCCACAACATCTCCTTCATCAGCCATCGTCAAGAAATGAATGACAGAACGCAAGAAAAAAATGATAAAAGATGAAGATTGTAGTTCCACACTACAACTCAGAATTCTGAAATTGAATTGCGATTCCACACCACAATCAACCTAGTAGTGCACAGCTGAAGTCATTCTCTGATACCATGTTGAAAATGATCAAAAACTGGTAAAACATAAAGAATGTTCTTGCGAAGAAGATGAAGAAATTTAAAAACAAGAAAGGCGGGAAAAGAAATGAAGAATCATTATCATTGATTTTGATCGAATTAAACAGACTTGGAACTTCTGGATTACAATTGGAAGTATATATAGACTATCTAGCTATCTAACTAACAACCAAGTTGGTTACAACCGCCTAATTGATTGCTAACAAACTCAACCGTCATTTGTACTTAAGTGTTCGACCAAAGTCCTGAGAGAAGATGAACACATGTTCTGAAAACCATCAGCCTGTTAATTGCACTCTTACTTGAACTTCAACATGCAACAATTCCAAAATAAAAAAAAAAAAAAAAAAAAAAAAACAATTTGTGCCATTAAAAGAAAAGAATCGTGACATAAACATGGTTAGTTCCAACATCACACGTGCATCTTTTCATTTTGGGCTGTAGCAGTGCCCTGACACGGAAATGATAGTGCCATATCCGTGTGTGCCACATCCGGCCACATCGGGTGATACTCGCACCGTTGATCGGTGTTAGATCTATATTATAATATAGATCTAACACCGATCAACTGCGTGCGATCACCCGACGTGGCCGGATGCGCGCACATGATGATGGCACTATCATTTCCGTTTCATTTTTTATTTCCTCAGGTCTTTGCTTCATGATATGATGTACTATGAGTAATCTACTAGAAAAAGCACACTCACATTTTGCTGTTACGTTTAAAATGTTCCAGTGAAATATATGACTACTACACTAATTATAAAATTAAAAATTAAAATGTTTCAATGTGAAAGATAATACGGAAAATCTTCCAAATTTATGTGTTAATTGACATTTTTTTTAATTTGTTGTGAATATCTGATTTACATACATACCGCGTTTTTTTGGTTTTTGATAAAGATCTGGTTTTCACCAAACAACACCGCACATAAATGGGTTATTAAAATTTCAATGACTATAAAATTTTAACTGTAGCTGTAAGAAAAAATGTAAAATAGTCCAAAACAAATTTTGAAAAGGTTAAACTTGAATATTATGTAATTATTGTTTTACACATGGAATTGAAGACCAGTGGCTGCATAAGTTGAGCTGTAACCGTCGTGGGTTAACGTGGGTTAAGGATTATAAAATTTTAACGTGATTATAATTTATACTTAAATAAATGGTTGAGAAAGTAGTACCAGGAGTGGATTATAAATTATTATGATAAATATATCAGAAGGAAACACAAAAAAATAATTTTCTTTTTCCCCATTGCTCAAAGTGTGTATATATATAGCATATATTACATGGGGTAGAACGCAGAACACAAGTTATCATTTCTCTGTTTCAGAAGGAAAAAAAAAAAAAAATAAAATCCGTTTTCTTTTGTTGCTAATTCAATATTCCTTTTTTTTTCACTCGATCATGGATGCTGCACCGGTTCAACCATATTGTCAAACCGATGATGATGAAGTGAACCAAGAAACCAATATTATTGCATTTGACGGATCTTGGTTGATCCAATCCAACGGGTTCTGGTACCCGAAATTCGCATCTCAAGGCCTGATTTCATTTCAAAGAAACTTTGAAGCAATGGAGGGTGACATCTTGGTAGCATCCATGCCCAAATGTGGCACAACCTGGTTAAAAGCATTGGTCTTTAGCATTGTTAATCGCCATCTTTATCCAGCTGATCATAGCCCTTTGCTTACCTCTAATCCTCATCAACTTGTTCCTTTCGAGTTTCTACTACGGCCCGAAATGAATAACACGAACTCGAACTCGAACACGAACATGCGTCGTCCAAAAATATTCGGGACTCACTTACCTTTTCAGGCACTTCCTCGTTCGATCCTCGATTCTTTGAACTGCAAAATCGTTTATGTTTGTAGAAACCCTTTGGATCACTTCATCTCCTTGTGGCATTTTTACCAAAAATTTGTCGGATGGCGGATATAGTGCACTGCCTTTGGAGACAGCATTTGAGATATTCTTTGAAGGTATACAACCTTTTGGACCTTTTTGGAATCATATGCTTGGATATTGGGACTCCAGCAAGAAGGGCATTTCTGAAAAGGTACTGTTTTTGAAATATGAAGACCTTAAGATTGATACTGCCTCTAACGTGAAAAAAATGGCGGAATCCTTAGGGTTTCCTTTCACAAAAGAAGAAGAAAATGGAAAGATTGAGGAAATCACACAACTGTGTAGCATTCGGAGCCTAAAAAGCATGGAAGTTAACAAAACAGGGATTTTGTATGATGAGGTCCCTATCAAGAAGTGCTCTTTTTTTAGGAAAGGTGAAGTGGGAGACTGGGTAAATCACCTAAGTCCTTTCATGGCTGATCGAGTCGAAAAACTCATGGCAGAAAAAATTGCCAATTCTGGTCTCACTTTTGAGCCCAATCTAGCCAAATAAATTTAAGATACGGGCCGCCGCGCGGCATTTACCGTACTGATGGGTGGATTCATGTCATGTCGGGGATTTTTTTCCATAGTTAAAATTTTGTTTCTTCTCCTTACTCATGTCTCTTGAATTTAAATAAATCAATGATTACTATTTACTATAAACAAAATAGTGTTTCGTGACTCGGTCTAGTTTTAATGTTTCTTCTTCTTTCTTTCTTCTTCATAGTTGTAGTCTGTAGAGTTTGGTTTAGTGGTTGTGGCTTGATTTGCTTTCTCAGTTTCATGTGGTTGTAAATTTTGTCCACGTATGTAACGAAATCATCCATGTTAGTCTGATTCTGGAGTCACTACCCGGACCGAACTTCGAATTAGTCGGACCCAAGAACGGCACCAGAAAATAAAACTCAAATGGGCTAGGGTCCCTTAACCGGTGTATGTCCAAGTAGGCACCAAGGCCAAGCCATATCGGTTTGCGCCTCGGGCCACAACAAAATCATGTGTATTACTTCCGGTAGGCTTACATGCACAACATATTTCGTCACAACATATATCACCACATATGATCCCTCCATTGATTATGGTGGTATCTAAATCAGTTCATGTGTCCGACACTTTAATCAATGGTATAATAATGTGTAGTGTGCGCATATCATTTTCTTATTCCTACACCTTAATTTCTGAATTGTGGAGCTCCAAAAGCAAAAAAAAATAAAAATAAATAAATAAAACAAAATTGTGGTACTCCGACTAAAAGATATCTACTAAATTCTTAAAAATTACAATTTTTATTGAGAACTCAATCCATAATTTGCTCATTTTTTTACCTACGAATACATTTATGCTCAGTTTATAGGTATTATTTGGTGGGCTATGGGTTAGTGGGCTGTGGGCTTTTTGGTTGGTTATATATAATTACTAGGTATAAGAAAAAGGTTTGGGTGGGCTTAGCACACCTAAGCCCACACTACACCTCCGTCCCTGGTCGGACCAGTCGATTTCGGGACACCCGGGGTTTTAAGAAGAAAAAAAATATGGTCCTGAGTTTACCTATTGGTCGGTTCAAAAAAAAATTATGGTAGATTGTAAAAGCATGGTTTTCTGAAAGTATTCTGAATGTAGATATGGAAATTGTAAACGTGTTAGCCTAATAAGGAGGCCTAAACGTGTTGGATATTTCATGATGGGTTGAACGAGGGATACTTCAGCGTGGTGTTTGTGGGAGAGGAGAAGTGGTGGAGTGGGTTTTCCTAACAGGAACAAGGTAAGATGTCAGTGATGGAATATCACCAAAAGTTTGATGAGTTGGGCCGGTACATGCCGGAGTTTATGATGAATGAGCAAAGGAAAGTGGAGATGTTTTACAAGGGCTTAGACCTCAAGATTCGTGAAGGATTAGGCGGCAAGAAGCCCAAGAGCATGGAAAAGTTGATGAATACGGCGTTCGAGGTTGAGATCTTGAAGAAACAGACAAAAGCAGCTTCAGTGGGAACGAAAAGAGTTTTTAGAGTGGTTCCAAACCACCGGGGTGCTCCGCAACAACAGTTTATCAAGAGAACATCAGCTCCTTCAACACCAGCCGTGCCTTTAGCACCTCAGTGTTCTAAGTGTGGTAAGAACCACACCGGTGAGTGTAGGTTTGGGGCAACCGGATGCTTCAAGTGTGGCAGCACATCCCACCGCATTAGGGATTGCCCTCAAAGAAGTGAGTCTACCAGTCAGCCGTCTTCTACAGCAAAACACAAGCAAACAAGGGGAAAGTGGTCAAGCGAGGGTTTTTGCCTTGGAAGCTGAAGTTTGTGAGGATGAGGAAGCAGTAATCTCAGGTATACTTTCATTGAGCTTCTAATTTCTGAAAATTTGTTAGTTTCTTGATGCTTAGAAATGCTTGTTGTTGTGGCATCTTTTCCTTATAAGCTAGGTACCATACGAGTAGGGAGTTTGCACGTCTCTGCTTTGTTTGATACGGGTGCTTCCAACACCTTTGTGACCACTAGAGTAGCAAACCAGTTAAGGTTACCGTTTGGGAAGCTAATAAAACCGTTAATCATCACCACACCTTTAGGGAAATCGGTAAAGGTTGTCAAGACAGTACCTCAGTGTCCTATGCAAGTTGGAGAGTTCAAGTGCCGTTTTGACTTGATAGTGCTAGACTTTTCGGACTTTGACGTGATTTTAAGGATAGATTGGCTATCTCGCCATCATGTTCATCTAGACTGTCAAGCCAAATTAGTAACCTTCAGACCACCGGGCAAGACTGCAGCGACCTTTCATGGGAATGCAATGAAGTCAGATAAGAGACGTTACCCCATCATATCAGCACTCAAGGCAGTTGAGGCCCTCCAACAAGGAGATGAAGGGTACATTTTCTTTGCCCTTGATGTTGAGAAAGAGAAACCAGAATTGAAGGACGTTCCTAAAGTCTGTGAGTATCCGGATGTGTTTCCAGATGAACTACCCGGTAACCCTCCAGACAGAGAAGTCGTGTTTGAGATAAATTTTGTTTCGGGTGCTGAACCAGTAGCAAAGACATCATACAGAATGGCTCCAGCATGAGTTGATTGAGTTGAAGGAATAGTTGGGTGATATGCTAGAAAAGAAGATCATCTAGCCGAGTACCTCACCTTGGGGTGCACCAGTGTTGTTCGTGAAGAAGAAGGACGGTAGTATGAGGATGTGCATCGACTACAAGGAGTTGAACAACCTCACTATCAAGAATAAGTACCCTCTTCCAAGGATAGATGATCGACCTTTTCAATCAGTTACAGGGTAAGAAAGTGTTCTCGAAGATTGATCTTCGCTCCGGTTATCATCAGCTGAAGATCAAGGAAGAAGACATCCCAATTATGGCTTTCAACACAAGATATGGTCATTATGAGTTCCGAGTTCTACCTTTTGGACTCACCAATGCACCATCAGCCTTTATGGACCTAATGCAAAGAGTTTTCATGCCGTCTTTGGACAAGTTTATGATCGTGTTCATTGACGATATTCTAATTTACTAGGCTAATGAACAAGAGCACACTGAGCATTTAAGGATTGTGCTTCAATCATTGAGAGAGCACCAACTCTATGCAAAATTCAGCAAGTGTGAGTTTTGGCTCGATCAAGTGAGTTTTCTTGGGCATGTTATTTTGGGTGAAGGCATCAGGGTTGATCCAGGTAAGATTGAAGCAGTGACAAAGTGGCCGAGACCGAAGACAGTAACCGAGATCCGCAGTTTTCTGGGTTTAGCAGGTTATTACAGGCGGTTTGTTCAGGATTTCTCAGGATAGCTTCACCTCTGACTAGACACCCTCAGAAAAATGTCAAGTATGAGTGGGGTCAAGATTGTGAGGAAGCTTTTTAGTTGTTAAAGGAAAAGTTGACCACAACACCAGTGTTGACCTTGCCGGAAGTGTTTGAGGATTATGATGTCTACACGGATGCCTCGGGGCAGTTTTGATGCAGAAAGGAAAGGTAGTAGCTTATGCTTCGAGACAGCTGAAACCACATGAGAGGAACTACCCGACTCATGACCTTGAGCTCACGGCAGTGGTTTTTGCCTTGAAAATATGGAGACATTATCTTTATGGAATTCGAGCCCGTATCTTTACAGATCACCGGAGTCTTAAGTATTTCTTCACCTAGCAACAACTAAATATGAGACAACGGAGATGGCTCGAATTTGTTAAAGATTATGACCTAGACATTCAATACCATCCGGGTAAGGCGAATGTCGTAGCAGATGCTCTCAGCAGGAGAACAATGAATACTTTAGATGGGCTACCCGAAGTAGAAGATCAGTTGAATGGTTTGACCTAGGAAATGTGTGTTACAATCGCGTAGTAATACACATTGGTGCATTACTGAGAAATGATAATCCTTCGATACCAAAAATATAATTTGGTTGAAGAAGATGATATTTTTGTAGCTATTATTTTTCGTGTGTACATTGTAGCATTGGGCAGAATTATATGATAGACTATGTGGCAACTCGGCAATTTATGCCAGACGAGAAGATATTTCCTTCTATAATTTAATCGGAAATAAAATGAGACTATCTATCTTGTGGGCAACAAAGCATTATTATTATTATTATTATTATTATTATTATTATTATTATTATTATTATTATTGTGGGTGAAGGCTATTGTAATTACGGATTTTATATTAATTTTATGTGTCAGACCAGCCTCGCTAATTTTTGTTGATTAAGATAATACACTTGTATGGCTTAGTAAATGACATATAGTTAGAATTCGATTGATGAGTTGCACGTTGGGAATCATTTACTATACTGTACATGGCATGTCTAGTGTGTTATCTTTATCATTTGAGAAGCTGCAAATTGAAAATCATTTCTTTTGTCAGCTTGAATGAATTCATATTCATTTTGGTTCTTACACAGACATGTTGATGAATTCTTTGTTTCAAATAGTGTATTTCTGACGAAAGTTTCATCTCTTTACTATTATCTGCTGAGATAACGTTGTGTTATACATTTGTTGGATCATAGCAACATTGCAAGGTGCTAACTGTGAAATGAAAAATAAATTCTTAAAGAGTTATTTTCGAATATAAAACTAAGAGGAGATCGACTTATATTTGAAAAGTAGAAATTGTTTTGTTTGCCGGTTACCTTCGCTTCCTTTCATTCATGATGCTGCTTATGTTTTGGGCAAAGGGCTTTATGTGCATATTTTTTGTATGCCTACAAACCTAATAAGTTGTTTTACACAAAGTGGTTCTACTTTTGTTTTGAAGAAGCTGAATGTGTAAATATAACTCTCTAAAAAAATGTAGAAATACTTGTTATTATCTTCATGTGCTTTAATAGTGGCCATGTGGTGAAGAGAATTCATTTTCTTGTCATTTTCGTATTAGAATTTCATAGAATAAATTGACATGTGAATTATGGAAATGTAATATGTCAACTTTAAATTATGATATGGTGAATATATTGCGTATGATGTTGTAATCTGTTACTAATATACTCCTATAGTATGTAGTGGATTTCCACTGTGCAAGAAATGTACAGTGATGATGAATCACGGATTCAATTGAGACAAAATCCATGAGTTTTATACATGTCGTCCAACTATGGGGGTTGTACGGTTGATGTCAGAGTTTTAACTCTAGACCTGAGTGATACTAATATTGAATGATTAAAGTGGCCACCGTGAAGAATGGAAAGCTTCATTTAATGTATAAAGTCGACTAAATGTGTATCTTCTAAACATCGAGGGGATGAGACCAAAATGCCAATTGTATGTCGATGGATATGGAAACCCGACCTATGTGATTGGAGATCCAATGAATTAGGTGTTAGGTGTAGTGCCCGAAAGACAATTTGTGTAATTGTTTTTAATAATGTATGACATAATTTATCTCACCTTATTACTTGCTTTGTTCTTGTAAAGTAATACACCGTCGCAAACCCTAAGTATATACGTATGTAACCACTTAACTCGGTGTATGGATTACACGTGAGGATTGAGTTAGTGGAGATATGCTTAAAGCGTTAGTCCGTGGTGAACTTAATCGAGTTTAGGGTCTCTTGATTAAAACACCAATAATGCGCCCGAACACCTTAGGGTGTGATAGTCTTATCCGGTTGTCGGTAGAGGATACCTACGTGGGGCATTTATATATGATGACATTCATATAGGACTGGACCGATTTAATTGTATTTCTCGGTATAATTCCGTAATCGAGGAATCTTATTAAATCATTAGATGATCATATATGGATCAACCTTGATCCTGAGGTGATCACAGGGTGCTGCTTGTCTCGGGGTAGTGTTTGATGTGTTAGTTACGGTTCACTTGAATATGTGTTCCAAGCCACTTCTCATTGGCACTATCTCCTGATGAGTGAGTAGTTCTGATTTTCACAGACATGGAATCCATTCCTTCATGCGGGAAGTAGAGAGATAGTCCCCTTATTTGTTAGCCCTAAGAAAGTGATCGATCCCGGGAGTTCGCATTTGACTAATTAGCTACTAGTCATATATGCGTACTAATTGATCATCAGGGGGTTAATGGTAAATAAGGATAAGATATTCTGAGTCGGGTTCACGGAGACTTCCCACTTAGAATGGACAGTCTATGGAGGGTTAATCCATATGTAGTTATTATATCAGTGGACGCTTATTCACTCTATGGGTTGAGTATAAGTATACATCTATAATCGGTAGAGTTCAGTTTCGGGTTTATGGTGGCGTAATCCCGGAATTAATAATTAATGTACTTATTCTGTTCGATGAATAATTAATTATTTGAGCTACTGGTTATAGGTCCATGGTCCCCGATGTGGCTTCTGTAATTCGGACTAATAATCTTGTTATTTGGGCCTCAGTGATAATTAATTGGCTGGGCTAATTAATTGATATGCATGGATATTATTTAGTTGGGCTAAATAATATAATACACATAAAAGACATTTTATGTGGGCTTAGTAACCCTACAAGGTGGCGCCAATGTGATGTTATTTAATTAGAGAGAAATTAGTTTTCTTAGATAATTATTTGACATGTGATTTATCTTTTATTTGTTAAATGATAATTCATGGAATATTAGATAATAATATGATTTATCCTAATTTGTTTGGGATAATCATTTTATTTATCTTTTATTTGGAATAAAGGATTAATGTAATAATTATCTCTTAATTATTAAATCCTTGGAGGACAATGATTACTCTCCTATATAAAGAGAGTTCTCCCAAGCCTTAGAGATTGGAAAAATTTCGACCACCACATAAAAGGGAGAGAAAAAAAATTAGTTTTCTTGTCTAGGGTTTTAGAAGAAGAAAAACTCGAAGTTTTTCTTGGTGTTGCATATCAAGGAGGTTCGTGTATCAAGAAGGGTGTCAACCAACCGCCGTTTGGAGAACACATCGGAAGATCAAGGCTTCTCATCCTAAGATCTTGGCTTCTCTTCCCACCATTGGTAAGATGATCTTAACCCCCTTGTAGTAGTTTAAGTCCTTTAATTATGTATTGTGTTGTATAAGTCGTGATCCATCCGCTGCGCGTAGATCTAACTCGTTTAGATCTGAGATCCTACATCTATCATGTGGTAGCAGAGCCAGGTTCCACGGTTTATATAGTCATAATCATAATTAAACGATTTAAAGGAGTGGAATTTCATGTAGGTAAATTTTATTTATTGTTTTATGCTTTGATAATGATTAATTGCTATGGTTGAAGAGATGGATTGGGGGTTGGCACTGTTTACCCGTTAGATCTATTGTAAACTCATATAAACGATGAAAAATCGTTCATATGAGTATAGGAAATGATGTAATTTATTTTTATTGCAATTTTAGTTTCCAGAAAATAGATCTGTTTAGTAGCTGTTTAGTTATTTCGTTATTCCCGTTGATCGAGCCGTTGAAACGACGATACCTCCGGTCAGAATCAAAATTGGAAGATGATGAACAATTCCACAAAATTTGGCGTCGATCGGAGTCCTTTTTGATATCCATTGGTTGCTGCAAAGAAGCCGCTGTAACAGAAAAACGCAGGATTCACAGAAACCCTACCTGTGACTTCCTCGCATTTCTGGGAGAGTTTGAACCGTTGAAACGCAAATCCAACCGGTCAGATCGATAAATATGGAGTTTTTGACGTGGCATAAAAATTTCAGGTCGATCGGGATTCATCTCGATTCCCGATCGGCCTCGGGAAGTCTTTGATGCGCTGCTGTAAAAGTCAGATTCAGCAGCAAGTTGGGCGGCTCACTGGAGAAAATCGACAAGTCCAAGCTCCGATCCAACCGTCTATATTGAAGCCCGAGGAATGAAGAACAGATCTGGAAAATTTCGTCGCGATCCGAGTTCGTTTGTTTTGCCGATTGTCGAAGTTTTGAACAGCTACAGATTAGGGTTTTATTTTATTTTCTAAATAGATTAGATACGGGGGTGCCAACGGTTCATCTTGGTGTTTATTTTCCGCACTAGTATACATGTTTAGATTGTATGTGTAGAACCGGAAAATTGCCATGACATGCATCATATCATGAATTCCACTCCATATGCATACATGTAGAAATTAATTCGAGGAATTAGTTAGGCATGTATAAAACACGCAATTAGTTTTAATTAATTGTTTGATATTAATTAGAAACTAATTAGGGTAAAAACCGAGGAACACGGGTTTTTTTTTTCAATCGTCGAGGTTGGGTGATGAATTCTCGGTGAATCCCACTCTGCGAAAGCATAAGGAGTAAAATCCCGAAACCTCGTGGTTAAGGTGTTGGATTCTCGGTGAATTCCACCTTACCAGACGAGATTACGTTTTTGTTCCGTAGTGTCTACGTGAAAGTTTGATGTTTAAGGATTGGATAATCACGGGCAAACATGGTTCGAAAGTGGTTTAACCACGGTTGGGTGGTCAACAGTAGCTACGGCTCGATCGACTTCACCCTCCACGTGTGGTGTTTGCACGGGGGTCTGGCAAGGCTGAGCCATCCGAAGTGCCACTACGGCTCAACGGAGCTCCCCTAGTCTTGACCCGTCCGACGGCCACATATGTTCCAACGAATAGGTCGGGTGGGCTACCCCACGTAACCGACAACATTCGGGCCTATGATTTATTGTTCCTTAATGTAACATCAAGTCCAAAAACGTGATCAGTAAACCCACCACTTTTTCAAAATATTGAGTGGGAGCGGGAGAGACGACAGCCGACCCCACGGCCTCTACTGTTGACACAAGCAACGTGAAAGAATGGTGACGCCTCGTGCCGGCTTTGATTTCGGCCCCCTAAGTAAGGCCTTCACCGCTATCACAATTCAAGGCTTGGTCTCCGAAAGGATAGGATTTTAGGTACTCGCCGGGTCACTGACCGACCCTAAGGCGGCACACTCGGGGTCTACCTAAAAATGCGAGACGAGTGGGTCACACTCATAAAGGGTATTTTTGGTAGTACCTTGGCTGAAAAAGGAAAGGTGATTGACGATCACAAATGAGATGTTCGATTCTCAATCGATCTTCAATATTAATCGAAAACTCTTTGACCTACCCTCAGGCGGCACTGAGGCATTAGATTAAATCCTTGGAACGGTAGGATAGACTATAAGTACTTAGTTTATGTTCCTAAAATTTATTAGTAGTGTATGATTTGGATTTATTTTCTGTCAATTTTATTTACAACTGTTATACATATCTCTCTCGGGTGCTAGACTGCTAGTGTAAAATTGACTAGTAACGACTTCGTTAAAAGTGGTAAGTAACTAGAACGTTGTGCTTATTAATCTTACATGCAATTAATTTTTCGGAAAAGATATTTCTCTTGAGCCTTCAAGACTTAAGTGACGTAAATAAGTAGGTCACTGCTGTCACTCGTGTTGAACGAGAGACAACCATAGTTAGTTTAAAAGATGATTGGGACAGTAAAATTCTTTTAGTGAATTTTTAATTGTGTAGTGACTACACGAGAAATTTTCTAATAGAAAAATTAGAGAATCATAAATTAAAGTGTTACTAGTTAGACGGTATTTGGAACCGATAAACTAATGGGAGCTTTTATCTTATGTTTTTTTTTCTGATTTATTAGAAAATTAGTCCCACTATGTAACGCTTTCAGTAGACATCCCACAGTTCACGAGTAGTGTCTACTCAATTGAACTGCTAGTTCAAGACTATTTCCTTTTAAGGAAAGTTAAGAATGGGAAAGAATGTCTATAAGTGTTAATCATCTTAACTAAAGTTTTGAGGCTAAACCGAAAAATTAATTATAGAAAGTATAGGATAAGGAAAGTGATTTCGGATCACTTAACCAATGAATCCTTAGTGACTTTCTTAAACCGAGTAACTTGACTCGGTAGCTTAGTTCTTTGGAAGAACAAGGAAGCTGTGCATTAACAATTAATAGAGTAGACAACGGGCAGTTGTTTCAGCTAGAATAGTGGGAGTGATATAAGGAAATGAACTTCAGATTATATCCTTGAATATCACGGAAAAATTTATTTTTCTACTTACAGATTCGTTGAAAAAAATGGATTCACTTTCATCTCGATACCACAGTTGCCTTAAACAAAGTGAAGATGACATTTGTAGTACGAATCTGAGACTCGAACTTTTGTTTGATAAAGACAGAACCACTAAGAAAAGCTGAATAGGTATGTGTAACACATCTAAAACTATTAAAGGCAAAAGGTATCCGTATTAAGATAAACGACCCTTCATTATATATTAATTAGTGCATATATCCTAGAGATAAGACCTGACGACTGGCTAAGGGTGATTCCTATCTCCCAGTCTCGAAACACTGTCTTAAAGGAACAATGACTAAGTTTCCTTTCAATCGGGAGAGGGTAATACATTTGAAGAGGTAACATAGCTTGTTCATAATGACCTTCGGGGTCTAGTGAGAGATACAAGCTAGTGGGAGTTTTTGAGTGGTGACATTTTGTCTGATAACTGCTCGAAACACGATTTAGTTTATCGAAAGAATACGAGGAGGAGTCTCTGATTTTAGCAGAGAACAGAGTATTCCATGCTCAGAAATAGGCTATCGCATAGTCTTTGGACTAATGCTTGGCCTGCCTTCAAGTGGAGTGATTTTCACTGAGGAAGAAACCGTAGCCTCGCCTTGCATAGTTATTTATGTGCTACAATACACTGCTTAACTCGATTAAGATATTGTTGCAAAATAACGGTTAACATTATTATGTAAACCGAGAAGTCTACCTAGAATATGCTTGTGAATTTATGGAAAGGAATGAATTCGGTTTACTCCACTCCCGTAAATATAAGCATTTAGCACTTAATGCTTGAAGGTAGGACTGGAGATTTTGCGCATACATTCAGATTATGACTGTTCGTGAAATATCTTAATGCGACGAGTGAAGGTTGGTTATAAGGTTCTTGAAATCAGAAAGTGACGGTTGAACTGTCACAAACCTTCTGATAGAATCTATAAGTAACAGCCTTAAGCCTTGGAGTACGGTTACCCAAAGGTAGTTACTATCTGATTTAATCAGACCACGTCCAACATCGGTTGTTGGTGACTACACTGATAAATACTACTAGATCGAATGTCAATCCACCTAAAACGCAAAGTGGGAGTATGGTTTAACCGTTGACCCATTGTGGTTTTGTGGACTTTACGTCTGTCGGGGTGATTGATAACCTATGGCTCTTTGTGGGTGTATAGGATTCGATCATTGAGGTTGGTTTGAAAGCCTTAACCCCGTGAATGGAGTTTTGGTACTCCGGTTCGTTCGACCTCTTGTAGAACCACCTGAGTGTCTCAGGCCCAGTGGGAGTAATTGGATCTACGCCGAAAAGAGTCGAATGAATAGGAAAGTTTAACTTTCAGCGCAAAGCTGAGTGGTCTAGGGGTGATTCCATGACAAGAGGAGAGTTAACCAGACCTTGAACTCTCTCACCACTCAGTCTTGCTAGATTTTGATAGAAAGTAGAAAATAGGAGTGATTCCTTGAGACTTTCTTGCCGAAAAACGGAGTCTGGATTCATTCGAAACAGAAAGGGTCTTGGTTAGAACAAATGGCAGGTTGACTGCCGGGACTTATGTCCTTTGTGGATGTAAGAGAACCTCTCGGTCATTAAAAGGCGCATGTTTTAAAATATGTGGACTTGACCAGAATATTGATAAGTCTTTTGTAGACTGGGTATCAATATTGGTAAAATAGTAGTATTAGTATTCGCGAAAGGTAACACTGAAGCTGTTGGAAACAACAAGAGTGTGTTATCAGAAGTCAGAAACTGACACGCCAAGATTCTCTGGATGAGAGAATTGGTGTTAGGAACATTTTATTATGTTTTGATGATGGCCATACTAGCTGTTATAGCAAGCCTGAAATAAGTTAGAATTCTCTTTATAGGTCTTTACTTAGAGTCTGACAAGTTGTATAAGTTAAGTCAGACAAGTATTGTACCAGTTGGTAGGACGGCAAAGGCAAGAACAGATATTCGGCTAAGTGAAGCCAGCCAAGCACCAGCAGAGAAGTAATGAAGACATTATGGTCTGACTTATAACCAAGGAAGTCTGTGATGACCTTGGATAAGTCTAAGTTATGTTTTAAGTAAAACTCAATGTTCAAATATGGTGTACACTGGTCTCACCCAAATCAAGGATCAGTGATGTTCAAAGACTCTCCAAATACTAGAACAAAGAAGGAAACAGTGAATCGGCTGAGTAAACTGACTTTCGGCAAAGAGAAAACAAAACAGCGAAGAAGAAGTGACGGCTAAGTCAGTAGGCTCACTCGACCGTTTTAGAAACGGCGAAGGGACACTTACAAGGTCAGATTTGATATACGATGAAGATTCAGAAGATCATGCATTAAATGCTCAAATCATTAAAGGATCAATCAAGGACGGATTATCTGTTATACGTTTGAAGAAAGAATCCGATCACTGAAATTAAGGAGAATACAATTAAGGGGGAATCAAGAATAAAATCAAGGATTATTCCATCATTAATATAGCCAACGGATGGAATTTCAAAAACGAAGGTATTCAAGGCTATAAATAGAAGGCATTGACAGAAAAAGAAAACAACGATTAAGAAAGAAAAATCTAGCAGAAACTCTATCAATTTGAAAAGCCTTCTCTCTGAACTTACAAGGATACATCTAGTGATCAACTCAGATTTCAAAGCTACAAAGTGATACTCAGAACTGAGATTGATCAAGCAAGTGTGTGAATCACATTCCCATCAAACTGAAGCAACTGAATCGAGGCAATGCGAGAAGGAGTTGAATCTGTGATAGGTTGTTGAAGGATCTTGATCTTAAGGAACAAGCAAAAAAGGAAGATCGAATCACCGAAGCATTGCGGTCAAGGAGTGATAGTCTTGTAGATTGTGAAGCTTGGGAAGCCAAGGACAATCATACTATTGTATCCGTGAAAACAATAGTGAATTCCTCCAATCATCACAGGAGAAGAGTGGATTAAGGGATTACACCACCCTGAACCACTATAAGCCTTGTGTTAATTTAATTTCTGCAATTTACTTTACAGCATTCATTTAATTTGCTATATCATAGCTTATATCTGTGACTGTCTACATTGATTTGAAAACAACATAGTAAGAAGGGACTTATCCGCTGCCCAAAAGCTTTTAAATATAAGAAAAGTTTTTGAAACTCCACTATAGTCATTCACCCCCCTTCTGACTATAGTTTCCCTTCTCTCTGGGACCAACAATTGGTATCGGAACAGCGTTCCTAGTGTCAGAACCTGTTCAGATCTAATTTCTGGTAACAAGGAGATCACATATTTTCAAAGTAGTTTTCAAATCTGAGTTTTCCATTTATTGACATTTATTTCTTCAATTGCACTGATGGATTCCTCAAACTTCTTGTCAAAAGTATCTGTTTTTAATGTTAACAATTTTGATGAATATAAAATAAGAATGCTATCTCATCTTGCAGCAACTCATGAAGAGATGTTGGATGTAATCAATGATGGACCAATCACAATTACTACGGTGGTAGGCACAGGAGCAGATCAAGGAAAGGAAATTGACAAACCTAAAAAGGATTGGACCAAGGATGGGATGGATACAAGTGGCACAGCAGACACACCAATGTGTGCCAGAGTCATACTTGGAAAAGATGAAGGAGGAAAAGATGTTGATCAAAAAATGTATAGAGGAATTATTGGATCATTATTATACTTAACTGCAAGCAGACCTGACATAGCATTTGCAGTAGAAGTATGTGCAAGATTTCAAGCTCAACCAAAAGAATCACATCTTCTAGCAGCTAAAAGGATAATCAAATACTTGAAAAACACTTTAAATGTTGGTATTTGGTATCCAAAAGATGGAGGATTTACATTGATATCATATTCAGACTCTGATTATGGTGGATGCAAAATAGATAGAAAAAGCACCTCTGGAACTTGCCAAATGCTAGGAACCAGACTAGTCTCTTGGTTCAGTAAAAAGCAAAACTCCATATCTACATCAACGGTGAAGCGAGTAATACATAGCGACGGTAGTATTTGTTGTGCACAAGTACTGTGGATAAGACAACAGCTAAGGGACTATGGAGTAGAAGAGAAAACAATTCCAATCATGTGTGATAACACAAGTGCAATATCTATTACAGAAAATCCAGTATTGCACTCAAGAACAAAGCACATTGATGTAAGACATCATTTTATCAGAGACCATGTTGAAAAGGGGATGTCATCCTAAAACACATACCCACTGAAGATCAATTGGCTGACATCTTCACTAAACCACTCAGTTATGAAAGATTCGGCAAGCTAAGAAGCGAGTTAGGAATGATTGAAATTGAATAAGTATCAAAAAACGGCTAACTGGAGTAATCGGCTAAGTGACTTCATTAACTGGTACGACCTTTGCCGTTACAGGAGATGCAGCAAGTAAGGCACGGCATCCGGCGAAGGTAACTTAAGCGATTGTTAGGAACAGTTAAATGGAGCTTGACTAAGTGAAGAACCTATTGAACGGCTAAGAGGC